>JAGFMF010011711.1:112186-122731 GCA_019455555.1 Galemys pyrenaicus
GAGGTAGGAGGAGGGTGAGATATCCTGAGTCATCAGAGAAAAGCAAATGCAAACCTCTCAAAGACATAGCTGGCCCAGAAGGGTGTTAAAGGAAAAGCTGGCAACACTGGGGAGGATGAGGCATGGGGAGCTGGACCCACACACCCACGCACATCCCTGGGTAAAGTCCCACAGCCATAAGGGAGAGCCCTTGGCAGCCATTTTAGAGCTGAGTGTACCTGTAACAGGACACAGAAATTTCATTCTCTGGTACATTCCCCTACAGAAATGTGTCTGAATTTCATGGAAAGATGAGATCAAGAAAACTAATGAACCACTCTTTGCAAGAGCCTACGACTGAAGGATGGGTCTCCCTGGTGATGCAAGGGCTTAGGTTGCAGCACTGGGAAGCTATCCACAGCCACAGCAGCACAAGTTCAATCCCTGGCCAGGGAGGGGACCCACATGGTGCAACATAACTCTCTTGTCTCACCTGCTGCCGCTCCCCTCAGCAGTGTATTTCAGTCGATCTGCCTGTTCCATTCCCCACTCTGTCTCTGGCGAATCCTTTCACCCCCATACCTCTGGTCTATACCCCAGTTCTTGTATGGAGGCCACTCAACGGTGAATGGATGGCAGGAGGACTCTCAGAGTCGAGCAATCCTGCACAGAAATGGGACAAAGCTCTTGGTCTCCGAGTTCCTTTAAGTTCTTAATAGTCATCCAAAACCCAAGAAGCATTGTTTGTATGAGTGAGAGCTACTGCCATGTACTGTATTAAACATTCAACGTTCAAGCTGACATAGTATATTTCTTTAAAATACGCCCACTACCCATTAATGTAAATCAATATTTTTCCATGAAAAAAAATGACTTCTTTCCAAAATGAAATGATAAGTGAAGGAGAAGCACGACGCGGTCTGCCATCTTGCAGATCTCTTGAGGTCAGGCCTAGGGGAAGGACAGCTGGTACCCCGGAGCCAAAACTATGTTTAATCTCTTCAGAAGCCACCTGTCTTGCAGCCTCTGGGAAAAGCTGCAGTCGACTGGTGAGTAAATGAAGTGAAAAGGGCCAATACTGTCTTAGCATCGTTTTGAAAGTCGTTTAGATGTCCTGAGCGCCCCCGGACAGTCGTTGAGAAGACAGCAGTTTTTCTGCAATAAAAAGAGCTAAATGAGCCCCAAAAGAAGTCAGCAAAGAGAGGCAGAGAGCAGAGAGAAAGAGAGACTAGTATGGTTCTATTTATAAAAGTTACGATGTTAGGTGGTGGTGCTGTGGGTTAAGCAACAAGCAACACACTATGAAGCAAACCTCAGCCACTATAGCAAACACGAGTTCGATCTCTACCACTGGCCAGGGAGGGGACCCACACGGCACAGCAGACCTCTCCTGCCTCACCCACTGCTCCCTTCAGCAGTGTGTTTCAGTCAGTCTGCCTGTTCTGCTCTCCACTCTGTCTCTGGTGAATCCTCTCACCTCCCGTGACTCTGGCCTGTACCCCAGCTATGTATGCATAAATAAATAAATCTTTAAAAAAAAAGTTATGATGTTAGAAGTCAAGGTCAAGATAAAGGTAGCCATTGGCAGGAGGAGCAGGACTGAGTGGGGGATGGGAGAAGGGCTTCTCGGAAGCTGGTCAGGTTCTTTTTTTTTAAAGATTTATTAATTTACGCATTCAAGAGCTGGGGTACAAGCCAGAGGTGGGGAGGGGAGGGGTGAGAGGATTCACCAGAGACAGAGTGGGGAGCAGTACAGGCAGACTGACTGAAGTGGACTGCCAAGGGGAGTAGTGGTCAGACAGGCGAGGTCTGCTATGCCATGTGGGTCCCCTTCCTGGCCAGGGCTTGAACTCGCACTGTAGTGGCTGCGGAAGCTCCACAGTGCGGTGCTTAGCCCCTTGTGCCACTAGGGAGGCCCCTACATTACATTACATTACATTACATTACATTACATTACATTACATTACATTACATTACATTACATTATATAACACTTCCTGGGTCCACAGGACATTAGCCCCATAATGACTGAACCAGAAGGACAGATAGGGTGCCCATAACATGTTCCCTTGAGGGAGGGAGGCATCAGGTAACCAACCTATTCACTTTTCTTGGGACTACTGGGAGTGCTGGTCTAACATTTTAAGTCCCTGAATCCAGAAAAATGGGGAGAGAGACTCCCCTTTCAGAGGTGGAAAACTGAGACTGAGCAAAAGAAATGCCTCTTGGGAGATACTTAGCTAAAGATTAGCGGAAACTATGTTTGGGCCAAGTCTTGTTTGATGGGGTAAACTATGACTTCCAGAGACCACCCTCCGGGAGGACCATCCCAGCTGCTCTCTGCCCTTGCAAGTCGTCAGGACCCTAAGAGCTTGTGTACGTATTAGTTATCTCATTTGCTCTTTGCTATAGTAGAATCAAAACTGAGGAATTCGAAAACAATAGTCTTTCACATTTTAAACACTATCTGAAATGAAAAAAAATTATTTAAAATTCTGTATTAGAGCCTCCAAGGGTTAAGTCTCAGGGCTATCAACCTCCACAGCCTGAGTTTGATCCCCTGCCAGGGATGGGACCCGAATGATGCAGCAGACCTCTCCTGTCTCCCCGCTGCTCCCCTCAGCCGTTTGTTTCAGTTGATCTGTCTGTTCTGCTCCCCACTCTGTCTCTGGTAAATCCTCTCAGTCCCTGCCCCTCTGGCTTACACCCCAATTCTTCAACACAATAAAATAAAATTCTGTATTAAATGGGTGTTCATACTTTGCTTGGACACCCCAGTGTGTCAAGGATCCCCAGGTCAGAGCTAGACCCTAGGGCTCTGCATAACTTCCTGGCACATGACGCTCTTCCAGAACCCTCTCAGGTCCTCTCTGACAGTCCTGGTCAGACAGCTCTAGGCCCCCACACCTGTAACGCCTTCCAGTCTCCAGAATCCCATTTACCCACGATAAAGATAGAGGGATCATGGTGGGTAAGAAATCAGGATATAAGTTGATGACAAATGTTTTAAATCAACCAGGTCAGCACCCTCATAACCCTTTAAATGTTCCCTAAATAGCAGAGGGAGCCGTGGGTGTTCTCTGTTCCCGGGCCTGGTTCCTTTGTCTCACTGGCCTCTGCCGCCCCCTTGTGGCCATTCTGGTGTCTGGTCTCCCCACAGCCTCACTCTGATCCTATGCTGGTTCCTTTTAGCAAATGTGCCAATCCTCTTAGGCTGGGCAGCCTCAGCAGAAAAAGAGAGAATTAGATCAGATTAGGGGGAGAGGAGGAGGGGGGGAAGAGACAGGTGGTGGGGGAGGGAAATGGACAGACTGTCATGACAGGAGGAAAACTCCTGCTTTTGAAACACCCCGGGATAAGATAATTATGGGTCATAGACCACAAAATGGAGTCACTTTGGTTTTCCTACAGATGGCCTCCCATCCACCTGAGTCTGAAACTGGACAGCAGTCTGGAGATGGTCCCAGGATGGGCTCTGCCTCCCAGGGTGTTCCACCAGCCCTGCCAGGAGTGGGGTGAGAAGAACAGACAAAGGAGGGGCTTCCCAGAGGCAGAGCATCCCTGTATCCCTTGTAACATCCAAAACCAGACATTTTCCTTGGTTTCCTGCTCACAGATTAAAAAAATAAATAAATAAACAGGAGAAAACGAGCAGTCAACATTCCACATAATCCCTGCGTAATTTGTTTTTTGCTGGGTGTTTCCTTTTATCATTGTTGTTCATTACAATGTCTTATGCATGCATGTATTTTTGTTTTTCTGAATATATTTATTAAATGTATACATTCTCAGAAACAAAGGGCTTGAGACTTTACTCCATGTCCCAAAAGTGCACTAATTTCACTCACATTGAAAGCACTCATAAAACTGTACAATCAATTTTAGAACACAACATTGTTCCAGATGGAAATCCCTCCCTGAATTCCTGGAAAACATTGATTGACCTTGTCTCTAAGGATCTATCTATTCTGGACATTTCATATGATGGAATCATATACTGCATGACCTTTTGTGTCTGGCTTCCTTTACTTAGCACTGTACTTCATCCATGTTGGAGCCTAGACTAGGGCTTCATTCCTTTTCCTGAGTAAATAATATTCCCTTATATGAAAGCGTGTGTATGCACTGTTTTTGTTAATCCCTTCATCAGTGATGGACATTTCTGATTTTTTGGTATTGTGAATGGTGTTGCCCTGAACTTTCTTATATGTTTAAATGGATAGTTCCGTAAAATAGTATCAGTGGTCTTATCCACTTTTATTGGCCAAATAAACTGCTACCCTGCAAAATCTTTGAGGACAGAGATTTTGGATTTGCTTGTCACTACTGGATTCAAGCAGGCCTAGAAGGTATGACAACCTGACATATGAAGAAGAGATGTTAGACTGTGTTACCTTTATTTTTTTTTTAAGATTTATTTATTTATGCACACAGAGCTGGGGTACAGGCCAGAGTTGCGGGAGATGAGAGGATTCACCAGAGATAGAGCGGGGAACAGAACAGGTAGAGCAACTGAAGTACACTGCTGAAGGGAGCAGCGGGCGAAGCAGGAGAGGTCTGCTGCACCATGTGGGTCCGCTCCCTGGCTGGGGATCGAACTTGCGCTGCTCTGCCGCAGATGCTTCACAGAGCGGCACTCAACCCACTGCGCCACCAGGGAGGCCCGACTGTGTTACCTTTAACTTTAACAACAGTTCAAAAGAAAGAATTAGACTTATAATTTTTTTAAAAGTCTATATGTTTTGTTGAATTTTGAGTTTGATCTCCTTTTATCATGGACTGTGAGCCTTGTCAGTCATGCTCTCTCCAGCTCCTGGCCCACCAGAGAGTCTTGCCTGCTACAAGGAGATTCGTTTAGACAAAACAGACAGAGCTCCTGGTGGTTTCTGGTCAAGGGACATTAACAGAAATCAACAGTGTGTCTCAAAAAAAAAACAAAAACAACCAAACCTCTAGAAGCACAAAAAGCCAGATTCCCCATCCCATCACCTACCAGTCCCAGGCATGCTCCCTCTTCCTTAAAACTAATCAGCAAATTGTTATTTTTAATTTCGTTCACACTAGCCAGAAGATGGCCACCTAGTTGCTTCTTACAGACCAAGGAGGTTGCTAGGCGAGCCTTGGGGCCCAGCAGGACCGTCGATATCGCAGTCACCAATGTGATCCCAGCTGCCCAAGAAGCAGGGAAACGCCAGTCATGGCGGCCAGCTGTGGGGAAGGAGCAGGCTGGAGGGCCAGTTGTGCAGATGCCTCCCTGAGATGCGAAGTGGTCTGTGGCGGGAGAGGGGCGGCCTGGAGTCATGGGATGTCTTCGCTGGGTTTCACTTCGAACTTGGTCATGCGTCTCATGTTCACCTCACACTGTTGATAAGAAAAGGCCCTGGGTGAGCATCAGAGTTGTTCTCTCCCCTGACTCAGAGACCCCAGCAGCTCAGAGCTCAGTCTGCTGCTCAGAGCAGGTCTACATGTCTCAGAGGGGTCGCATCCCTGCAACCCCAGCTCCCCACGCCAACCATGAGCCAAAGCCCAATCACACAATCGGGGCAAATGGGCCGCTGGCCTCCTGCTCCCATCCTGCCTGCCTCCACAGAGACACAGAAGCACGGTCGGGGCTGCGGGCACGGAGCCCTCCTCACGTTCAGGCGTCTTTGGGACACCGTGGAGAATGGACCAGAGGCCAAGAGAGGCTGGGGTGGGGGAGTGCTGCTGGGTGTCATAGGAAGAGAATGGATGGGCTGGCCGGGAAGGGGAGAGGGGTCTCTGTCACTGGAAGGAGATGAGAATGACCCATGGACACGGGATGAATAGTTGGAGATATCATTTATTGGCACGGGAACCCTTACCCAGGAGAATGTTAGGTGCCTCTGGGCTGTAGCCTGGGAGGGCAAGACCAAGACTGTCTTTGGACCCCACCGAGGTTTCCACCCCCACAAGCCTGGAACCCAATACCTGTTTGGTAATGAAAGGATTACCCGATTAAGGCACCTGCGGCAGGGGGTCAGATTAGGAGCTGGCGGACTGGACTGGGTGGGCCCCAGCCATCTAGGGTGTGTCTGGGTGGGCGTGGCACTCACGGTATTTAAGACCCAGACCCATGGACAGGGGCTCAAACGAAGGGAGCAGACCGGGAGCAAGGATGCCAGACCCCACGGCTCGCCAAGGTGAGTGGGCGGTGTGTAAGGCTGCGGGAACGGGACTCCGTGACCCACCCTGCAGAGGTCTCCTGGACAGTCACAGAGGGCCTCCTGCCCGGTGTGCAGAAGCACAGGACTAGGGGCATGGAAATCCGGCCGTGAATGAGCGGAACAGGCTTAGCAAACGCGGATGCGGCACTGCCATGGCGGCCTCCGCCCTTGGACAGGACGGCGTCGGCAGGGGAGCTGGCCTCAAGCGCCAGCCTGGGTGAGCCTGGGAGCCCACCCGCGGCCCCTCCAAGTCGGCCTGCAGTAATAATGCTGTAATAATAATGCTAGGGCTTGGTGGGGCCCACTCAAAGTTGTGGGCACTGAGGCCCAGACAGGCCTGGGGCTGGGGCCGGGAGGCGGGCGAGTGCCAGGGAGTCAGATCTGGATGTCGCACTCATCAAGGCGTGGCCTCCCGCCTTTGGCCTGACCAGATCCTAGGAAGTTCTGGGGTACTCCTCTGACCACGATGTTCCCTCTCCACCAGGCCCCCCACCGCCGGTGGGACCCCAGAAGCAGCAGCGACAAAAGCGCACGGTGTACACCGCTGAACAGCAGCAGGAGCTGAAAAGACACTTCCGAATGAGCCCGTACCCGACCTACCAGGAGCGCCAGGACCTGGCGCACAGGCTCGTGCTGCGGGAACACCAGGTGCAGGTGCGCACCCCCACACACACACCTGACCTCGGCACGCGCCCCCCCACACACACACACCACCTTCCCTCCCCAGCAGCGCAGCAGGGAGCCCAGGTCCTGTGGGTCAGTACTGTGTGTGGTACAAACCTGCCAATGAGATCTGTGCAGGCTGACGCCCCACGGGGTCTCCTGCAGCCAGAACCCTGGGAGGTGGCATGAGGGGTGCTCTCCTTGCTCCTGAGTCCCTCCTGTACCCTGCTCCCCCCTCCCCCGCAGGCCTGCAGAAACCCAGGGGCTTCTGGTCTGCGGTGGGTGTAGAGGAGGAGGAGGGAGAGGCCAAGCCAGCCCCTCTTACTGCTCCCTGACTGAGGTGAGTGTGCAAGTTTCCTCCCCTTTGACAGGTCTCCCTGCTTTTTCTCTTCCCACAGGTGTGGTTCCAGAACCAGCGGACCAGATTCTCCAGGGTGCAGAGACTGGCCAGCAAGAGGGTTCAGGGAGAGCTCGCTGTGCATCCTGGCTGTGGAGGCCCTGCCCCCACACGGCGCAGGGCCCGCAAGCTGACCCCGCCCCCAACCCCTTCACCAGCCGGTCCTGTGTTACCAGAGGGCACAGACTGCAGCAATCCAGGAGCCCCAGTCTTGGTTCCTTCTCTGGCAAGCCCCGCATTCCCAGAGAGCCCAGATTTCTGCAGATCTGGAACCCCAGGCTTGACACCCTCCGCTGCAGATTCCGCATTCTCAGAGGATTTGGATTTCCGTAGCCCACATCAGCGCAGTCTATCGGCCACCTTCCCAGCAGAGGAACCCTGCACCTCCAGCCCAGCCCTGACCTGGGGGTGCCCTGTCCAGGACACTTTGGTGGGCAACTCACCTGTCCCAACCCCAACCCCAACCCCAACCCCAGACCCAGACCCAGCCCGGTCTCTGGACCATCCTGAGGGCCTCTCAGCAGAGCCCATTGTGGTCCCTGATTTCACAGACCTGCTGCTCGCCCTAGACCCCTGGGGCCCCTCCCCTCCCGCCTCTGTGTCTGGATCCCAAGAGGGAGATGAAGCTGAGCTGACCTCAAGAAGTTCCTGACTTCCTAGGGAAGAGTGTGCCTGCGAAGTCCTGCAGCCCTGTGGGGCCAGAGTGGACTTGGGCCCTCTGGACCCACACAAAGAGCACCCCAACAGTGTGCGTGATCTTCACAGTTATTCCTCCATTTATCAACGGTGCAGGTGGCCCCTCACCTGTAAGTGGGGCTTCTGAAGGTCTCCACCAGGTTACTGTTGGGCAAACAGATCCAGTCCTGCATCTGGACTGGAATCGCCAATCTGGCAGCTTTCCACTGAGTGGATGCTGCGAGAACTTTCTAAAGGAACTGGACTAGCCTCTTTCCCCCAGCGCGGTCAGTGACCTGCAGTGTTTAGCTGGTGAGACCAACTCTGGTCTCTGATTTGCATGTCTGCTGATTTGAGCCTTCAGTGTGTCTATAGTTTATTTCCCTGATGAGAGAGAAGTGAAGCTTTTCCTGTATTTCATGGCACCTAAGGAATACTCATCAAGTGTCTGTTCTCTTATATTTGAATACATTCTTGTATCCTCTTGACAAATAATGTGTTATAAACAAGTTTTACGACTTGCATTTCTTTTTTTTAATGTCATCTCCATCAGTGCTTCTCATCTGATTTCATGGACCAATTTTTTTGTTTGTTTGTTTTTTCATTTCTAACAGTGGTTGACTGACAGGCTATAAAGCAAAATAAAGTGTGTGACACAATTTTCAGCTGCCTTCACTCCTTAAGTCCTATTTTCAAGTTGAGATAAAAGTCTTTAAGTGTTGGTCTTGATGGTTGGTTGATTTATGTTCAACATTCTTTCATTTTTTTATGGAGATTCAGGTCAAAACCACAATGAAATATCATTTATTTCACACCCATAGGAACAGCACATGTTATAAAACCTCCTAAACGCATGCTGGGCAGCCTGGGGAGAAGGAGGAACCCTGTTACACTACTGGTGGGAATGTAAATTGATGTGGCCATTTTGGAAAGAGATCTGAATTTACCTTAAAGTGAAAAGACTCAACAAACCTACTCCGGGCGGGCCTCTATTCAAAGAACATGAAACACAAAAACCAGGAGCCCTATAATGTTTACTGCAGCATTATTTACAATAGCCAAGACAGAAGCAACCTAAGTGGTAGAGGATTAGATCAAGAAATGGTCTGTCCACACCATAGAATACTATTCACTGAGAAGGAAAATAAGATGTTACCATTTTCAGCAAAAGAGAAGGAATCAGAGGGAATACTGTGTAGTAAATCAAGTCAGAATGACAAAGGCAAATATTGGACGTTTACATAGAGGACAATGCAACAAAGCAAAATACTTACCAAAACTAGTGGCCACTGGGTTACCCTGGTGGCACAAGGGGTTGAGCACTGCACAGTGGGGCTTCCGCAGCCACTGCAGCACGAGTTCGATCCCCAGCCAGGGAGGGGACCCACATGGCGCAGCAGACCTCTCCTGGGTCACCCACTGCTCCCCTCAGCAGTGTATTTCAGTCAATCTGCCTGTTCTGCTCTCCACTCTGTCTCTGGGGAATCTTCTCAGCCCCCATACTTCTGGCCTATACCCCATTCTTATATACATAAATAAATTTTTTTTTTAAAGTTCAATTCTATCCCTCACCATATGACTATCCCCCTTTACCCACACCCTCTTCTCTCCTGGTTACCACCAAAAGTTTGCTTGTTTTCTCTATATAGCATATGAGTGAAACCACCCAGTGCTTGTCCCTCTCTGGGTTATGTCATTAAGCATAATCCCCTCGGGGGTCCACCAACGTTGTTGAAATGGCAGGATATTAGCTTGTATATGTATATGAATAGTATGCTTCAATTTTTTTTGATTTATTTATTTATGTATACAAGCACTGGGATACAGGCCAGAGTTGCGGGGGGTGAGAGAATTCACCAGACAGAGTGGGGAACAGAACAGGCAGATCAACGGAAATACACTGCCGAGTACAGCAGCAGGCAAGGCAGGAGAGGTCTGCTGCACCATGTGGGTCCCCTCCCTGGCCGGCAGCAGGGATCGAACTCGTGCTGCAGTGGCTGCATTTGGCTTCATAGTGTGTTGCTTAACCCACTGCGCCACCAGGGAGGGCCCTATACTTCAGTTTGTTAACGGTGGGGGAGGGTAGTACGAAAAGGGCACGTTTTACCTTCTCCTCCAGCTTGATGGCTGGAGCCACCGTGGCCACCTTGCCACCATGAAGCGAAAAACCAAGCAGATGAAGACCCAAGACGCTAAAGAAAGGTGAGGAAATGAAACGATAGAGAAAGTATTGTTATATTACATTTACCATAAATCTATATGAAAGTCAAAAAAGAAGAAAACAAGGAAAATTCTTCATTTTTAAAGATTTATTTTTATTTATGCACACAAGAACTGGGGTGCAGGCCAGAGGTGTGGGGGTTGGGAGGATTCACCAGAGACAGAGTGGGGAGCAGAACAAGCAGATGGACTGAAGTACACTGCTGAGGGGAGCAGCGGGGGATCTAAGTGGCTGGCCGCAGTGGCTGGCAATAGCTTGATAGTGCCGAGACTTCAACCCTTGCACCACCAGGGAGGCCCCACGAGGAAAATCCTTAACAGTAAATGTCTTTTTGTAACAGGGTGGTCCCAGGAAAAGGGGAAGTTCCCAAAATCCTGGTTCCGCCCTAAGTGGGTGGAGCTGAGGATAAGAAGATTTCTGCAGAG
>JAGFMF010011711.1:123285-133501 GCA_019455555.1 Galemys pyrenaicus
AAAGGTTTTCTATGTTTGTCTTAATGCGGCGGATGGCAGAACCCATTCAGAGAGGGCAGGCTTGGGGGTTCTGGGTGCTCCCCTCCCTGCCCTGTAACATTTTAAGTTTAAAAATAATAATTTTAAAAGGTAGAAGAAGCAGTCTGTCGCGAGACGCTCGCCAGGCCAAAGTTGGGACTCACTAAACATAAGTGATCCCTGATGATTCCCAACGATGCTGTGGATGCGCTGGAATTCCCTAGGAGTTCCCTGAGAAAGGCCGTCATCGGGGAAGGTGCGCTTCTCACCTTCGACCACACGGTGTCGCTGCTGGTAAAGCACTTACTGTGTCTCTTGCTTCCGCCTGCTAGTTACGTTTTTGCTGATTTCTCTTTTCTTGAAGGTGTGACTTGTCTTGATTAAACCAAAATAGGATCACGGCACTATTTCTTCTTCACGCCCAAGGAAAATTCAGATGAACTGACCACGGTAACTATTTTGAATGCTCACCAATTTTCCCTATGTCTCCTAGAGGAAAAATGATGGTCCCCAGCCTCGCCATGCTTGTGGGCAGGCCCATGTGCCGGTTCTAGCCAATGGGCTGTGACCATGTAATGTAGGGCACTCCCCGGCTGATGCCTCTGACAGTCCCCAACCCTCCAGTGTGAACTGAGGGTGCCGTGAGTCCCGATGCGGGGACATGATACTAGTCCCCATCAGTCTAGATCTTCAAGGTACAATCAGGAAGCCACTACTGAGGCTACACATTCTGTGCACTGCAGTCTAAGTTTAAACAAAGTAAGAAAACTTGGTGGCGCAATGGGTTAAGCAGCGCACTATGAAGCACACGGCAACCACTGCAGCTCAGTGTTGCAGCTCAGTTCGATCCCTACCGATCCCTACCGCTGGCCAGGAGGGGACCCACGTGATGCAGCAGACCTCTCCTGCCTCACCTGCTGCTGTACTTGGCAGTGTGTTTCAGTCTGCCTGTTCTGCTCCCCACTCTGTCTGGTGAATCCTCTCACTGCCCTGGACTCTGGCCTATACCCCAGCTCTTGTATGCATAAATAAATAAATCTTAAAAAAAGAAAACTGTGCCCACTCCAATCACATTGGAGTGCTCATAGCCCCTGGTGTTGAACAGAGCACATAGAGAAAAATTCCATCACAGAAAATTCAGCTGGTCAGCGCTGCTCCACCTCGCTGCATGGATGGATGCTTGGACTAACTTGCCTCAGAGAGGGCTTCTCCTGTTTTTTATTAATCTAGTCAGATTTGGGTTTGGAGTTCTTTGTTTCCATAACCCAGCCCAGCCTGACCCAGATTTCTGCTTAATCAAGAACTTGAGAGTTTTGTGTCATTTAAATGGTCAACTGACATGACTGGACTCAACAGAATGGAGAGCTGAGAGCCACGGATGACAACAGTCCACACCCCAAATCTGAGCTAAGTTGGCAAATCTAGATTAACACCAGGGTATGATCAAGCCCCAGGAGGTTTTGTTTCCTTGACCTGTCTGGTCCTGGCTTGGGACTAAACCACCAAAGGCCTGTACTACCAAGAAAATCACCGGCAAAGACAGGCGGAGGCTGTGACTCACTGATCTCCAGGCAGTGTCATGAGTCATCAGCACTGGATGTAGGGGAGAAACTTTCATTTCTGTCCTCCTGGAATGAGAGGCTCAAAATCTGAGCATTCATCAGGTTAGGACTGTATTGATTTGAGGCTAGTGTGTACATGATGATCACCAACTATTATAAAACCACTAAGTTCCTCAATTCTCAGAGAATTTAATGGGGGTTCTTATGCAACCTCCAGCCAAGGTTATAAAATATCATTGCTGTTCACCCAGCAATTCTGCTCCTAGGTATGTCAGAAGAGATGTTCAAACAAAATGTTGTACATGAATGTTCACAGAAGCACTATACACAGTAGCCAAGTATAAATAAGCTAAATATCCAGCAACAGACATACTGATATGCAAAACGTGCTATACAATTGCCCCTTGCTATTCAAAAGAACATTCCTATTTGGCCTGATTTGGTAGGTTATAGCTGGATCTCAAGATGTTATTACCAGTAATACATATGGGGATAGCTCTGAGCTAGGCAAATTCAAAAAATAACATACTTTTGGCTAGCTGGGAAAACCTGTAGCCATACAAGGGAATATTATTCAGCCATAAAAAAGTAACAAAGTACTGATACCCTCAGCAACAAGGATAAAACCTGAAAACCAAACTGCCACCTCTATACATTCTGCTGCTACAATCACATTCCCACCTGAATGCAAAGGAACGGGTGTAGACTCCAGCTTTCAAAGAAGTGTGCCTATGAGCTGAACTTTATGCTCCCCACTTATACGTTTAAGCCCTAACCCCCAAGACCTCAGAAAGTGACTGTGTTTAGGGGCTTAAAGACACAATTAAGAGGTCTTTAGAGTGGACCCTAACCCAACCTGACTGGTGTCCTTCCTTCTAGGAAGACATTTGTGGTCTCTTACAAGTCACTAGGTACCCAGACATAGCCAAGATGCCTCAGAAAAAGCTAACCTGCAGATACCTTGATCTTGGACTTCCAGCCTCCAGGGGTGACAAGGTCACTGTCTTGTCTGAGCCAATGTTTTGTCTGTTTCATTAGGACAGCCCTAGGAAACAAGTACCGGCATCAAAGGATTTGGGCTGAGTTAAGATTTGAATAAAGGTTATCTGGAAATTTGGGCCTCCTTTAAATTAACATCACTACTGGTGTCTCCTCACCTGCATAACTTCAGTCACAAAGTGTTTATTAGTAAGGCACCAGGTTCGGTGGTGCCCAGTACCTGCTGGTTAATTTCCTGGACAGGAGAGAGGGGAGACAGTGTAGGTTCCAGGGGTAAAATGAAGACACAGGCACATTTTGTTAAACTCATCCAATGTTTACTGAATTGTGAACTGTTGGAATTGTTGAAGAAATCTGAGACTCACTCATCCTGATCCCTCATCTCCACTTGTGAAGGAAGCCTGGAGTAAGACCCCCTCCTCCGAACACCACAGGAACAGGGAACTCAGGGAAGACAGGGAGATGGTTGAAAGTCGGGGAGAAGAAAGAGCAGGGCCAGTGTCCAAGTTAGATTCCCGGGGAACACACACACACCCACACACACTGGCAAAGACCAGGAGCTTCGATCTGCCTCCCACCCGGCAGCCGCAAGAACATCAGGGAAAGACCAGGCGTCCATGAGACATTTCAGTCCTTCCCATCATGAAGCGTCTGCGGAGAGGGGCTGGGTCAAGGTCGCTGGGCTGTGCAGAGAAAGGTGGGGAGTGAGTGGGGTTACAGAGCTTACAGAGGCGTGTACAGGAAATGAGGAAAATGGGGAAAACAGTCTCAGAGAGGAGCTGAGGCACAGGGCTTGTGAAAGTTCTCGGTTGAGGGTCTCCCTGGTGGTGCAAGGGGTTAAGGCACAGCACTATGAAGCATCCACAGCCACTGCAGCAGGAGTTCAACCCCTGGCCAGGGAGGGGACCCACATGGCACAACAGACCTCTCTTGCCTCCCCGCTGCTCCCCTGCCTGTTCTCTCCCCCCAGTCTCTCTAGTGAATCTTCTCACTGCCCCCACACCTCTGGCCTGTACCCCACTTCTTGCATGTATAAATAAATAAAATCTTTTTTTAAAAGATTGAGTTTGAAAAGCTCTGGATGAAAGAATGAAGCAGTGCAGAAATGCAGGTGGGTAGCCTCTAGCACTCTGGGCAACCAGAGAAGCCATCAGCTAAACTGGCTTCTTTGCCACCTCCACCCAGCCCACACCCGCTCGGGAGTGCTCCACAGAGCTCTGCTGGTTGCCAAGTGATCAGCCACCACTGTGCAGGGGAGGATCTACCTTGCCTGGCTTTGCAGGCTCTGAATCCTTGGAATGCCCCTGCCTGATAAGAGTGTCTTGGCTTATCTGGGGCCTCAGGTCACCACTCCCCACCACACTCTAGCTGGGGGGAATAAGGTTGCCCCCCACCCCCAGGACTCCAAGAGAAAGACAACTGGGAATTCATGTCCGCTCTCTCCTGCATCCATGCACCCCTTCCCTGCAATTTCACCTACAGCATTTCAGTGTAATCAACCATAACTGTTTGTAACCACCCTGCTGAGATCTGAGTCCCAGCAAACCACCATGATTTTGCAGGATTGAGTCCCGCCAATGCATGCAACAAATCATTTTTCTCAGACTGTCTTTTTTTCTCTTATACAAATCCCATTTTTGCTTAGTTGGATGAAATCATCCACGCTGGGCCTCTCTGGAACGCAAGTAAGCCTCACACTGACTCAAGTACATACCTTTGAATTGACAGATTGGAAGGGGCGGTGGTGGGTTTATGCAAGGGATGAGTTCTAATTTAATCTTTAAGAGTTCAAACTCTGGGAGATGGCACCCACGCGCCTTACAGCACCGGCCTGCAATTTACTTAGCTCCTGGGCTTTCAGAGTGTACAATTCTTGCTTTTTTTTTTTAATCTGGGACACTTGTTTCAAACCTGGACAGGAAGGTTTTTGTACTGCATTGCTCCAAATTCACATTGACATGATCACACTGCCCTAGAAAAGGACTCTAAGAAATGGGACTTGGATTTAAAGAGTTTAAGAGCCTTTTCTCCAGTGCAAGTGTTCTGGGGGCAGAGACTGGGCTCACAGTGCAGTGGGAGGGGATTCTCCAGGCTAGGTGGGTCTGGGATGAGAACTGGCTCAGGTTCAGAGGGTAGTAAAAAGTGCTTTTAGGCCTTAAGTGCCAGGAATCAGAACCTGGTTCTGGACTGTGCTAGATCCCAGTTCTAGAATAAGGTGGGCCTGAGACTCATCTGGAATACACTGCCTTAAAACTTAGAAATCAGGTGCAGAAGGTAGTAACGGTGCAGACACGGAACTGCCGCTTGTTCTAGAATGCTGGCACTGGAAACTAGCATTGCTGACCCTCAAGCAACACTAAGGACGATTAGGAAAACCTGACCACAGCCAATGTTACCCTAAATGACCTTATTCATGGGTCAGCTTTTACTAGATGTCATTTCGCTCTAAGTCGGTTTCCAAGAACCTACTGCGGACTCATCACTCCACTCAGACTCAGAGCAGGCAGGAGCTAGCAGTGACTGGGAGCTAGGAGTCTATTCCAGCTCGAGGGCGGCCCTCACCTCTGCCTTCAGGGCACATTAGCCCTGAGCCAAGGCGGCTTTGATGGCCGCCACCAGCTTCAGAAACTTGCTCTCCGAGTCCACGTAGCCATCACCGCTCTGGGGATGGAGAGAAGAAAGAGGTAAGCTGGGACACTAGTGCCAGCCCCAAGCCACCCCCAGCTCGCCCCAAAATGAGATGGGACAGACAAACAGACATACCTTCTTGGAGTGAACCAACTTCCCAGCTACCATCACTTCAAAGAACCCGGTGACCTGGGGAGTCCCCTCGCCACACTGAGGGGAGGAAAAGACGCTGGAGAGGCTAAGATGATCCCTTGGGGACCCCCCCCTCCCTTCCCAGAGAATAGAGAAGGTGGCTGAAGGGTAGGGCTGATGCAAACCACCCCCCACTGCCATAGGGACTGAGGGACAAAGTACACAGCCCCCTGTGGGTACCACCCCACCCCAATACTCACGATGTCCAGACGTCCGGGGAACTCATCTTCCAACTTCTTCTTGAGTTGAAGATACTAAAAACGGGGCAGGAAGCCCCAACAGGGGTCAGTGGGGGTCCCATGGCTGTCGCCCTCCTCCCTGACACTCCCAGGCCCGACCCCACACTCACCTTGGACTTGTAGCCTCAAGCTCCACTGGTGGAGAGAGTCCCAGGAAAGGGTTGCAGGGGGGAGACAAGTGGGGATCCAAGGAAGGAGGGCAGAGGTGAGGGGAGGTACAGGGAATAGGGGCGCAGGGAAGGTTGAAGAGGGGCACAGAGCAGAAGAGAGAAGAGATACAGTGTTGGGGAGCAGTACCGTGATGGGAAGGGAGAGAGCACACAGGAAGGATGTGGACAGCCACCCCAGGGGAACGCAGAGCAAGGGAGATGCAAGACAGAGAAGGGGACACAGAAAAAGAGAGAGGAAGGGTGGAATTGGAAAAGGAGAGAAAACAGAACTGGGTCAGAATTAGAACTGCAGAACAGCACCCCACCCCCTCCCCACCACAGCAGAAATCATTTCTGAATTCCCAAGAACCTCCACTCCAGGAGATGAAATCCAAACTGGCTATTTTGGGACAGGAGTCTGGCCCACGCTGCCTGTCAAATGTCACCCCAAGCTATCCAAGAGGACAAGGCCATTCCAAAGTTGAGGCAGATGGACAGTAAACTCAGGTTTGTCACCCTAGTGAGCAGCAATTTGGACCCCAAGTTACTAACCTGTCCTGGCCCCACTCCCAGGCTCATTTTCTCCACCTGGAAGAGGGAGCTAAAATTCCACTCGGGTTTCTGGGAGGGGAAATGCCCTGGACGTGTATCACACGCCAGCATGCCCACGCCTGTGGGCAGAGGGAATAAAGCAGTCCGAAGGGAGCCGATTGCCCGCCTTCCTGGGGCTTTTCCACTTTGGCAGGGGAATTCGAGGCTGATGTAAACCTAATTTAGCGACGACACCCAGCACTCCATCTGCTAACTATTAAGATCGTGCTCTCTCTACACAAGAGGAAACAGACCCCCAAAGGGAGAAGTTAGAAGCTAGCAGAAGCCACTGTATTCTGTCCTTTCAAAAGGCCCGCAAGAATCTTCTCGACTCTCGCCACCCCCACCTCACCACGGCTCATCACGCTGGGGGGAGGGGAAACCGAAGGGTCCCTAAACCTCTCCCATTCCTAAACTGCCCTCTCACCCAGCCCCCCCCCCCCTCGCTCCCCAATCGAGGCTCCTGGAGAGCGGGGGCTGGGGTAGGAGGTTACAAGTGGACGCACACGTCTCGGCTCTACCTCTTATAACCTGCGATGTCCAGCTTGGCACCCTCTGGGAGAGGGTTCAACGCCCTCTAGTCTCCGCTCCACCCACACGGGCACCCTCTCCCCGCGGGGGGCACCCCGTGTTCTTGCCCCGACGCCCCAGCGCCCAGCTCTG
The DNA here is from genome assembly GCA_019455555.1 of Galemys pyrenaicus. Taxonomy (NCBI): domain Eukaryota; kingdom Metazoa; phylum Chordata; class Mammalia; order Eulipotyphla; family Talpidae; genus Galemys; species Galemys pyrenaicus. The sequence continues at coordinate 130,327 of JAGFMF010011711.1, forward strand.
CGGGGACAGAGGCCCCGGGCGCGCCGGGATGAGAGGGGAGCCTCTGGCCGCGGTGCTTACCAATAAACGACTCGCACGGCGAGAGCCATGACTGGGGATCGCAACATGGGCCGCGGCGGGACAGCGTTGCCAGCTCCGGCGAGCACCCGCGGGGGTCTGAGAGCGCGGGCGGGGTCCCGGGCACAAAGGGCTGTTAGTTACTCGGCGTTCCTCGGCGCGAACCAACGTGAGGAGGCGCGCGGGGGAGAGAGGCCCCACGGTTGGGGGCGAGGAGCCGGCGGCCAGCTACCGCAAGCCTCGCGGGCCACTCTCTCGCTTATCCGCCCCGTCGAACCGGGGAACGTGTCCACGGAGGGGGTTCCCTGGAGAAGCCTAGGGCGTCCCCACCCAGAACCCCCCTCCTGAGCGGAATGGTGTAGTCTCATGGGCGGGGGCTCGGGGCCAACCGCTCTCGCTGGAAATGGAATTGTCAGTGGGGGTGATCGTTTCAGTCCCTGGCGCGGCTGGGGGCGACTCTTGGGGGCCTTTCTGTTCTCCCTGAATGGGCGAGAGCGCCGAGTCGGAACAGTTTCTGGATGCGTGAAGCGGGATTTTCCAAGGATCGCCCTGAGGCTCAAGGACAATTTAGAAATTGGGTAGCTTTGGGGGAGGTGAATAGGTGAGACCCTGGAATAGTTAATTACGTCTTGGCACAAAGGGAAGGAAGGCGCCAGGAGCTAGGGAAATGGCCAGGAGATAGGGAAATGCAAACTTCTGAAGAAAAGGCCAGGGCATTCAAACTCGAAGAAGAGGTAATGGGTGTAAATCGAGGTAAATTCCAGGAAAACCAGAACTCCAGATGGAAAATTCCATGTACCGAAAATTCTAGGTAGACAAAGTTAATTAGGGCCATCGAGGAATAACCAATCACAGAAAGACTAGTAAATTTTTAGAATAATGAGGGAAATATATTCCCTAAGGTTCAACTCCACCTCGGCTCTCTTTGTCCCTCCCAGGTACCATCTACCTGGGAGTCTTAACTCTTCATCCTTTTTTTTTTTTTTCTCCCTAAAATAAAACTTTCTTGGGGCCTCCCTGGTGGCGCAGTGGGTTAAGTAACGCACTGTGAAGCACTATGAAGCAACCGCAGCCACGAAAGCACGAGTTAGATCCCTGCTGACCTCCAGGGAGGGGACCCACATGGCGCAGCAGACCTCTCCTGCTGTGCCCACTGCTCCCCTCAGCAGTGTACTTCCGTTGATCTGCCTGTTCTGCTCCCCGCTCTCTGTGGTGAATCCTCTCACACACACACACACACACACACCCATCTCTGGCCTGTACGCCAGTGCTTGTATGCATAAATAAATAAATCTTTTTTTAAAAATAAATTAATTGATTAAATTAAATAAACCTTTCTTTCCAAGACAAAGTTTGCTTCTCTTTGCTTACTTATCTAAAAAAGCCTGTGAATTCCTTTCTATGACCTCACGAGACAAGAACCCGTGCTGATGACCAGGGTGGGAGGTGACAGCAGCAGCTGTGTCCAAGGTAACTTCTTCGCTCCCCAGCATCAGCCCCACAGTCCCTAGATGCCCAACGAAGACCCGGCAGCTGGACCTGGGCGCAGACTGGGCCATTGCTGTCCCTGTTTTGGGGGGAGGTCTGTTCCTATTTCGAGGCCTTCCAGCCTCAGCAAGACTAGGCATTCACAGAAAGTGCTGGAATCTGGTGGCTAGTGACGAGATTAGGGCATGGAAGCTGCTTTCTAAGCTTCAGTTTCTCCGTCTGGAAGATGAGCAAAATTGTCTTCAGGGGATATTTACCCACTTAATTCAAACGTAGAGACTGATGGTGGAGCACCCCAGATACTGCCTGGGTGGGGGGACTCAGAGCCGCTCCTAACCCAGTCTGAAGATGGAGGGGGGGGCTTGAAAAATGGAGGATCGAACTGTTCTCTGGAGGAGAAAAAACCTCTGGGGAGTGAGGTCTCAGGGTCCCTGTCCTCTCCCCCTCGAAACCCTCACCTTCTCCATATTGTCCTTACCCAGGCCAAGCAGGGCACCATTCTGCATTCTGTCTGCCTCTTCAGTAGCCCCTGGGTCCTGCACACACAGCAAATTGAGGCCAGGGGCAGCGAGGGAGCCAAGATACAGTGGAAGAAAGGAAACTGTCTCCTAACTCGGATGAGGTTAGGGAAGCCCCAGGCCTGCATCTGGTTCAGGATATATACCCTCATTTACTTCAGAGTCTGTGTCCATGTAGATTGTCCATAAGAATGTAGTTAAATTTGTTCTTTTTGTTATAGGACAGGGAGAGGAGCACTTAGAATTTTTAAGCTTGCTTTTTTTGAATGGGTTTTGCCATTTGCTGCATTAAGATAAACATATAAAATCTTTAATGGAAAGGAATTTTAATATAATTAGGGTACAATAAAGAAAGAACAAAGAATATAGTTATTAAGTTAAGCATTTAAAGTTACTTATTTTTTTGAGGGTAAAAGTCCAGCCAAATAGGATTGGCTTAAAGCAAGGCCCAGAAACCTGGCACACATCTAAAGGACCTTTTAGTAGAGACCCATAGAAAAGGGTTAGAAAGAGTTAGACAAATTTGGGAGGAAAAGAGTAAAATTAAAATTAAGATGAAAGCTGCCATTGCTAATCTCCCCACGGGTCTTTCACCCACATCTGTTCCAACCAGTTTAAGACCAAAAAGCAAGCACAGTTTCTTCACATGTCCCTCTGCTCCACGTGCCTTATCCAGGTCTCCTTGCTGTTCTCCATCTTCCTTTCTTCCTCCTCTCTTCTCTACAAAAATCTTCTTTTCCTCCTCAGCTCCACCCACTTAGGGCGGAACCAGGATTTTGGAACTTTCCCTTTTCCTGGGACGACCTGTTACTTTGGGCGCCAAATCTGTTATAGGACAGGGAGAGGAGCACTTAGAATTTTTAAGCTTGCCCTTTCTGAATGGGTTCTGCCATTCGCTGCATTAAGATAAACATATAAAACCTTTAATGGAAAGGAATTTTAATATAATTAGGGTACAATAAAGAAAGAACAAAGAATATAGTTATTAAGTTAAGCATTTAAAGTTACCTATCTTTTTGAGGGTAAAAGTCCAGCCAAATAGGATTGGCTTAAAGCAAGGCCCAAAAACCTGGCACACATCTAAAGGACCTTTTAGTAGAGACCCATAGAAA
>JAGFMF010011711.1:135863-189314 GCA_019455555.1 Galemys pyrenaicus
GGGGTGGTGAGAGAATCCAGACAGAGCAGGATGCAGAACAGGCAGATTGACAGAAACACACTGCTGAGGGGAGCAGCGGGCGAGGCAGGAGAGGTCTGCCGCACCATGTGGGTCCCCTCCCTGGCCGGCAGCAGGGATCGAACCCACGCTGCAGTGGCTGCTGTTTGCTTGACAGTGTGTTGCTTATCCCACTGCGCCACCAGGGAGGCCCTGAACTACTGTTAAAGGTGTTTATATTCACAGTGCTGTGCAACCAGAACCTCTACCTACCTCCATAAGGAGGCCCATAGGCCCCACCCAGCTTCTGGCAGCCACCAACCTGCTTCATGTCTCTAGCCTGTGCCTCCTCTAGGCGCCTGTGCCTCCTCTAGGCAGTCCACATAATAAAATCCTACTGTACAGGACCTTTTGAGTCTGGTTTGCATGACATGTTTGTCCTCAAGTTTCTTCCGCAGGAGAGCAGGTGTCCTGCAGAGATTGGCATTTATGGTTCCTCCGCCTGGAATTCCCCTCAGATAGTTGCCAGATTGTTTTCTCCCCTCAGGCTTTTGCTCATCCAATGTCCCATCTTCCCTGTTGCCCTGTTGCCGTATTTAAAATTCCAACCTCTCCCCAGCCCTTTGTACCTCTCTTTTCCTTGTGACATTCACCCTTAACATCCTAGGGATCTTTTTTTAATGAGTTTTTTATGCTGCCAGCCTTACCCCCCTTTCTTCCCGGGAACCGGCAACTCTCATTTTTGTCCTCCTGTTTTGTCCCAGGTGTGTGCCCAGCATGTAAATGGGGGTGGGGGGTCAAATATATCTTTAAGAAAATATTTAGTAATCTTAATGTAAAGTCATGTATCAATGATTACAGTTGTGAACACCATTCGTTTTCACAAAAAACATCTTTTAAATCTATCTTTTATTTGAATGTTCCCAAACAGTTGAAACAATTGAATCGTGTGAAACAGGAAAGTGGACTAAATCATTTGTTAGCACTGGGAGAATTCTTTCTCTCCCTGCCACAATTCTTATCTCTTTCTAGGCCAGGTTGCCCACCCCCAGGCACTTAGAAGGAGGGGGGTGGGGTTCACTTCTGGGCACTCACAGATGAGATGCTGATTTGCAACCTTAAAAGGAAAAAGCCTATTTCAGATTTTTTTTTTTTTCAGATTTTAAAAATTTTAAAGTAGGGCTTATAAGTTCTTCTTCTGGGACGTGGTCCCATCAGACCTGTTCAATTTACATGGGACAAGCGGTGTCACCAACAGGACAGATTACAGGAGGGGAATTGGTGCTTCTATTGTGATGAATACAGTACATGAAGAAGCTAGGGCAAGAGTTTGGGTGTGGGCTACACTAAGGAATACGGTACCCCCAGGGGCCTGGAAGCTTTTGGTGGTGCTAGTGACCAGGATTTTCCTCACAGGGCACTTCCTTGACCAGGCCTTCCCTGAGACTTTTTTTTTTAACACAGTAAAGCATACAAATCTTAAATGTAGAGATTGATGAATTTATCACATGTAGAACACCATTTAATCATCTCCCCTATCTATCAAGATATGGATCATTTCTTGCTCTTCAAAAGTTTTCTCATGCAACCTCCCTTTCAATTTCACCTGGAGAGTCGCCTCTAATTTGGCCTGAGGAAGGAAGAAAGGAATGGAAGAAAGGAGGTGGGAGGGAGGAAAGGAAGGAGGAAGGAAGGGAGGCAGGGAAGGAGGGAGGAAGGAAAGAATCAAGGAATCCACTGATGGATTAATGGGTAGAATGATGTCTGTCAGCAACTAGGAGTTCTGGGTAAGGGTTCAGCCTGACAGTGAGGGAGAGCACAGAGCAGACAGGTGATGGGTAGTAAGTCAGGAATGAGGTCTGACACTCCTTGCCCACAGCAGAGTGACAGGGTAACTTTAATATAAAATGGGTTTGCTTGACTGGGTTTTTACTCGCACGCTTGAACGGCCTTATAATGCCCCAACTGCAGGCACACACAACAAAGGTTAATAAAGGGTTTTATTTACAAGGGAAGGGAAAATAGCATCATGAATAACACAAGGGGAAGAGAGGGCTACAGATTTGTAAATATTTTACCAGTTTTTTGGAGCTGGAACTTAACTGTCCACTGAGAGCTGGCTCCCCAGGAAAAAGGGACCCCCCCAAGGCCTAAGTGTTTGTTTTTATATTTAGCCTGGCTGCTTAATTTTACCCTCAGGTCCCAGTGATTTGCTTTCGATAATGACCTTATGGGATTTGTAGTTTTTGGATTTTGTAGGTCTGGAGTGGGGGGTTGAAGTTTATAACTTATTTGTGTAATTTATTTAGGAGGGTTTTTTCCCCTAACAGGACCTGTAGAAACGTTGTCTCCACACTTGCCTTCTCCAGCCCCCCACTCCCGGCACCGCCCCCATACATGCCCCTCACAGCTAGGGACCCCTGTCCTCCTACCTTCCCCCACATACCACCATATCAGGGCCCCTCCCAGACCTTCACCCCGCCAGCCTGAGGTCCTGATCCAGGCCCAGTGGAAGTGGTTCATACTCTGTGGACATGATCAGTGTCTTGGACTGATGTGACCCTCAAAGCCCGGGGCCACCAGAAGCCCTTCGGGGCTGAACTGGAGAGGCGTCTCCGCGGGCATGCTCCCGTCCACTCAGAAGTAGCTTTTATCCTGCCTGCTTTAGTGCGTCCCTTCGAGGGGTCCAGCTTCAGGTTGTCCCGAGACTGGGGGCAGGAGGGGGTAGGAGAGTGAGGAATCGCCTGGGCAAGCTGGTTCCGGACGCGGGCTCTTGGCGCCCCCTGGCGTTAACTGTCCCCTACAGCTCTACCAACTTCCCCTTGAACTGGGAGACCCTGTTTTGGGGTACTTGTGACCTCAAAGCTGATTTTCTCTTAAATGGTGATGACAGATCACAATATGTTCTTATAAACACCACTTTAAAGGAACCTCCACATTTTAATTGCTCCACATTAAGAGTGTTTCTGTCTTCATCTGCATATAGCACAGCATAGGCAACTCTGCTTGCAGAGGGCAATCTTTGAGTCCTATTTTTTTTTAAGATTTATTTTTTAAAAAAATTTTATTTATTTATGTATACAAGCACTGGGGTACAGGCCAGAGGTGGGGGGGTGGTGAGAGGATTCACCAGAGACAGAGTGGAGAGCAGAACAGGCAGATCAACCGAAGCATACTGCTGAGGGGAGCAGCAGGCACAGCAGGAGAGGTCCGCTGTGCCATATGGGTCCCCTCCCTGGCCAGCAGCAGGGATCAAACTCGTGCCGCAGTGACTGTGATTTGCTTTATAGTGCGTTGCTCAACCCACTGCACCACCAGGGAGGCCCTAAGATTTATTTACACATAGGAGAGCTGCGGTGTAGGCCAGAGGTGCAGGGGAGTGGGTGAGAGGATTCACCAGAGACAGAGTGGGGAGCAGAACAGGGAGATCAACGGAAACCCACTGCTGAGGGGAGCAGCGGGGAGACAGGAGAGGTCTTCTGCACCATGTGGGTCCCCTCCCTGGCCGGGGATCGAACTCATGCTCCAGTGGCTGCAAGAGCTTGATAGCACTGAGACTTTAACCTCTGCACCACCAGGGGAGCCCTTTTTGGGTCCTATTTTTATGTTTTCTCCATTAGAGAAAGCTGGAAAAGTTGGAAATGGTACCAAGAAGGAAAAAGTAAACCCTGCAATCCCCACCTAGCCCAGAGACAATGGGCACGGGGATTATTTGATAGACCCCAGTGTGGACGGCAGCAGATCCTGTTTGGCTTTTTTTCCACAAAGCCCCAGAACATAAAACACATCCCGGTTATTGCTTGTGCTTCCGATCCTTCTGGTAGTGGACTCTGAGGCCTCCCTCCCGCAACGGGCTGGGCTAGCCGCGGCCATTACCACACTTCCTTCCATTCTACCCAGCCTCCTACGGACCTGCCTTTGCATTATGTTCTTCCTCCAATTTCTGGCCATTTCCTTAGGGCCACATTCCCAAGAGTGTAATCAATGGGTCAAGAGGTAAGAGCATTTGTGAGGAGTCTTTGGCACCAACTGCAAGTTTCCATGTTTTTTTTTCTTTAACCATTTTTGTTTTTTTCCTAACATTGTTCGAATAGCCGACACTCCTCTGGGCTCACTGGGTGCTGGCTGTTTCAAGCCCTTTCATTGAAGCAGTCTCTATCACTTGGTCCTTTTGTAGATAAGGACCTGGTGGCACAGAAATGTTGAGTAACCTTCCCTGGGTCACAGAGCCCGTAGTAACAGCTGGGATTTGAGGTCAGGATAGTGCCCCCCAAGTGCATGATCTTGACCACAGTTCCAGGCTGCTGCCTACGCATGGCCAAGCCATGCTCATTCTGCAGAATAAACATCTCATTATCCAGTTGGTGGAGCGGATCGTTCTTTGGGAATTGCCTAACACCACTCTGGCCAGAGGTGTCCAGAAACTGTAGTCAGTAGAACAAACAATTCTCTCTCTCTTTTTTTTTTAAGATTTACTTATTTATGCACACAGGAGCTGGGGTACAGGCCAGAGTCATGGGAGGTGAGAGGATTCACCAGAGACAGACTGGCGAGCAGAACAGGCAGATCCACTGAAATCCACTGCAGAGGGGAGCAGTGGCTGAGGCAGGAGAGGTCTGCCATGCCATGTGGGTCCCCTCCCTGGCCGGGGATCGAACTCACGCAGCTGTGCAGCAGACACTTCACAGTGTTGTGCTCAACCTGCTGAGCCGCCAGGGAGGCCCCAAACAACAATTCTTTTTCACCATGAAGGACTCTGGGATGAAAAGAAACATCCAAAATCAGCTGACAGACCAAGCCCCTGTCATGTTTGAGTTGGAGAAAGGAGTTAGAGATTCCGACCTAGCCAGGCATGCACCCACGCTACAGGAGCACTTTTAGGGTAAGATACTCGAAAAACTTTTGGTCCTTCCCAAACTCAGTTAATTATGGCTGACTGTTCTTAAGATAAACCGATAGCTTTGAAGCTATGAGCTGTGTTTCTTCTTTATCAGCTGACTTGGTTTTGTTAGAAAATAGCCAGCCTCCTTTAGTTAACTGAAAATGTTGGAAAATAACTGTAAGGCTTCTTTCAAGAAAAATAATTACTGTTCTCTATGTGCATTTAACTTACCCATACTAAACGAGGCCAAAACCCCCCCAGGACAGGGAGCAGTCGTTTAGAGAAATCTGATACTGGTCTCCTGTCTTCAGATATTGGTCTTCAGTTTGGCCTCGAATAACCACTTTAGTAGTAAATTTCTCTTTTATACTGAAGTTTGATTTCACTTGGCAGTGGTGCTTTTTCAACTGACAGTGGGTGGTCCCTCCAATTGTTTTCTCTCATGATTTCTTTTATTCTAAAAGCTTCAGGTTTTATGGTACCAGAAGCTTTTACAACTTGGGAGATGCCAGGAAAAATGTTACAAATTAAAAAGATGAAGGGCCTTGTAAGGAACCAGAGCAAGTAACTAACTTACAGCCACAACAGCATCACAGGGCACAGGAACGTCTTTTCCATTCCACGTGCTTCAAGAGTTTCCTAAATACCCATCACCCAGATTCTACCCTGCTCTCTGCACGGAACTTGGTGATGGCCCCCAATGTGTGGACGTACCACTTCAGCGTCCATGTCGGTAACAAGTTCCTTTTAATGTAAAATTCAGATGTGAAATGTAATTTATCTGCAATAAAACACAAATGTGCCCTTGTAGTGGACTGGTTTTTTTTGCATATATGGGAAGAGACGCATTTCCCCAGGCAATGAAATAGTTAGAGAACTTCCTGAGGACTCTGCTGCATGTCCAGGATTCAGAATTTACCTTTGAATAACACCCTCTACCCCCAGGGAACCACATAGCTGATGGATGCCCTGGTGGCCATTTTGGGGCATTAAGAGTTTCCTCCACTCTTCCAGCAGGTTCCTAGACTCAGTCCTTGGACCGGGTTTACTGGGTCAGCAGTCAGGGCTCAAGGCTCCAGAGCTGAGCAGCTGTCATTTCACTCTACCTCCCACCCCCCACCCCTCCCCTCCAGATACACAAGAGCAGTTTATCTGTACAGCATCTTTTTTTTTAACCACCCCCCCTCCCCCATACAGCATCTCTTTTTAAGTTGGGACAGAGGAACAGCAGGAACAGTTCCTTAAAGTCATCATGTTTTATGAGCTATAGGGGCAAGGGGCAGCTCTGACGTTCCTTTCTCCTTTCATCTATTTCTTTTGCTTGCTCTATTTTTATAAACACCTTGTCCTGGAGAAACCTTGCCACAGTAATAAAAAATGGAGAAAGACTAACCAAGATCACAGACTGCTTTCTCTCAAAAAGATGCCATACCCAATCCAAGAAAATAACTGGGGATTAATGTTTGCAATGTGTGTGACAGCACAGAAGGCAAAACTCAAGGGTGATGGCCCTGATTTACGGGTATCTTTTTTTTAAAGATTTATATATTTATGCATACAAGAGCTCCATGGGGTTAGAGGTGTGTGGGGGGGGGAGGGTGAGAGGACCCACCAAAGCGGGGTCAGAACAGGCAGATCTACTGACATACACTGCTGAGAGGAGCAGCAGGTGAGAAGAGGTCTGCTATGCATGTGGTCAGCTCCTTGGCTGGGGCTCGAACTCGTGCTGCAGTGCCTGTGGATGCTTCATAGTGCTGTGACTTAACCCCTTGTGGCCCCTGGGAGGCCCCCTTACTGGTATACTAATGTACTATTATCCTTTATTACTTGTAGGTTAAGTCTTTTTAAACAGCCGTGTCCATGTGTGTTGGGGCACTAACCTCCCTTGACACATTTGTTTCCTCACCTTTAAATTGGGGACCACCCGAGCCTACAGATGTTCAGCAAACACGACCTGCTACTCCTGCCCTTGTGCTAAGAGATGTAAAAAATCTACCTCAGTCACATGGGGCAGAAAGAAGGGGGCTTTTCCCCCTCAGAAACCCAGGTATGCTATGACTTTGTCTGTAGAATCTACATCCTGGTATGTAAAGGGGGATTGACAGAAAGGAGGTGCCACAGGCGGAAGGCAAGTCACACAGGAGGCATAAAGTATCGATCCGAAGGTGCTTTATTGAAGGGTGGTGGGGCTGGCAGCCAGCAGCAGCTATAACCTGGGGACAGAGAAGAGGGGCTGTGCTGAGGACAGGACAGGGGCACCCACATCCTCAACCACCTGGCACAATCCTCCCCCACCCCCATTCTGAGTTCAGGTGCATCTGGAAGGCCATGTATGAGGTTGGGACTGGGCCTTGGTGGCAGGTAGCGACCACTGGCCAGGGTCATTTCTCTATGGATTGGCCAGGGCCTGGCTCTGGCCAGCCAGCAGGGGAGAGGCACCACTCACTGGATCTCACGGTACGCCCGCTTCTCCACCAGCTTCACCTTGTACTTGCGCTTGAACCTGGAGAAGGGAATCAAGGGTCAATGAGCCACTAGCTCTCGGGACAGGGAGGTGCCCAAGCCCTCACCCACATAGAGCCCCGCCCCTCACTTGGCTCTCTCCCGAGGCTCGATCATGTTTCTCCTCTGGAAGCTCTTGAAGCGGTCTCGGAGGATGTTGCCCTCTGGCTGCAGAGAAACAGAGGTGCTCAGCTGGGCAAGGCCTGACTTTTCCCTGGCGGCCCAGTCCTCAGCCAAAGCCCCTCACTCAAGGGAGGTAATCCTGGCTCCGAGCTAGGGCAGGAGGGGTGTGAATATACTGCCCGCTGGGCTACCTATAAACAGAGTTTGGGGGACTCAAAAACAACAGGAAGTGGACCTCTTTGGCGTGTGCCACTTTCCCTTTCAAGCAGGAGACTGAGGTGTAAAGGCCAGGACCAGAGGGAAAAGCGTGGGTAGGCCCAAGAGAAGCGAGACTGGTGAGTCCTAGGGTGGGCCAGACCATGCGCGCCTGTGGCCCTGGTGAGGGTCATGGCGTCCTCCCTGGGCCCTGAGGAGCCGTGGCTGGTTCTGAGCGGATGGAAGACAGGATTTTGAGCTGTGGGGCAACCTCTGCGACTGAAGAGGACGGGGCTGAGAGGCCCTGGTTTTGAGGAAGGCTCCTGAAGGTCACAGGCGCAAACCACCAGCCACCCCTTCGTACCCCCAGCCTAGAACCCTGTGCCCTCAGCCCCCAGGCGTCAGCCCACTGGCTCAGCTTGGGGGTAGCCATGATGTCGCCCATAGCCCCTGCGGGGCACGGGGAGCAAGGATGGGTATCATCATCGGGCACGGGGTGTCCCCAACAGCCTCCATCACCCCGGCAAGTACCTTGAGGGTCCTGAGCGAGCCAGACAGTTCTGAGCTGAGCTGCACATCGATGTCGGGGGCCTGGTATCTGGCGAACACAAGGCGGTGCGTTCAGGGGCCGGGGGGCCAAAGGCCCCTCTTGGGCCTCTGGGGCAGTATGGGAAGGACAGTGGGGCTTCAGGGCCAGGGGTCTGGGAGGAAGAGATGGTCTTGCAAGAGGGGGCCCAGCCTGAGCACAGGCGGGCAGAACTAGAGCCCGCGCAGCCTTCCTGGGTCCCCCTCCGGGTCTCACTTGAGTCGTCCGAGTCTGCGGGGCTTGTCATCCTCCATCAGGCGCCGCGCCCGCCGCAGCTCCCGCCGCCGTGCCACCTCTGCCAGCCAGCGCGCCACCTGGGCCTTGATCCCACGCAGCCTGTAGAGCTCCTGCTGCCGGAGCCGGGCGGCCCGCACCGCAGCCTGCTGCACCCGCTGTGGCGACAGGGAGTCAGGGCCAGTGCTCCCTACCCCAGGAGGACATCTCCCCACTCAGGGTCCCCCAAGGCCCCAGGTAATGACAGACCAGCTACTCTAGTTCCTTCACTGCAGTTTCTGAAACAACCTTCCTCATCTGTATTTTTCAGTCCATGGTCCAAATCCCCCCCCCCCCCCCCCCCANGTAAGTACCACGGGCCTGGTCTGGTGAGTCCCCTGCTGTATTCCCAGAGCCCAGAGGGCACTTGGGGGGAAAGGGGGCAATGAGAAACAGTTCCCAGCTGGCAAGGCAGCTGTGAGGACCCCAGGAGAGAGCCGCAGCCGGAGAAGGGACCGCAGAGCTGAGTCCACAGCGCTCACCAGGGTCCGGGCAGCCTTCTCCCGACGCCGCTGCTGCTCCGTCTTCTTCTCAGTCTTCTTCTCAGTGGGCACCAGGCAGGTGGGGACAGGTGAGGTCTCTGCTCCTCCAGCCTCTGACCCCTCATCCTGGTCCCTGCCTGGCTCCTCCTCGCCATCAGACTCCTCCAGCAGCCCCTGGCACATCTCCTGGAAGGTAGACTCCTGCAAGGAGGGAGCGTGGGGAGTGTCGGGGCCTGGAAGCACAGTCTAGGTGGGGCGGGGCGGGCAGAGTGGGCTCACCTGCGTGGCAGCCTGCTCCGCGGTGGGCAGTGCCAGCTGCCGCTCCAGCTTCTCTGCCTCCTTCTGCCGCTGCAACTCCACCTCATGGGCCACCAGGAGCAGGGTCTGGAGGAACAAGGTGGGGTGAGATCCTGCTCTTCTGACCCCTGCCTCCCCACACCCCCTCCCACACACTTTCCCTTGCGGCGAGCAGAGGGACCTCCCCATCAGGCCGTCCTGTCTGCTCCGCGTCACTGAGGACGGCCTGTCCCCGAACACCGTTGGGTTTCCTTTCCGTGAGGCACCCGGAAGAGGCAAGCCCAGAGAAACAGGGAGCAGAGGGCAGCAATCTAAGAGTTGGGGAGACTGGCATTGTGGGGTGACAGCTGATAGGAATGAGATTTTCTTTGGGGGTGCTGAGAAGGCTCTGAACTTAACCGTGAGAAGAGGCACACTCACAGTGCTAGAAACCCCTGAGCAGGACCCTGGACGGGAAGCAACTTGTATCTCTTTAAAGAAATTAAGCTTGTAGAAAGTTCACTATTTCCCCTCTTCTGCCTGCAACCAGGCAGCTCCTGTCCGATGACAGGAAGCGGACTTCAGTTCATGTCCTCAGCCGAGGCGGAAGCAGTGTAAGAGTTTTAGGGGTCGGTGCATAAGGCGGTTCCCCTGGATACCTGCTGCCTATAGGAGCACTGCCTGCCACTCCTGCCTGGCTAAGAGCCGTTGTCTCAGGACAGGAGACCTGCCAGCGCTGGGGAATCTCAGCTCCTCTCCGGGAACCTGTGTCCCCGCCCTGCACCTCACCAGCGCTGGCTACGATGTGAACAGTGACCCTCATCGCAGCCAGCAGCCGCTCCCCTCTCAGACTATCTCCATGCCCTGGGTGCAGCTCATCTGCTCACAGGGGCCCTTTGATAATGGGTGATTAAAGCCTTCAAACAGCTATGTCCTTCCCAAAAGCCACCTCGGTCTCACGCATCCCTGGGTCTTTGCACAGGCTGCTCTAGTTCCCTCTTCTCATAGCAAATTCCTCAGCATCAGTCTCAGTGCTAATGTCCCCTCTTCCAGGAAGCCCTCCCCAGTGTGCAAGGCTGGGTGTATCCCAGCCTTGAGCTGAATCTCTGGCTCTTCGTCCCAGAACCTTCCTGGCTTTCCATCCCAGCCCTGCCCACCCTGGACCACCATGAGGGAATGCATTTGTCTCCTCGACTGGATCACAAGGCCCAGGAGGGCACAGAGAAGCGCTGGCAAGGGCTGGCTGGCAGATTCCAGGCACAGCTGAGGAGGGGCCGCATACCTGATGGTCCTCAAAGGATGGGTTGTACGAGGCTCCGGCAGGCGTCACCTCCACAGCAGGCGCCTGGGAAGGCTTGGTGTGGAGATGTGGCGGCCTCTGGAGGACAAGACCAAGGTGAGATAAGGTCCAGGGCCCATGACTCAACTTCCCACAGCTATGTGCTGACTTTCCTGGTGCGCCTTGCCGCCGCCAGCAGAAACCCGGGGGTTATCCTGGACACCACCCTCTGTCCTGGCACTTCTGCTCTAGGGCTTTGCTTTGGGCTGTCCTCCCTTCCGCGCCACACTCGAGCTCTGCCCTCACGACCTTGGGATCCTGGGGTCCCAGAACTCTGGTACCTGCTTTTTCACCGTCCCATCTTCTCAGGAAAGCCCCCTGGACCTTATGACTCTCCTTGTGAAACCCCCAGACTAACATCGGAACTAGTGCTGTGCTCCCACCCCCTCCACCCAGGTCTCCTCAGCTGCAGAACTCACAGGACTTATTCCCGGGACTCTCTCCCACCTCTGCATCTCTAACTGCTAACATCAGGCTCCCCTCAGGGAGGAATCCCACAGGCCTGGCTCAGTCCTGCCCCCGCCCTTCCCAGCACCAACCACAGCGCAGCTCAATGGGCCAACGCTGACATGTTTACCTACCTGTGGGCCTGGACAGGAGCCCCATGGGGATGAGAAGCACCCCCCATAACCCCGCTTGCTCCCCGCCACACACTCAGTGCCCAGCAGGGCAAAGAGACTTGTTATTGGTTAAATGCATGAAGTTGGACCTCAGAGATTCAGCTTAAGAAAAAGAAGCTACAAATGGAACATCGAAGCTGACAAGTTCCTATAGAGGACTTGGGGGAACAGGGAGAACGAGGACCCAAGCGCAGTCATCACAAGGGAGTGGCCAGTCGCCTTCCCACCACCAGCTGTGCAGGTACCATGACAAGAACCCAGGCAACTACCTCTGGAGACAAGTCTCCACGGCCTTCACACCAGGCAGGCCCACGGCGCCAGCCCCTCCCCACACTTCCCTCCTCCAGGGCGCCCTGTAGGCATGTCCTCACCTTCACTGCTTTCTTCTTGGTCTGCTCCAGGAAAAAGGTGTCCTGGCCAGCCAGGGGCTGGTCCAGGGGATCTGCGAAGACAGTGAGGGACAGCTGGGGCTTTCAGGGCAAGAAGGCACAGAGCCCCAAAGTGCTCCCCCCGCCTTCCTCCTTTCATGAGATGGCAATGAAACACAGGCAAGAGACGAATACTCAGACTACCCAGAATGAACCCGGAAAGCAGCGATGACCCCTAGGTTGAAGGGCAGGAGTGGCCCTCAGGAAAGTTCACTCAGAAATGGGGAGCACAAGAGTGAAGAAAGTGCTACTTCAAGCCAAGTGACTGCATGAACCCCACCTCACAGAGCACCCCTTAGGAGTGCTTTTGGGCAGGGCACAATTTGCACAAGTGTGCCTGGCAGCCGTGTCCCCGCCCCCAGTGGACAGCGGCACTCACTGTCTTTGGCCCAGATGTCATAGAAGGGCCGCCCAACGGTGTCCTGGGGCCCAGGCTTGGCTTTGGCCGCAGGAGGGTTGAGGAGCCGGGCCTGGGCTCTGCGCACATCCCGGGGTAGCACGCCCTGCTTGGCCAGCTTCTCCCATAGCTCCTCTTTCCGTCTGAGCTTCTTGGCGTTAGGGACCTGGTGTGCAAGGATGCTGGGTCGAGGAGAAGCAACGGGTGCAGCAGTGAGGCCTAAGAAGCCACTCAGCTCCTCCTCTACTGGCCCCCACCACTCAGGCAGCTCCCCCTTCTCCTACTCCAACCAGTAGCTCCCAGTTCTGTCTCCAGCCTCCCTCCTGAGGCCCAGACACTACAGCAGAACAGCCCTGGGGCCCATGTTCTGGTTGTTCTCCAAGGACCTCACACACACATCAAAATCATCCTTGTTTTAGGTCCCAAGCCACTCCTCTTCCCATATCCCCATTGCAGAGACACCCTGCTGCCTACCCATCAGCCACCCATCTCCGCCCCTCCCTCAGATGTCAACAAGCCCTGCCTGATCCACCGCCAGACCGGGGCTCCCATCACTTATCCTCTCTTCTCCTGAGCCCCATCCTTACCACCCCAGCCTCCTGGCCACCACCCCCAACCTGCTCTTCAAAGCCCAAAGCTGACCCCATCCAAATGATCCTTCCTCCCTAGGAATCCTTTTGGCCAGGAAGTGGCCAAAAAAATGAATGGAAAGAAAAAGTAGAGATGTTGGGACACTCACTCTTTGGGGGCAGGGACTTTGGATGTGTTCTCAAGGATGAGGTCAACGCGAAGGGGTTTCTTGAGAAGTAGTGACCTTTTCTGGCCTTTGGTCGTCTTCTTATTCAGCTCTGGAGGCGGGAGAAAGACAAGGAGTTAAGGCCTCAGTCCCCCACCCCCACCCCCCACTCCAGAGGAGTCAGCAGACCCATATCCCAGACTTGGAGGTCCCCCAGTCGAGTGAGGAAAGAGGCCCCCAAAAGCAGGACTTAGGTGCATAAGCTCTGATCACCCTCCCCCCACCCCCATCCCCTTTTCCTGAACTAACTGGAAATAGCCCTGGGCCTCCCACCAGGGCTCTGGGCCCAGGACACAGAGGGAGAGAGGTCTGCAGCTCTGCCCACAAGAGGTTTCCAGACACAAGACAACGATCCCAGAACTAGTAACACTATGGAGGAAGACAGCAGGTGGTCAGACACCGAGGCCTGGCGAAGGCCACAGAGCTGGACTAGTTCAGCTAATCTCAGCCTACCAGTTAAAAGCAAGGGTTAACTTAAGCGCTGCACTATGAAGCATCTGCAATCACTGCAGAGCAAATTCCATCCCTGGCCAGGGAGGGACCCACATGGCACAGCAGGCCTCTCCTGTCTCCCTGCTGCTCCCCTCAGCAGTGTATTTCAGTCCATCTGCCTGTTCTGTCCCCTACTCTGTCTCTCATGAATCCTCTCACCCCCACACCTCTGGCCTGTACCCCAGTTCTTATATACGTAAGTAAATGAATCTTTAAAGAAGTAAATAAAAGCAAGACACCTGGGGCAAAACACAGGACAGGCTCGATACCCTCCCATCTGCTGTCATCTCACAGGAGTGACTCTGCTCCTCTATGCTTCCAATGAGAGTGGATACTGCCTCCCAGGGTGATGCCTTTACTTTAAGAGCACAAAACATAGTAACGCAATCACTACGCTTATTCTTCCTTTTCTCACTTAAAACCAAAATACAATTTAGAAACTGCCCGGAGATATTTCCCATTGGCCAATGTAGGCCTTAACTAAAACAAGTATCAAGTTGCTTCCCGCCACAATAGCAGGGAAAACCCAATGTTCTCATCAAGGCAGATCCCTACCTGGCCTCTCTGTGCCGAAGATCTCTGCTCCCTCATAAAGAAAACCTGAATTCTCTAAGTTAACGTCTGGCTCTCTGCTCATCCCAAGTGCGCTAGTTCATACCAGAGAACCTTTTAGCAGATGCTTATTTCCAAGTCATTTCACTAGTACAGGGTCTCTGGGCTGTCCAAAGTGGGTCAGCATTGCCACGCACCAACAGCAAAGCCCTTCCTCACCTTTTTTCTTGGGGCCTGTGTCCACGAAGAAGAGTTTTTCATCGGGAGCCTCTGACACCAAGCCACTGGGAGATGGAAATGCAGAATGTCAGTCGAAGAGGTTGCAGAGCGACAGGGTTTAACCCGTCTGTGCCCAAGATCACTCGTTTGCCCGAAATTCAAATTTAAATGGACCTCCTGTACTTTTGTTACAGGATAGGGAGAGGAGCACTCAGAACCCCCAAGCCTGCCCTCTCTGAATGGGTTCTGCCATCCGCCGCATTAAGACAAACATACAAAACCTTTAATGGAAAGGAACTTTAATACAACTAGGGTACAATAAAGAAAGAACAAAGACTATAGTTACTGAGTTAAGCATTTAAAGTTACCCATCTCCTTGAGGGTAAAAGTTCAGCCAAATAGGATTGGCTCAAAGCAAGGCCCAAAAACCTGGCACACATTTAAAGGACCTTTTAGTAGAGACCCATAGAAAAGGGTCAGAAAGAGTCAGACAAATCTGGGAGGAAAAGAGCAAAATCAAAATTAAGATGAATCCTCAGCTCCACCCACTTAGGGTAAAACCAGGATTTTGGGAACTTCCCCTTTTCCTGGGACCACCTTGTTACACTTTTATTTGCTAAACCTGATCACCCCACCAGATCCACAGGTTCCCACCTAGGGTCCCCAGTCCCCCCCGGAAATCCCCGTAGCACGCTCAGCCTCACACCCAACCACACAGAAGGGGTCCCGCTCCCGGAAGTCCCGCCCCACGCACCCGCTCGTGCGCTCCTGCAGCCGTACATCTTCCAGGTACTGGTCGACCTCCAACCCCAGCGGCTCCTGAGCGAGCCGCCGCCAGCCCCGCTTCTTATTTCTTGGGCCTTGACGCCGCCGCCTCAGCCCCGGGTCGACTGAAGTGGGCCGTAGCCCCAGAAAGCCGGAATCGGCCTCGCTTTTTGAAGCGCGCCTACGACCACCACCACCACTACCCGCCGCCATCTTGTGAAAGGAAGCATGAGACTTTCTGGCACCCAATAGCCCATTTTTTGGGCATGCGCGCGCAGCTCTCCCGCCCTCTCCTGTGACCTACTTCCGGTAGGCGCCATCTTGGTAAAGTGCTTGGTGCGGCAAAGGGGCGGGGAGGCTGCCATCTTGATTAATTAAGGGTTAAAGGCTCCTCCCTGATGTTCTGATTCGTGGCGGCCTTGCGTTGTAGGTTCTCGGCTGTAGCGCTAGGCAAACTACCTGATCCTGCCGACCAGGGATTTTTTTTAATGTAAGTTTTAATGGTTACTTTTATTCGCTGATTATTTTTTTTTGCATTTTTTAAAAGAAAAGTCAGCTGTCGCTGGCGGATTCAGCACAAGACATGTTCCCATCTCAGAGTATCCCAATCCTATTATCTTGGAGATCAAAAAGCTTTCGGGATGTGGAGGTTGCAGAACGTGATAGGCGGGAATGTTAGGTACACTGTTAGAACGTGCGACCCAGATTCAGAATCGTTCACCTTAGGCAGGCTCCTTGGCTGTGCCTCAGTTTCCTCATCTTAAAATAAGGATACTGGCACAGCTGCTTCACAGGTTATTCTGACGACTAAACGAGATCGTATGTTTCTATAACGAGCCTAAGACTGTGCCCGACATCGAAGTGTTAGCGCCCGCAGACTTCATCTTAGAACCAGCTGGTCTTTGCCGTTGACAAGGTGGGAACTTCCGAGGCCCTTGTGCCTGGCAACGTCCACCGGGACCCGTCGCCGCATACAGGCTGTTCGCCACTAAAAAGGGCAAAAGAAACACCGAGAGGGGAGGCGCCACGCGGAACCCAGCCGGATCCTGGCGCAGGGGGCAAGTGACCCGCGCTGGAGACCCGAGCAGGGACCACCTCGGACAGGCGTTCGGTGCGGGCCGGCCTGGCGCCGAGCATCCGCCAGGGGGAGCCGGGAGCCGCGAGCCCCTGGGCGCGTGGGCGGGCGTGCAAGCGGCCAGCTTTTGTCCCGGGTGTGGTCCCGGGTGTGCGTCCGTGCAAAAGTGCACGGGCTTTGACACAGACCTGAGGCCGAGTGCCCTGGGCGTGAGCCCGCACGTACAAGGCGGTCCTCGTTGGCAGCTTCTCACCTCCCCTCAAGGAGCCCCGTTGTCCGTCGTGTTAACAAGTCAAGAGTTTCGTGCCCAGGTTGTGGGGGTGTATGCTGGGGCGCGCGCGCGCGCGCGCGCGCACACACATACACACCACACACACACTCTCTACAGGGCTTGGTTCCCAGGCCACCCCTCACCCCCCCGCAGGAGGGAGGGAGGGATGTCCCAGAGGGAGGGCCCCAGAGTAACTTTTCTTCGGAAAATATGTCGGTCTGGCCCCCAGCCCAGGCCTGAGTCATCACGCCCGGTTGCTTTGAGTCACAGCTTCCACCACCACCACCACAACCACCCTTGAGAGCTTGGAGGGGACCCCCAACTCTAGCCCTGCCCTGGGCTCCCCTTCCCTAGGGGATGGAGAGGAAAAGCTATTCACCCTCTCCCAAAACACACACACACCCACACATACATACACACACCCATCCCAAGACAGACTGCCTCTCCCGTGGAAAGAAGCCATGACTTTATTATAGGGGGTCTATTATATTCACAGACCCCCTCACAGTTAAGGGGTGGGGATAATGGTGGGCGTGAGAATCCCAGCGGGCATCCTGCAGGACGGGACAACATCCCACCTATTTCACTCTTACCCCTTTTTCCAATGGGGTCCCCCACCAGGGTTAAGCATTAATACGGGTGAAGGCAGGACGGTGTATGTAAAAGTGAGCAGTCTCTTTAGGGGAAGGGGAAGAGTTGTAGCACCAAGGACCCTCCCCCAACAAAATCCCTAAAAAGGGGACCCATACAGGCCTTTATATCTTGGAGGGGGGCACTTAAATGTGGCCTGACAGTGGGCAGACAGGCAGTGTCCTAGCAGTCTGAAACAGACCACCAGCTGGGGGAACCCTTGGAAGGGATGGAGAGGCTGGGCTTCTAGTCCCCTGCAGGTGGGTGGGAACACCTGAAAGTGGGTACAAGTCTATAGGAGCAAAGATGAAAGTCATTTAAAGAAAGGGGTGCAGTCAGAGCAAGGGGCTGAAGAGGGGTCCCCCTGAGGAAGTAGGAGATTTTGTCTCCCTTTTGAGCCCCCCTCGTGGTCCCAAAACCTAAGGACATGATGGGGTGAGGGCTTCTTGCTGGCTGGGCAATAGGAAGTGGGGCAAAAGGGCCAGGGCAGTCTGTCATTTCAGCTGGGAGAGGGGCAAAGGGTCCTGCCCAGATAGGGATCAGATTGGGTGTGTTTGTGCACGCGTGCGTGCGTGCGTGCATGCGTGTGTGTTTATCCTCCCCTAAGAATGTCAGCTCCACGAGGGTAGATACCTTTATCTGTTTTGCTCTTGGTTGTCATCCCCAGTGCCTAGAATGAGACCCCGAACATAGTAGGTGTTCAATAAATACCAAATGAACAATGAATGAATGATTGACTGTGTCAGGGTGTTAGTGCCAGTGTAATGTGCCCAAGTGTATGTGAGGGTAGAGGTGTGAAGGGCAGGCAAAGAAGCCTTGGCCCTCTCCTGGCCCCCCCTCTTTGGCGGTGGCTGCTAGGGAGACCCCTGTCTTTACAGCTGAGCAGGGTAGGCAGGCAGGGTGTGTGCAGGCCAGATGGGTGTGTGTGTGCAGTCGACCGGAGCTGGGGAGCCACAGCAGGACAAATAGGGAGGGAGGGAGGGCTGGCAGGCAGCAGCTGGCTCACTCAGCAGATCCCTTATGACGTCGTTTGGAGGGTGGCACAAGACGGCGGGGCAGGTTGGTGGGCAGCCCGTGGCCCTCAAGCTTGGCCTCAATGAGGTGGCTGGCCAGGGCAAACTCCTCGTCGTCCAGCATGCCATCCCGGTCGACGTCACTCAGCTTCCAGATGCGCCCCAGAACTGAGTTGGGCAGCTTGGTGCCCACCATCCAGGTCTTGGCCTTGGTGCCACTCAGCTTGCCATCAGCAGGGGCCAGATTATAGAAGATCTCGTCGTATTTGGACTTGTCCTTGGTCACCACCCACTCAGGCTCGTCATCTGAGCCCTCCCCGCCGTCCTCTAGGGCCTCATCGGGTCCCCGCTCCACAAAGGGGCCCATGTGGGTGCCCTCAAAAGCACCACCTTGCACGCCCACCTCGGTGCTCTCCAGCTCCTCCTGCCGCAGCAGGGGCATGAGCTTGGCAATGTCATGCGTCAGCATCTCGTCCAGCGCCTCCAGAAGCTTCGGCTTCAGTGAGTGGAACTTGGTGAAGTCATATGCCATCAGCATTTCCTGTTGGGGAGTGGGCGGGTGGGAGAGATGGGGGTACCAGGGGGTCAGGGGCACCATCCCGAGCCCTCCAGACCTACCAGGATGCTCAAAGTGACAACCACTCACTGACGCGTCAGAGGCATCTGAATATGTCAGCACTATGTCCTCTCACTGGGGTGCCCATCCCTCAGAAGCCACTCGGGTGGCAGGGTCCCAGACGCCCTCCCCTTGTGTCAATCTGCTCCCAGATTCTCTGGACCGCAGGAACCTCTCTGAAGTCCCCTGCTCTGGGAAGGTCACAGCATTTTCCAAACTAATTCACATTAATTTCTCGAGCGAGGCCGAGAGGCCCACCCATCCTGACCTAAAAAGGAACATGATGGTGACAAGGGGGGACAACTCCTGGGCTAGGCTGCCCAAGTTTTAGCCCAGCTCTGCCACTTGCCATTGCCCCTCCCGCCTCCTGCCTCCCACCTGCATCTTCTGGCAGTCAGGGAAGTCCCCAGGAGATATGTGATGTTCCAGCTGGATCTTAGCAAAGATGACGGGCAACTTGAGGATCAGCTGCTTCTTCTTGTTCTCCTTCCCAAACACAGAGGGCATCTCTTTTTTCAGGTAGCTGATGATGTAGGCGTGAACCTGCAGGAGAAAAGGGAGGTGACTGCTCACCTGAGCCTGTTTATCAACACGTGGGGAAACCGGGTAAAGCACAAGTGGCTGGCCCGATGACCAGAGCTTCTGATCCACTTGCAAGGAAAGGAGGGCCTGAGACTCTGCATTTCTAACAGGAACAGGTGAGCTGTTGCCGCTGCTAGTAAGAAAACACCACCTTGTGACATGCCCCACCTTAGCACCCAGGAGCTGAGCCTGGGTTGAGCTTCTCTGCCCTTCCTGAAGCTTTAAATCACTCTCCAAGTTTGGGGCCTCCCTGGTGGCGCAAGGGGTTGAGCGCCACACAGTGGAGCTTTCGCAGCCACCACAGTTCGAGTTCGATCCCAGGCCAGAGAGGGGACCCACATGGTGCAGTAGACCTCTCCTGTCTCCCCACTGCTCCCCTCAGCAGTGTATTGCAGTAGATCTTCCTGTTCTGTTCCCTGCTATGTCTCTGGTGAATCCTCTCATCCCTGGCCTCTGGCCTGTACCCCAGTTCTTGTATGCATTAAAAAAACAACAACAACAAACACTCTCCAAGTTGTCCACCCCCCAGTCCCTGTACCAGCCAGGGCCTCTCCCTGGAACTCAAAGAGCCTGGTCGACATTCCTAGACAGCTTCCTAGTAAGCCGCCCTCAATGGAATTTGGGCCCAGCCCCCTGGGCTTGGTCACCCTCAGCTGTGCCCATCTTGGGACGCAGTCCCTCCACCTCTCCCTACTCAGCTGAGGCCAGAAATCTGGAAATCATTCTGGATTTGATTCTCCTCAGCCCTCACTGCACTAGCCAGTTCATCAGCCATTCTGTTCCCCTTTGCTTCCTCATGGCTCTCCTACTTCTTCATTTCTCTCCACTTCAGTTGCCTCCCCCCCACCCCATTCCAGCCACTCCCATCTTTTACCTGGAGAGACACACCAGTCACCCCACTGGTCTTCTGGTGTCTCCTCTTGCCTCAATAAAGCAGCAGTCAGAGGGTTTAGGGGGTTCTGGTTGATTTTAGACCAAATACCAGACACCAAGACACTATTCCAAAGTCTCAGTTTAGTTATTCAAGTTCAAAATCCCTACCATTAAGCCCTACAACAGCAGCAGTTCTCAAAGTGTGAGTCAAATTCCCAAGTCCCTTTGAGGAATCTGAATGATCAAAACTATTTTAATAATATTGGGAATGAGCTATTTGTCTTTTTTTACTCTCATTTCCTCCTGAGTAGACTGGCAGGCTTCTTCAAGGCTACAAGATCTTAAAGGCTCCAAAATGTGGGTGACATTGCAACTGGGTGACAATGCAGGGACAGATGTGTGAATCCAGATGTACCCCAACAACAGACATGAAAGAGAGTGGCAAAAATACAAAACTAAGGCCACTGTCCTTGCTAATTTTTTTACAGGGGAGGCATTTGGAAAATGATTTTCATAGAACAGTTTTCTTAAGTTAACCTTAGGTTTATGGTTATTTTAAATGATCCTGATAATTATTTTTTTAGGATTTTTTAAAAAAGATTTATTTATTTATACATGCAAGAACTGGGGAAGAGGCCAGAGATGTCAGGGGTGAGGGATTTACCAGAGGTGACGTGGGGAACAGAACAGGCAGATTGATTGAAATACACTGCTGAGGGGAGCAGTGGGCAAGGCAGAAGAGGTCTACTGCACCCTATGGGTCACCTTCCTCGTATAGGAGTGGCTGAGGATGCTTCTTAGTGCAGTGCTTAACCCTTTGTGCCACTGGGGAGGCCCAGGATTTATTTATAACTACAAGAACTGGGATGTAGACCAGAGGTGCAGGTGGTGAGAGGATTCACCAGAGACAGAACAGAAAACAGAACAGGCAGATCTACTAAAGTACACTGCTGAAGGGAGCAGCAGCGAGACAGGAAAGGTCTGCTGCACTATGTGGATCAGCTCCCTGGCCGGGGACTGAACTCATGAACTCATGGCTGGAGGATGGAACTCACGATGCAGTGGCTAGCAATAGCTTGATAGTGCTGAGACTTTAACCCTTGTGACACCAG
This sequence comes from Galemys pyrenaicus, assembly GCA_019455555.1. Taxonomy (NCBI): domain Eukaryota; kingdom Metazoa; phylum Chordata; class Mammalia; order Eulipotyphla; family Talpidae; genus Galemys; species Galemys pyrenaicus. Next base: position 156,960 of record JAGFMF010011711.1, read on the forward strand.
GGAGTCCCTGTACTACTAATTATTACTGATACTTATTCATGAATGTAAATTAACATTATCAATAACTTACAGCATTTCTAACAAATACTCCTAATAAATAACTCCTTAATGATGATACAATCATTCATTGGTTCACTAATACGCAATATATAAATATGAAACATTTTTCAGTTTTATTTTCTACTATCTCCAAATAGTCAAGCCATCTACAGTCAGGTATAGATCAACTACCAGGATCTCTTTTGAGAAATGTGTCATGGAAACATGGTGTATAATCAGCAACCCAGGCCATACAGCCTGTCCAGACCAAGGAGATAGTTACCACTGTTATGTGGTGCACAAATGTACATAGAAATTCTTTTCAGTCCCCAATAATTTTTAAAACTGTAAAGAGGTCCTGAGAATCAAAGGTTTGTGAACCCCACTGCTCTCCCTGATTTGGCTCCTGCAGCTACACCCATCCCTGTTTCGGCTCACTCACTGCTCTAGCTGCCTCACCGTCTTCCTTGTTTACCAACAAGCCAGCTTTTCCCCACCTCAGGCCCTTTGCACATACCACACACTCTTGCCTGAAATTCTGCCCTGGTATCCCTTCGGCTATTTTCCTCAGCTTCTCCCAAAAACTACCTAGGGAAGCAGGTGGCCTCCGCCCAGTTTTATTGTTTTGTTCACAACATTTATCACAATCTGTCATTATTTTCTTTATATGTTGGTTTACTTATTCTGTCTCCTTCCATCAAAATGTGAGCTGCAGGAGGCACAGAGATCTGTTCCCTGTGTTCTTGATGGCAGCACAATATACACAGAAAGCACTCAAGAAATATTTGTGGAATAAACCTATGAGCTTGAGCTACAATCTCATAAATAATAAAAGAAACAGAATTATGGATTCATGTATGCTATTTTTTAAAAAAGGAAGTTCATAGTAAGTGTATATGCTTAAATAAAAATAGAATATATCTGGGAAAAAGTCCTAAGGGACTACTCATGGGGTTTGCCTCGAGGGACGTGAACTTGAGAGTTGGAGTCAGATAGAAGGGCGCTTGTCTGGCAGAGTTTGAAAGCGTTACCATGACACAACCTTACATGTTCTATTGAAAACATATTAATGTTCATTTAATGAATCAGAGGTTGAGAATGCTAAAAATTTTGGTGGCCCCTGTCTGGTACTGAATCCTCATTTCCTCCACTCGGTCTCCATCACCCACCCTAGGCTCCTTATTCGTGTATATTTCTGCCTCAGGGCCTTTACACTTGCTATTCCCTCTGCCAGGTTTGATCTTCCCCAGATGACCACTCAGATCACCCCTTCTATTTCCCTTCCCCAGAGTTGTCTGTTCAAACATTGCCCCCTTCAGGAGACACTCTGATGTCCCTAAAATAGTCCCTCACCAGTCTCCCCTTCCTTTGCTTCATTTTGCTTTATAATCCTTCTCACACACAATGTATTATAGATTAATTTGTTCGATAGCCACTTCCCCATTGAAAAGTAATTAGGAAAAAAAAAAAAAAGAAACTTTAGGGCTTCCTTGGTGGCACAGGGGTTAAAGACTCAGCACTATCAAGCTGTCGCCAGCCACTGCCAGGGAGGGGACCCACATGGCGGCCAGGGAGGGGACCCACATGGCACGGCAGACCTCTCCTGCTTCAACTGCTGCTCCCCTCAGCTGTGTGTTTCAGTGGATCTGCCTGTTCTGTTCCCCACTCTGTCTCTGGTGACTCCTCTCACCACCCCCACTCCTTACACCTCTGGCCTGCATCCCTGCATAAATAAAACTAAATCTTTTAAAAAATTAAAGAAAGAAAGAAACTTGACCTGCTTTGTTCCCTTGAGGTGTCCCCAGGGTCTAGCACAGTACGCAAATATGTTGCAGGTTCTGGGTAACTGTCCCACAGATGTCTCTGAGCCACCTCAGGGAAGCTCCACAAAAGCCTGGGGGTGTCTAGGCCTCTTTAGAAGCAGAAGCTCTCCCAGAATTTGGTGTCAAGTTATCAACTCTTTCTAACAACTGTCACTTCCACCAAAGGGCAGAGCCACACAACTCATCCACACTGTACCTCATCCAGACAGGGAAACTCAGGCACAGAGAGGGCAGCTGCCAAGAGTCCAGAAAGGCCTTGGTACTGTTGGGAGAGGTCTAAGTTGTGAGCTGTTGTCTGGTGAGGATGTGTGACCAAAGGTAGCAGAATCGTATGTGTAGGATGAGGAAGCGTCACAGGGCAGGCAGGCGCAGGAGCAGGGGAAGGACAGCCAGGCTGGGCACTGGGGAGCCATGGATGGAACTGAGGAAGAAGGGAAGGAGTGGGCTGGAGGTCTAGGGGACCAATCAGAGTAGGGGTGTGGCCAGGCTGGTAAGTGGGGCCTGAGGGCACAAGCCAATGGTTATGAGGGGGCGGGGCCTATGGCCCTGGCTCTGGGACCCCAGGAGGGGAGGCTCTGATGACTTTTCCAGAGAGGAAGTGGGGGAAGGTGCCAGGAAGAGATAAGGTGGGAGGGTGGGGTGAGCCAGGCTCTGTCCGGACTCTGGGGCTTGTACGGGTTTCCGGAGCTGCTCCTGCCAGGCAGGGGCACCAGGTGTCCAGCTGTCCCCACCCTTCAGTCCTGTGGCCTTGGGCTCCAGCACCCCTTCCACCCCCTTGCCCAGGAGTCCGTGGGGACACACAAGGGCAAACCTGGGGGAGCCTGAGAGAGAGCGGGAGGGAGACCAAGACAGAGGGAAGATGAGAAAGAGAATGAATGGAGGAGCGAAGAAGAGAGAATTAGAGAGAGAAGAAGAAGAAACATAGTTATGTACATATATACAGGAACACGTGTATGTGTATACATAGTAATATATGTATGTGTATACATATATAGAGAAAGACGGAAGAAGAGAAAGCAGAAACAGAAAGACAGTCCAGAGCCTGGGCAGAGGAGAGAAAGGTGGATTCTCAGGGTTTGGAACACGGCCCCAGTTCAAGCCAGGCAGCTCCCTCCCAAGGAGGATTCCTGGGGTGGGGGTGGGGGCTGTGACTCACCCCCTCTTGGCTGCTCCTTAAACCAACACCTCAGGCTCCTCCACCCCCCATAACCTTGCCTGCTGGCCTCCCTGGCTGCCCAGCTTCCTGCCCCACCTCCACCCTGGCAGCCTCTCCTCAGAATGTTCCATTTGGCCTCCAAAATCACTCTTAGACCAGTGTTCTCCTCCCTCTCCCCAAAGCCCAGTCCTCATGCAGGCTCCTCCCTGGTCTCCGGTCCCAGTCTCACTACACTGGAATCCACCCTCCAGAAAGTAGCTATAGTCTGCCCCTGTTCTTCTCCTGCTCCCTACATTTCTGTGGCTCCCCAAGCAAAGTTTGGGTTGCTGGCTACCGCCCCAAGGTGCTGGGTGACCTGACTCCCACCCACCAGCTGGGCCTCAGATTTAGTTATTCCAACGCTGGTTCAGCTCCCACATCTTCCCTTTTCTAACTGGCCATGTTCTCATCTCCAGTCTGTACACATGCGGGTCTCACTAGCGAGACTCCCTTCCCTTCCTTGTTCTCCACATCCTACGGGTTGCATCTCAGATGCTGCCTCCTCCAAGAAGCTCTCCTCTATTGCCCCTCAGTTCCCCAGTCCCTGCCCTGATCGTGCTGGGTTACTGCTGTCAGGGTGGGCTTGTCTCCTCCTTTGGGTGGCCTTGGTCACTCACTGCTGTGTGCTCAGTGCCACCTGACACGGGGCCAGGCTCCGAAAGGAGTTGATGAATGTGAGTGTTTGTTCGGTGTCATTTGTTCAATAAATATTTGCTGAGCAGGCACTGGGGACACAGCACCAAACACAAACACAGTGCCCCCATCTGTGGCACTTAGTGCAAGTGGAGGAGACACGCCGTAAATACAGAAACCTGATGAGGGCACAGATAATACAAGATGAGGTACTGAAGAAAGCTTGGCTAGTTTAACTACACCAGGGGTAAAGCAGGACTCCCCCAGGGGGAGTATCTTCATTAAAAAGAAGGGCAGAGGACCTCCCTCGTGGTGCAAGGGGCTCAGCACCACACTATGAAGCTATCCACAGCCACTGCAGCATGAGTGCGATCCCCAGCCAGGGAGGGGCCCCACATGGCGCAGCAGACCTCTCCTGCCTCTCCCACTGCGCCCCTCGGCAGTGTGTTTCAGTCAATCTGTCTGTTCTGTTCCCCACTCTGTCTCTGGTGAATCCTCTCACCCCCCTACCCCGAATCTCTGGTCAGTACCCCAGCTCTTGTATGCATAAATAAATAAATTTTTTTTTTTTTAAAAAAAGGGCAGAGAAGTCCTCCTGAGAGCTGATGTTTGAATGAAGACTTGCAGGTGGGGAGTGAGCCTTGTGGATAGCAGTGGAGGGCAGGAGAGGAGGGGTGCTCCTAGCAGGAATGGGATGTGCAAAGGCCCTGCGGTAGGAGGGGCCAGGCCAATGTGATGAAAGTCAGTGACTGGCAGTAGAGGTAGGTGGAGGAAGGGCGAGTGCTGTCGCGGCCTTCCCACCCCCAGCACTGCTTGTCCACCCCTCCACCACCACCCACACTCACCCGCACCAGCCTGGCCCTCTTCACCAGGTCATTGAGCTTGCGCAGGGCAGCGTGGCGGGGCAAGCCCTGGATGTCACGGAAGAGGTCCTGCTCCTCGAGCTCGAAGAGGTGCCGGTTGTCGGGCACCAGGAGCGGCTGGGACCAGAAGGAGCCGATGTAGACGCGCAGCACCTCGGGCGTGCCCACCACCTTGCCCAGCGCCCACATGAGCGCCCCATAGACACGCATCAGCTGCTGCGTCTCCACCATGTCGGCCTTGTTGAGCACCACCCGGATCTTGTCCTCGTAGCCCCTCAGGGCACCGATCGCCTCCGAGAACTCGTCAGAGATCTCCAGCTTGTGCGCGTCGAAGAGAAGGATGATCAGATCCACGCGTTCAGCAAACCAGCGCAGCACTGCCGGGAAGTCGTAGCCTGCAGGCCGGGGACAGGGGCGCAAGGGGCAGAGGTCAACCCCCACCCTCCAGCCCTTCCCGACACATCCGTTCCCTTGGATTGACACTGGCTGGTACAGATGTTCAGGTTGGTAACTATCAAATCCCTGTCTATGCAAAATAAGTTTACCCTTTTGCTCCTGGACTTTCTGCCGTCACAATGTCCCCAGCCCCTACAGGGACAGTACCTCCTCCCCACTTCCAGTCGTCCATCAGGCAGATGTTAGGGGAGTACGCTGGCGTGGACATACAGGCTGTTAACATACTCCAGCGTCTCCTAGCAGACTCCCTGTGTGTCCCTGGACTTCCCAGTCCCCAAAGTGGCTCCCTCACCCCAAGTTTTCCCCAGGACCCATCAGATCTCTCCACAAACCAGCAACTACAGAGTTCATATGGCCCTACCTGTGCTGCGGCTCTAGCAGATGTTAAATAGTTTCAATTTACGTAGCAATATTTACTGAGCGCCTTCTGTATGCCAGGTCCTATCTCGGGCACTGGGACTATCACAAGGTATCACACAGGCAAGGTCCCTGCCTTCGGGGAGCCCCCAGCCAACAGCTGGCTCCTCGCCTCACTCATTCATTCATCGCTTTCACCATTCATGTCCTCACTTATTCACTCATGCTGGTCCATCTTTGCATGTTCACTTGTTCATTCATGAAGAAGCGATGCTTGGGAAAGCAGCAGAGAGGTTGGCATCCTCTGTCAGGAAGACCTGGGTTTGAATCCTAGCTCTGTTAGCATTTGCTCTGTGACCTTCCGCCAGTAGATAACCTCTCTGATCCTGTTTCCTCTTCTGTGAAACAGGTTCACATACGATAATTGGAAATCACAAGAGGCCCTACCTCATGGGACTGCTGTGAGATGAGAAGAACGTAAGTATTAGTCATCATGTGACCAGACACTGTGGGAGCGCCACAAGCACCTGCTTCTTACCAGGCTCACAGCCTGCTGGGGACCATAGACCCATCACCACAGGGGCCGGGCTGGGCTGCGTGGGAAGGGAGCCCAGTGAGCTGAGGGAGCCCAGAGAGGAGAGCTTTTGTGCACCAAAGAGAAGGATGATTAGATCCCCCAAGCCTGCAGGTTGGTCAGGGAGGGCTTCCTAGAGGTGGCGCTGCAGAGGAGTCTGAAGGATGAGGACTTAATGGACAGAGCAGGTAACTGTGGCTGATTCAGGTTGAGGTCATTTCCTGCTCTCCCTGATTTAACTCACTGGGTCTTCAAAACAAGCCCAGGAGGAATTTTTATGATTCCCATTTTCCAAATGAGGAAACTGAGGCACTGAGAGGTGAAAGGAATCACTCAGGACTCACAAGTAGGAGGCGATGGAGCAAGAGCCCTGTGGGCCTGGAGAGTGGGGACTGGGCCAAGAAGGAAGCAGGCTCCTTGCAGCCTCTGGGGACTGGACGGAACGGGGTGGGGGACATTGTTTGGGGGGAGGAAAGACCAGGTCACCGGAGGGTCAGCAGCTGGGCGCCCACCTCCCTCCCCAGTGTCTACACAAACACACACTCTGCCGGATTTGGAAAGTGTGTCTCATGGGACAGGGAGGGAAGGGAGCGGGAGGTTGAATCAGTGTGGGAATGGGAGACGTGGTGGAGAGGAACCAGGGACACCCAGCAAGACTCACATAAGACCTGATTTTAACTCCCAGGGCAGCTCTGAGATTGAGATTCACAGATGAGGAAACTGAGGCATGGACAGACTAAGGAGCTTGCCCGAGGCCCCACCATGCTACAACCACACCCACGTTCACAGAGCTTACACACCACAGCAGCCACCCAGCCCGCCGGCACACTCACACGCAAGCACACCCCCAAGGCCCATCACAACCACACACTGCAAGACGCAAGCTGCCAGACGCAGCCCTGCACACCGTTCGAGAGCTGCACTGCCGTTCGTGCTCACACAACCAGAGACGTGGTGAGACCCGCGCACAGGGCCCCCTGGCACACCTGCTACCCACAGAGACGGGCTCACACGAAGTACTCGGGAGAGCTGCATGCGTGCAGTCGCACACCACCCAGCTGCTCCTTCGCAGCTGCACCGTCACAGCCGGCCGCAACCCCAGCACAGACCCGACACGCAGACTCACAGTCTCCATTATACAAACGCCCAGACCCACACTCCACGATGCCCCCAGACCAGCCCCTTGCACACACACACACACACGCACGCACGCACGCACTTTCCACATTACAACTGCATGGGGACAGAATCACACACACCATCCCACAGCCTCACACCATCCTTCAGAGCCTCACAAAGTCACATCCAGCCGCCATCACTAGGTCAGACTCTCTCTCTCTCTCTCTCTCTCTTTTTCTTCTTCAGCCCCACTGCCAGGGAAGAAGGCCTCCTCTCTGCTCTCGCCTCCTCCACTGCCTTTGGGCCCCTAGCTAGCTCTCCCTCCCTGGCTCAAAGACCCTGCACCCTCCCACCATCCTGGGGTGGGGACCCCAGGGATTCCCGTGACAGGTCATCTCCCTTCTCAGGCAGGCAAAATGCCCCTCTCGTGAAGCTGCAACCTTTTTCCTGGGGTGAGAGTGGGGTGCACACGCACCCCACGGGCCAAGGTCTGGGGCGTGGTAACCCTCCAGCCCTTGCCCTTGTTCTGCCCGGGCCCAGGCTTCGGTCCCCTCTGCCCCACACTGCAGCCTCCTTTGCCCCAATTCCCTGGCCTCCCAGGCTAGTTGGGGCGGGACTGAAGCACAGGGCAGGGGTGGGGAGCAGGCTCCCTTGGAGGCCCCGCTGGAATTCACCCCCCCCCTGCTCCCCCGTACAGCTGTTTATAAATTCCAGGCCGGCCTTGGCCCCCACCCAGATTCTCCTTCCCAGCCCCTTCCCTGCCCCATCTGTGGCCCAGACACGGAGCAGGAGCTCGCTGGGGCTCAGGGCTCCCTGCCTGCTGGGCCTCCCCCCACCCCTTATCTCACTATCGCTGCCTCGCCTTCCAGGTCTCTCTGTGCCTCTGACTTTGTGTATCTCTCTATTTTCTTTCTTGCTTGATTTTTCTATTCTTCCACCTGCCCAGACATGCAGCTGCTACAGCCTGTGCACACGTGTTCACCCACTGGCCTTCCCCACCCTCAACGACATGTGCCAACATGGAGAAATCACAGCCTTCCACCAGTTCCCTTCTGCTACCCAGCCAGCCCAGGCCCCGCTGATGCAGGCTCAAGTCCGAGCAGAGACTGGGGGCCTCCTCCCTCAGACCCAGCAGTCCAGGCCTCTAGCCCCTCCTCCTTCAGACCCAGCAGTCCAGGACCCTAGCCCCCCCCCCCACCCCCGCCCCAGACCAGACCCCTGGCCTCACTCACCACGGCTCACTCTCTGTTTAGCGCCCGACAGGATGCCCGGGGTGTCGATGATGCTAATGCTCTCCAGGACCTGATTGGGAAGCTGCGCGCACATGAACCTGGGCAGACGGGAGGGCAGGGGTCAGGGCAGGGTAGGAGAGGACACACGAGAAGGGACATCAGACCTGCACAGAGCACCACAAGGGGAACTTTAAAGAGTGAAAGAAGAGCAGGAGCAAGAATAAAAAGTATAAAAACGTAAGAGCTGATGCCCACAGAGCCCTCCCTGTGCGCCAGCTGCTGTTCCAGGCTTTCCCTATAATGACTCACTCAGTCCTCACAACTTCATAGGGTGGGGACAATGGTCATCCCCATTTTCCAGATGCAGATCAGAGAGGTTAGGTGATTTTCCCAAGGCCACCCAGCTAGATAACTGTTAAACCCAGACTGGCTCCATGGGCTGAGGGGGTGAATCGGAGAGAGGGAGGGGAATCGGGGCTGAAAAGAAGAGAGACACAGACAGACTCGGGATCAAGATGGGGCCAGGGACGGGAAGATACACCCCGGCTCTGTCGGCTGCACACCTGTTGAGAAAGGTGTTTCCGAAGGGATTGAGTTTGCGGAAGGGCTTTTCGGGGTCCACCACGAGGGCGTTGCCGGGCACAGTGCCCTCAGTGTCACCGTGCATCACGGCCACGAAGCAGTCGGTGGTGGGCTCAGGCCCCACACGGGAGCCGGGCACCTCTTGTTCTAGTAGGTACTGGATGAAGCTGGTCTTGCCGGTGCTGTACTGGCCGGCTACCAGCACCATGGGCTTGCCGTCGAAGTCGGCGTCCTCCAGGGCCGGTGAATGGAAAGCCCCGAAGCGGTAATGCTCTTCCAGAGGCAGCAGTTTGGAGCGGTACAGCTCCTTGAGGGAGGAGGTCACAGTGCGGATGGCCTCGGGCTGCTGGCCCCGAGCCCCGCTCTTCTTCAGCCAGCTGAACATGGTGGCCTCACACACCAATGAAGATGTGCAGGGGGAGACAGACCTGCCTGCAGGAGGAGAGGGTGTTGATGGAGGACTGCCTAGAGGAAGAGGAGAAAGGAGTTGAAGTAGTCTAGGAGTCCAGGATACAGCTCCTCCTCCCTCAGGCCCAGGAATCTGGGCCCTATCCTCCTCCCTCAGACCCAGGGGCCCAGGCCCCAATTCCTCCTCCCTTAGACCCAGGGATGGGTGGAGAAGGATGGCAGCAGGGCTGGAGGAGGGATGTGGTTGGCAGGAGTTGATGTTTGAAAGAGGAAGAAAGTGATTCATTTTTCCAGTGAGAGGAAGAGAAACAGATTAAGGGTGGAATGAATGAAGATAGGGGATTGATGGTAGGAGACCAAGAGGATGCAGAAGCTGCCTGGATGAGTATCTCCCATCATTCTTCTCCATGTCCATCATTGCACACATTTGCACAGAAATCACTCCCTGTGGCAGAAGTTATGGACCCAGACACCAGGCCCCACCTACTCAGAGCCCCCAGTGAAGAGAGGACCTAGGGTCTAAATTGCCAGGTCAATGACCTGGCAAGTGCCAGGTGGTCAAGTTGTGGACAAGCCAGTGGGCAGCATGATTAACTCATCCCAAGTCAGCAAAGCTTGGGGATTAGGCTGACCTTTGACCTGCTCCTCGCAGAGAAGGCAAGACAAGGTGCTCAGACAGAAAAGCTGGTGGGTGCCAAGACATGAAGCTATGAAACAGCTGTGTGGGGGTGCTACACATAGTGGTGGGAGGGGTTGCCAGTGAGCACAAAGGTTGTGAGGGACCTCAGGCGTATATAAATGTGAGAAGTCAACCCAATCTCTTATCAGTCTTGTAAGACTGTTAACATCCCCACTTTGCAGACAAGGACATGGAGACTCAGGTGGCTGGCATAACTGGCATGAAAGCAATACCTGGAAGCTCTCAAGCTGGGACTCTTCAGCGCCTGGGGTCCTGTCACAAGTGGAAGTTAGGGAGAGAAGCAAGCACTCACCCAGTCTCACTGAGAGCCCAGGGCCAGCCTGATCTCTCCATTCCCTTGTTAGCCTCATTGGTTCTCTGTAGGATCTGTACTGGTGCCCCCTTTTTCATTCCTGCTGTCAGTTATTTGGGTCTTTGCTCTCCCTCCACTCCCAATTTGACCAGTATTAAGTAGATGTTCTGACTTTGCCACTCTTCCTAAAGAACCAGCTTTTGGTCAGACTGGAGCCTTGAAATAACCATTCTCCACTCAAAGATCTCCACTCAAAGAATCCAGGGTTTATTGGAGAAATGGCTGATTCCAGGGCTGGGGCAGGGAAACAATTGAGCCGAATCAACTGGTGGGCAAGGGGTCAGAAATTATGGGGCAAGTCACAGGGACACAGGACCCAGTTTACAGAGGCTTCCTACTAGCCAAGGATGCGGCAATTCCAACATCAAAATGAACTGCAATTCAAAGGTTAAAATTCATGTACTCACATAATTCAAAACAGGGGAAAGCTACATGGGAGAAGCAGAGCAAATGGAGAGCCAGAAAGGTAAATGAGAGACAGGAGCAAGAACTGAGATGTTGGCAGAGGGAGGACGCCCTGGGTGCTGTCCTAAGCAGGAAAAAGTCTTGGGGACCCCTCTGGAAGGATATCTGGGGTGTCTGGACAAGCTATGGGATTGGTGAGGTGGGAGAGGAGTTCTTGGGTAGTGGGAGGGCCAAAGAGGGGGAGAGATGGATGAGGGGGGTGGGAGGCAAACTCCGCAGAGGGGATCTACCCTGCGGATGGGAAAGTGGGAGAGACGGGGAAGGGTGCGGGAATGGGGACACAGGGCAGGAGAGGAGAATGGTGGACTCTATAACAGACTGGATGGTGCTGGGGTAGTTTTGGAGGCACTGGGGACGCTGGGAAACCGTTACACACAGGGATTTGGGACTGAGGGTCTCGACAGGTGGAAATTGGGAATGTGCAACTGTGATTGGGGGCCACTCACCGTTGGAGCGTGCAGGCGACTGGACCAGGCGGGCGGGCGGGGGTCCCGCGGGGATCCGAGGCGACCGCGGAGCGGCCTGTGCTCGCGGTCCCGTCCGGAGCAGTCTGAACCGGGTGGGGCCGGGAGCGGGGAGGAGTGTTGGAGAGGTGGGAGGGCCGGGGAGGGGGCGGGACAAGGCGTCCCCCCTCCCCAAACCTGGCTCACAGCCTCTATCGCCCCCTGGTGGCAGTGAGCCTTTGCACGGCGCGAGAGCGCTCAGACTTCCAATCCCAGGTTCAAATTCCATTTCCATCTCGAGCTGCTGCTGCTGTTGTTGCTGTTGTTATTATTATTTTAAACGTAAGCGAATTCAAGACACTCTGCTCAAATACTTCCCTGGCTCATCTCTCAATCAACATAAAGTCCCCAGGTGGCTCATATGGCTCTACAAATAAGCCCTACGGCTCCCCCTCGCCCTCTTGGCTCATCACACTGGCCTCCTCACTGTTCCTCAAACACCCCAACAACCTTACAACCCCAAAGCCTTTGAACTTGTTATTCTCTCCACCTGGATTGCTTCCATCCTCCCTTTCTCCTTTCCTTGGCTTAAGACTTGGCTTAAATGTCACCTCCTCAATGAAGTCCTCCTTGATTTCCCTACTGATTGCAGCATCCACCATTATCGCTACTTTATTTTTCTTCCCACTTTTTAATACTCATTGTCTGTATCTTATCTGTCACCGCTTCACAGACTGTTCTGTCTCACAAAGCATGGGCCCCACCATGGCAGGGGGTGGGGTCTGACAGGGTGGTTGGTTCCTTGCTGTGTCCCCAGCCCAGCACAGTGCCTGACACACCCAAGAAGCCAGGAAATATTTGTCGAATATCCCCGAATGTCCCCAAGCGCTTCCTCTGTGCAGGCTCTTGGCATGTATCAGTTCTGTTGAATTCTCAGACTGTATCAGTTCTGTTGAATTCTCAGACTGTCCCTGAGACCAGGTTTTTTTTTTTTTCAAGATTTATTTATGCATACAAGAACTGGGGTACAGGCCAGAGGTGAGACAGAATGGGGAGCAGAACAGGCAGAACCACTGAAACACACTGCTGAGGGGAGCAGCGGGCTCCATGCTGCACATGTGGGTGATCCCTCCCTGGCCAGGGATCAATCAAACTCGTGCTGCAGTGTATGCGGGATGCTTCATAGTGCTGTGCTTAACCCCTTGCGCCACCAGGGAGGGCCCAAGACCAGGTTTTATTATTCCAAGTTTTCAGGTAAGACAACTGAGTCCTGAAGAAGGTAATTCAGAAAACCCAGAGGCTCAGGGCTCAGTGCTGCACCTTGACCAGAGCGGGTACTCTTCAATGTCACCTCTTATAACCTAGGTCCGGAGCTGGATTTCTCAGCAGATCTCTACCTCTGGGACTCATAGCACACAAGACCTTGAGTCCAATGCGAGTGCTTCTCCTTGCTTGGTAGAGAACCCCAGGTAAGTGGCTTGGCCTCTGCAAGCCTCAGTTTCTCCACCTGTAAAATAGGATTTGTGCTTGCTTCTCAGGACTACTTCACTTGGGTCTTTGCTCAAATGGCACCTCTTCATAGAGGCCTACCCTAACTCCGCCACCCCTCCAGTTCTGTCCCCAGTCTTTAGCTCATGCCCCTCCTTAGTACCTAGCGCCACTGGCCAGAATAAAGATGTTACTTCTTTTTAACATACCTCCTTTCAAGCATGTCTGCTCCCCAAAGGCAGGACTTGGGTCTATTTTGTTTACTGCTGCAGCTTCATTGCCTAGAACAGAGCCTGGCACACAGCAGGTGGTCAGGAAATATTTCATTGTTTGGATGTGTTAATGCCCATCATTGGAGTGCTGAATGTGTTCTACAATTGATTATGGTGACGGTCAACCAACAGTCGCTGAATGGTGCACTTACGGTGGGCAGGTGGCTCAAGGAATCGCTTAGTACAGCTAATCTATAAGACAGATGCTGCTTAATGATGGGAGGAAAGTGGCACCAGGAGATTTCATCATTGTGATAATGTCGCAGGGTGTAATGACGCGTACCTAGATGGGACAGCTCCCTACACAGCTGGGCTGGATGGCGCCGCCTCCAGGGACCATCATGCTCCTTTGAAGGCCAAAATAGCACTGTGTGCATGACTGTATATATAAAATATACAATTAATATATATCATATATATAAAGTGCCATATATAATATACATAAATACAATATGTATGTAATGTAACCAAGTATAATATACATTATATACATAATGATATATAATAATTTAGTGTGTGTATAAATATATCCTAAATACATTATGTGTATATTAATAAGGGGCCTGGAATTTGTGATGAGGTACAGCACACGGCCTATTCTGAGAGTTTGACAAGGATCCTCTCTGCCTTTCCCCTACAAAACAAAATCCTATTATGATCGCTGCTGTTTTGAGTCCTACTTTCCAGATGGAGATTCAGAGGAAGTGGAGTCTTTCAGCCCACTGTGTGGAAGAACGAGGCATGAAGCCCTGGGTTGGCTGATGACGGTGCCCCAGGACTTCCCAGCCTGCCATTTCTGGGCCCATGAACTTGGATGGGGTAAAAGATATGCCATCTGGAGTTGGCACTCAGACCTATGGTTTCTTTCAACCATGATTGTGAACAACAAAGCCCAAAAGCATCAGCAAGACCTGCGCCACTCTCAGGAGAGAAATGGCAGATGTTTTTATCACATGGCGGCTGTTTGGAGACGCTCCGCCAGCTACATCTTTTTTTAAGTTTTTTTTTAAGATTTATTTATGCATACAGGAACTGGGGTACAGGCCAGAGGCATGGGTTGGGGGGGGGGTGAGAGGATTCACCAGAGACAGAGTGGGAACAGAACAGGCAGATGAACTGAAATCCACTGCTGAGGGGAGCAGTGGGCAGAGAGAAAGGAGAGGTCTGCTGTGCCATGTGGTCAGCTCTCTGGTCAGCGGCAGGGATCGAACTCGTGCTGCAGTGGCTGCAGTTTGCTTCATAGCGCAGTTCTTAACCCATTGCACCACCAGGGAGGCCCAGTTTTTTTTATTTATGCACACAAGAACTGGAGTACAGGCCACAGGTGCAGGGCATGAGAGGATTCCTCAGTGACAGAGTGGGGAACAGAGTAGGCAGGTTGAAACACACTGCTGAGGGGAGCAGTGGGTAGACAGGCGGGAGAGGTCTGCTGTGCCATGTGGGTCCCCTCCCTGGCTGGGCATCAAACATGCCGCAGTGGCTGGCAATAGCTTCATAGTGCTGAGATTTAACCTCTGCGCCACCAGGGCTTTCTAATGAATACAGGTAGACACAGCAGTCCCCTTTGCAGTTTCTCAGATTTGTGTTTGCATTTTTAATAGTGATAGGTGTACTTCAGTATAACTGGTCCCTTTGTAGTCCTGTGGGTTTAATTTTGTGCATTTAAAGACACTGTTCTAGGGATGGGCCAGAGGGGCAGAAAAGCCCTTGCTGACTCCCTGCTCCACATAAGATGCCTGGCGCCCTTATTGCAGGCTGCTGTCACTCAAATGCTGATTTCCCTTCCGGTTGTCAATTGTCACCCTGTTTCTCTGATGTCCTCACAATCTTTGGCACCTCTCCCCCCAAGGCACAAACCCAGATTTTCTAACTCCTTCCTCTGTCAAACTGGACGGAGACATTCTGGCACATTCTACAGTATGGGAGCCTTGAAGATATGCAAAGTGAAATAAGCTCGTCAACAAAGAACAAATACTGGCTGGTTTAAATTTAGCAGGTCCCATTGGAGATCCAGTGGGGCAAGGGCCTGTCCACTCGTTTCAGCTCTCCAGTTGTAAACCAGTGTGCTTTTTGAGGACTATTTATTGCTTTCTTTGTATGTATTTTTTTCTTTGGCAATTTTATTATTTTAAATGTGCCCAAGGCACAAGTGCAGGCTCATGTCCCTTAGTGCAGGAATTGAAGGGAACCCTATGAAGAAAGCAGCCATGCCTCACTTAATGACATTTCTGTCAACGTGGATGCAGCATGTAAAACAACAGCCCCACTAGCTGCCCCACCTAGCCTAAGGGTGCAGAAGGCTCTCCCACCTAGGCTTATGATCACTCTCCATGACATCTGCACAACCACGCATCACTTGACAACACGGCTAAGCAGTGCATGACTACTGGATAAGCTGCCTTCAGGGCCTGGTTATCCTGCTGGCCGTTAGTGCCATGTGAGCGAGTGACAATCTGTGTAAATAAGGCATCTTTAGACAGAGGCATGCCCCAAACAAGGTAATTGATCAGGAGGCAAATATGTGAGTGAGGTGTGGAGGAAGCTGACACTCTGTATTTCCCAGGAGTAGGGGGTTGGCCTTCATTAATTTAGACCTTCACCCTGTGTTTGGTTTAGTTGTATAATCTTTGCCTTGGCCCCCTACCTCACTCCACCTCACCCCATCCCCCCAGGGACCTGTTTGCCTAGTTCAGGAGGCACCCACTAAGTACTCAACAAATATATGGGGTCTCTCCACAGGTCTCACCCCAGCCCCAACGCCAAACAACTCCCCGCAGACCCAAAAGCAAGGGGGCAGAGGGGGCATAGGTACAGTTTTAAAAAAAGGATCGGTTTTTAATTTACAAGAGTTCTAAATGTACAGAATTCTCCTTTAAAAAAATCGTTATACACAATAAATACAGTACAAAAAAATTTATCTTACAGTACTAGTTTTGTCTCCGAGATTTCAAAATCTGGCGTGGGTGGCTGGCGGCAGGAAGAACAGAGGGAAGACTGGCTGGGGAGGGGGTGGAAGAAGACCCCGTTTCCTGTTTTGGAGGTGCCGGGATTTCAGTGGTGGGACAGGAGGGTTCGAAATCTCTCTTGCTCGCTAGAGCACGAACACGGGGACATGGGACACGGAGCTGGAAGCACACACAGGATGTGACAGGGGCACAGGGCACAGTGCTCCGTGGGGAGGTCCTGGGACGCTGGTCCACCAGCTCCATCCTTGCGTTCCCTTTTATAGCCTGTGGGGGGCGATCGGGAGACCCTTAGGGCAACTCCCCAGGATCCCCAAGGGCTCCCGGGGCCCTCAACACCTAGTCGGGCTAAGCCACACAGACAAGACTGTTACCCTGGCACGCATGAGTAGTGGGATCAACCAGGGCACCCCCATTCCTGGCAAACACAGGTGTGTCCCCAACCCCTCACACAAGGGCGGGCTGTGGTAGGAAGTGGGAAGTAGGAAATGACACCAGGGTTACCCCCTCCTTTGGCAGGGGCGACATTTTACATTACAGCCCCCTCCCCTAAATCCACGACCCCCTCTCAACAACCTGGCTGAAGCAGGAGGTGGGGGAGGAGGCCTTTGTGACTCAAATAACTTAGGCAAGAAAAACTGTCAGGGGATCCCCGGCTCGTGTCCCCCAGGAGGCTGAGGTCAGAGGCCCAGCTGTCCTGCCCCCCATGCTCCCCAGCGTCCGGGCTGAGCGAGGGGACAGGGCAGGGCAGACCAGCCCGGTGTTATCTGTTTAACGTCCTGGCGCTGAGGCCGCCGTTGTGACTGGAGGGCGGGTAGGCCTCCGGCCTGTGCAGGGGTGACAGGGAGGCAGGCGCGACGGCCGTGGGGGCAGCGTGGGGGTACGGGGGTGCAGGTGTCCGGCCTGGGGCCTGCTGGAGGTTCAGGATGCTGTCGATGGCGCTCTGGAGGTGTTCCGTGAGCGTGTCGTCCTGCGGGCTGTCGCTGGAGAAGCTGGCCTGGTCCACATCAGGCGACTCGGACTTGCGCCGCTTGGCTGGGGGCAGCGGGGGAGCCTCCCACCCCGGATCCCTGCTGCCGCTGCCCTGCCCCGCACTGGCCGCAGGGTCTGGCGCCCCCTTCAGCATGCGCTGGTACAGCTCGTCCTCCACGGCCGCTAGCTCGCGGATGAGCCCGCTCGTGGCTTCGTCCACTTTGGTGGGCAGGGGTGCTGGGCTGCTGCTCCGGGCCCTGCCGCTGGCCGCCCCCTCGGCCGGCCCGCTGCCCAGAGCCTCCACGTTCTCGCGGTATGTCTTCCGGAGGGGCAAGCGGGGACAGTGGGGGGCCGGGGCCTGCGGCTTATGCTCAGTGGGGGCCGGCGGCGGGTGGTCCACAGTGCCGTTCATCTGGCCGGTGGCTGGGGGTGGCGGTGCAGGCCGGGGCGGGGGCTCAGCCGCCTTGAGGGAGGTGGGGGGTGGCGGTGGGGGCTGGTGCACAGGGTCCAGCGCTGTGTTGTGGACGACCTTGCTGAGCCCAGCTTCCTGCTTGATCTTGAGCTTGAGGCCAATGCGGCTGCGGGCCTCGTAGGTCTTGATGGGCGGCCGGTTGCGGGAGGGCATCGGGCCGTCCTCGTCGGCATCCAGAGAGGAGGCGGCAGAAGACGAGGAGGATGAGGACAGGGAGGAGGACGCTCGCGCCCAGGTCACGGAAGGAGACCCGCCGGCCCCGCCGTGCCGGATCACCAGCTTGGTGGGCAGGTGCAGAGGGGGCTGGGCCGGAGCCCCAGGTGCTGAGGATGGCGGGGGGCCATGGCTGGGGAGCCGGTGTCCCTCGGAAGAGGTGGTGACAGGGAGGCCAAGAGAGCGTGAGGAAGACACATACTCATCTGCATAACCAGGGGCAAGAAAATCCAGGGGTTAGGGAAAAGTGTGAGGCACACGCCCAGAGAAGAACTAAGAGGCGGCCAAGCACTAAGCATCCATTGCCCTCCCGGGCTAAGCCCTTTATTTAGTAAATGCTCTGCACACCCTGCCAGGTCTCAGCATTCCCAAGTCCTCCCAAAGCCCACCTAAGAGCGAATGCGACCTTAAATTCTGCAGCCCGGGTGGCTCGCTACCCTCACCCTAGTCCTAGCTCTGCTCCCCCGCTTTTCTCTACGCTAGGGGTGGCAGAATGTTACCCCTCCAACAAAGCCAGGGGAGACCCTGCGGCTGCAGGAAGGGGGAAGGGGAGGGGCGGCACTCGGGCGCCCACTGGCAGCTAACTCAAGTAACACCACACAAGCTGCTCTGGGGTCCCCCAGTCTGTGGCATTAGAAGGGTTGGGGGTCACCTCTTCCACCGGACCTCCCCACGCTCCCTCACCTGGCTTCTCCTTGGCCAGCTGTTTGTCCAAGGCAAGGGTGGTCTTCTCCTCCTGAATGAACATTCGGTCGATCATGACCATCTCTGCTGAGGGGCTCACCCTCTGAGAGAGGGGAAAGAAAGGACAAGCAATACAAAAATGAGGGGGATTGATTGGAAGCAGCCCAGATGGTCCAAACTGTTCTTCTTGTGATCTGACCACCAGCCCCCGCCCTTACGAGGCATCCAAGCACAAGCGGTCTCAGCTCTAGGGTGAGAGGGGAGTGAGACAGGGGCCCTACCCGCGACTCCTCCAGGAGCAAGAGGCGGTATTTATTGAGCATGGCCTGAGTGCGTTTCAGCAGCTGCGTGGAGACCGTCTCAAACTCCTCGTCCACTGTGGAGGAAGAGAGGAAGGAGGTCCTGAGGTCTAGATGGATCTAGTGGCAGGCAGAGCCTCTGAGCAGCCCGGAGGCCCTGCAGGTGCAGAGCTTCACTCGCCCCCCCAGGGACGGGTGGGAAGGTGGGGAATGCCAGGGAGTCCTCACCTTTGTGGTAGTCATTGGGGGAGGGGAGGACTCCCTGGTAGACGTGGTAGGGCAGGAGGCGATGCAGGGCGTCCTCGAAGGAGGGGAAGGCGGTCTTGTAGTCAGGGTGCAGGACGGAGCCCTGATGTTTGTGCAAATGCTCCAGGAAACTGGGGGCAAGGTGGGAAGGGGAGAGACCACACACACCACCGCTGGTGGGGAGGCCAGGAGAAACCAAATCCACTAGCCCCCAAGGAAGACAACAGGGAAGCGCAAAGCAACACCTGGGAGCCAGGTGTTAAGTGGTTCTGTCTGGTTGTTGCCAGTCAACAATCAGAGGAAGTAGGCGCTATCATAATATCCCCATCGGACAGATGAGGAAACTGAGGCCGGGACAGGTAAAGGCCCTGAACGGAAGGCACAGAAAGTGAGGAGGCCACACCAGAGCTGGAAGCTCATCCTCCACTGCTATGCTGTCTCCAGCCACTGGGGGTCAGCAAGTCCCCGTGCTGCCTGGAGCCCAGCACAAGCTTGGAGGGAGCTTGGCTGGTTGCTAAGAGCTTGTCCTTCCCTCTTTGGACTGTTCGCTACCATCTCCCTGTATCACGCTGGGTTATAGCTACTGTGTGGTCGCTTTTCTTGCCAGACACACTCATCACCACCCCATGCTGAACACCAGCAGACCTGCACCAGGGTGGAAGGCAGGCGGGCAGAAGAGGGTGTCCATTCAAACCCCCATCCAGTCGCCATGTGTCCACCCAGGCCACCTTAAGGACTCACCATGGGTCCACCTTAAGGCTTTTGAGACTCCTATTCATCCCTCTCCTCAAGGCTCACCCTCCACACAAACCCATCCTGTCCCGGGCCACTAAGCACTGCTCCCAGCCTGTGTGAGATGCTGAGTCCTAAGACCCCACTAGACCCCTCCCTGGTGAGGGGCAGCCTCTCTGGGTTCTTTGTCAGTGCCCTGACAGAATCCTCGCTGCTGCTCTATCATCACTGCCGTGACCACACATTTGCGGTGCAGCTGCGACTGTGCCCAGCCCCACTCAGGAGGGTGGAACTGGCTCAGGGACAGGCTATATACATAACTCACCAGGCTTCCTTGCTGGGCTGCAGCGCCGGGGGCTTCTTCAGGCCGCTCAGCCGGCTCTCATACTGGGGAGAGAGGCGAGTGAGAGGGAGATTTACCCGCCTCTGCCCTGACCCCTCTCTCCCAGCATAGGACAAAGGTGGGACAGGGCCACTGTCTCAGTCCTCACCCCGTGGGGTCCTGGCTAGGGATATGGTGAGGAGGGGGTGACAAACCAGCCCTTTCTCTAGAGGGGTCTCAGTCTGAGACCCCAGACACACTCTGGGGTTTCCCTCCCTACTCTCTGAAACAGCTTTGCTCCTTGTCTTCCATCAGATTCCCTGTCCCTGATGTGCTTGTGTTCCCCCCGTTGCCCCCAATTCTGATCATTCATTTCTAACTGTCTCTGCCTCAGTTTCCCAGCCCCTCCTGTCCAAGCAGGCACGTACCTGGACTCCTCCCGAGCCTCCCCATCCCTGTGGTCTCCATGTAACTCTGGGTGCTTCCCGCTCTCTGCCCTCCCCCATCAGTCTGTTTATCCTGAGCTGACATCACCGTCTCACCTGCCCCCCTGTGCTCTCAGCCTCTCACTCGCCCCGCCCCAAGTCTCCGTCCGGGCTGGCTCCATATTGCCACCTCTCGTCTTGGTGTCATGCTGTCAGGTTCAGCTGCCTGGTGTCTTGGAACACCTTCCCATTCTCCGGCCAGACTGCTTTATTGCCTTGACCACAGCATGGGTGTCCTTCTGCCCCTTGGCATCAGCCCCGCCTGCCCCAGGCCCGCTTCCCTGTGGCTGCCCACTGCCTCGGCCCTTCACTCTGGCGGCCTCTTACCTGCAGCCCGGAGGACTTCCCAGATGAAGTGGCCTTGGCTACACTCAGGGTCGGGAGGTTGCTGGCAAAACCTTTGCTCTCGGCAGGAAGCAGAGGAGGGAGGCCTGGGGGGTGGGGTGGGGCAGATGGGCTCAGGGGTCACTAGCACCAAGTGACCTTTTCATGAACCCCCAGCCTGCATCCCACTCTCTCCAGCCTTGGTGAGCACACCAATCTTGGGGTGAGTGCCCACAGCTGTGGGGAGTCTGTTCTTCCTCCTCCACCTTCCCTGTCTCAGGAGGTCTGGGCGACCCCTTGGGGTGGTGGCTCCAGCCCATGCCCATCACCAGTCTCCATCTCCTCACTACTCCCCACCCCCACCCCGGTCCTAAGTGAGCTCCCTTTCCCTCCTTACCTGTGGTGGCCATGGGTGTGGGGGCAGGGGGGTGGCTGGGAGCAGCGGGGGTTCCGGCTGGGGCCTGCCCACTGACCAGCACAGAGGCAGTGGGGCTGCTGAGGGGCCCCAGGCTGGCGGAGGTCTGTGGGGCAGTGGGGGCTCCCCCAGCCTTGTTCTGGAGAATGATTCCGGACGGCACCTGAGGAGGGGACACATGGTTAAGGGGTAGGGGCATGTGCCAGGAATGGGGTAGTTAGGCACCAGGACTGGGGGTGAGGAGAAGCTGTAAAGCAAGAGGGACTGGGGATTAGCCTGGAGGGGAGGGGATGGGGCCAGTTCCAGCCTCTGATTACCTGGTGAAATCTTTCAAGAAGAGCCTTCGGCTGGGGCAGCGCTGGGAAGGGGGCCGTCACCATCTGGAAGCTCCGAGGAGGTGGTGGTGGGGGTGCTGTGGGCTCGGGAACCAGGTGGAGAGTTGGAGGGGGGGTGGGGGACTTGTGGGCCTGGCCTGGTGGGAACTGAAGCTGGAAGTCAGGGGGCGTGGGGGCTGGTAGCCTGGAGGACAGCTCAGAGGAGGCCACAACAGAGGAGGTGGAGGCTGGAGGGAGGTGGGGAGTGGGGGGCAAGGGGCCCTCTGGGGGCTGGGATGGGGGACGCAAGGGGGGCTGGGGTGGCCCTGGGGCAGTGGAGGCTGGGGTGCTGGCAGGTGGGGGGACGCCCAGCTGATTCTGGATGACAAAGATGCCAGGCAGGGTGGGGGGAGCCTGGGGAGGAGGGCATGGGTGCAGGGCGGGCTCTGAGGGCGGACGGGACAAGTTCTGGGGCTGGGAGGGAGGGCGGGAGTGGGGGCGGGAGGGTGGGCGAGAAGGGGGCTGGGCAGGGTGTGGGGAGGGCAAGTGGGGGCTGTCCCCCAGAGGGGCCTGGTGAGGTAGTGAGGGGGATGAGGAGGGGCCTGGACCCTTCAGTGGAGCCGATGCAGGGATCTGGGCAGGGGAAGGAGGCAGAGGGAAAGGAGTTGGGGTCAGAACCAATCTTGGTTCCCACTGCCCCAAGACGTGGGGACACCAGCCACTCCATGGCTCAGATGCCCCCCTCTGAGCCACCTGTCCCTGAAATGCCCCTGCCATGCCTATCCTTCTGAACGCCCCTCCCCCACCTTGCCCCATCCCCCTCCATAATGCACCCTCTAATCTTACCCCCTCCCCGTGTCCTACCTCCCCAATTCCCCCAGATGAAGGCGAGCCCTGCAGGGTTTGGGGTGGCAATGAAGGAAGCAGAGGGGCACCACACCAGCTGCCCAGCAGGAAGGCAGGGGCCAGGGAGCATGAGCACAGCAGCCAGGGGAAGGAGACGGCAAGGGGGTGAGGGGGGAGGGCAGCAATCCAGCTGCCCCCAGGCCTGACTGTCCAGCTAACTCAGGAAAACACACATCAGCGTAGACATCGCGCTGCATACCGGGATGCAGCGCTGGTGACCAGGGAGAGTACAGGCAGAGTCTGGGGACCAGGGAGCTGAAAATGGGCATGGAAACAAGGGTAGTGCACTTGCACCCTGGCTAATGTCCCGGGCACCCGGTGTGGCACGGCTGGGGCCGCCCTGGGTGCCAGGAGAGCTGGTGGGTGTGTGTACGTGTGCACGCAGGTGTCACTCTCCCAAGTGCCGCCGAGGGCTCGTTCTGCCATCATCGCCTAAAACACGCCTTGACCAGGCTGCCTTGCCCCTCTACCTGCTCCTGCACCAGGACCACACCCTTGGCCATTGCTGCTTAACCAGTAAGCGCCAGCTGTGTACCTGCCACTGGGCTGGCACAGAATCCACACCCCAGTGATAGCTCTCCTGGTTCTGGTGCACAGGGCCGGCCAGTGTTCCCCACTGGTGGTCTTCTCCATGGCCAGAAGCAGTGGTAACACCATACCCACTCACACACAGAAACTGAAGCCTGGACCTCTCAAGGATTCAGCTGGGGCGGAGCTTGAGGTTGTCTCTCAGCCTCAGCACCTCCCAGACACTTCAGAGCTGACTAAGTGGGCCAGCTGGTGATTTCCAAGCTCCCCGTTGCTTTAAGTCTCCCAGCCCCTGGGCCCTTCCAGCATCATATCCACACTTCACCCTGAGCAAATCTGGCAAGTCAAAGCAAAACCCAAACCAAAGGCTTGGGAGAGATCCAAACCTCAAGGGAGAGATCAGAGGTGTCTCCCTGGGTTCTCCTAGGAGACTGATGAGACTGTCACCTGGGTGACCTCACTGGACGGCTACTTGGCCTGCGAACCGGTCACGGTCACTTAACCATGGGGATCCTTTCTGAGAAACGTGTGGCTGGCAATTTCATCGTTGTGCGGACGTCATGGAATATAATTACACAGACCAAGACGGCCAGCCTAGGGAGCCCAAGGGACCAGTGGACACGCATGTGGGCCATCATGGATGGGCGTCATCATGCGGTCGGGACCGTATCTACAATGGGGAACACAACCCAAATGGCCCAGGGCAGGGGAGCAGCTCAGGGACTGAGGACGAAGAGAGACAGTCTGCTCCGCACTACTCCCTAACCGCATGCTTCTGAGGGCCAAGAGCGGTGGGGGCGCCAGGGTGCCAGCTAGGAAGAGCAATGCAAACGCCATCGCCAGATGACTGGTCAAGCTGGGTGGTGGAAGAGGCCAAATAACAGCGAATGTCTCTAATGCCCAATTTGCTGACTCTACGGTGAGTCAAACGAGAGCGTGTTCCTATTCCCCAGGACCGAAATGTTACCCCAAGACACAACGGGCTAAGAGGAGGATACCTGCAATTTGCTCTCAGACGGTTCAGGAGAAAATGTAGACATAGCAAGGAGCAAAGGATACAGTGAATGGAGCAAAGATATTCACAATGGGGCGATGTGGTGTGTGGGCCAAGTGTCTAAGACAGTCACCCGCAGGATGCCAGGGTCGGTCTCTGCCCTGGCAGAAGTGGTCACGGGCCATTTCCCAAGTTAGCTGTGCCACCCTGGGTGCACCCTCCTTCCTTTCTGCCGGCTGGTTCGCTCTGGAGAAGCAACTGTGGGATATTCCAAGAGCTGCCCTTTGAGAGGCCCCGGGAGCCTATGAGTGAGCCACCCTCGAAGCAGAATCTCCCAGATGGTGCCCAGATCATGTCTTGCCTAAAACCTTCTGGGAGATTGCAAGTCAGAACATCCAGCCAAGCTGCTTCCAGATTTCTGATCTTTAGAATCAAAATGAGATACATGAGGGTTTAAGTGCTCGGCTGGTTTTTTTTGTTTTGTGTTTTTTTTTGGGGGGGGGAGGGGACTTGTTACACAGCAACAGATAACTAACAAATTTAGTTAAAGAGGAAAGAATTCCCTTGAGTTTTCTATACTATTCTTACGACTTTGCTGTATGTTTGTAATAACTTTAAAATGAAATCTTCAAATACCAAAAAAAAGTCTTTAGTCACTAAAACACAGAGGCACGTGTGAACATACACACAAACAACCAAGTTAAAAAACTAAATGGCCTGGGAGAAAGAAGAGCAATTCAAAACAAGGACAAAGATGACCACTTCATATATAAAGAGTCTCCAGAAATCACTAAGCATAACAATAGTAGCAAAAGGGGGCAAAGGACATGACCAGATTTGTGCCAAGAAAAAAAAGAGAGAGACAGTCCAAAAGGTTTAAGAATTTCAAGAGATGCATAACTTCACTTTTAAGAGAAAAGCAAATGGAAAGTACCCTTTGGAACCATTTTCACAATATGTAGAATAAGGCATATACCTCATAAAATATCCATCCATTCATCCACTTACCTATCTATCCACCCACTCATTCATTTGCTCACCCTCACCCACAAATGTTTATCGAGAACCTTCCATCATGGTAGTCACTGCTTCAGACACAACAGCTGCAGAGAGCCTGCTGATGTGTGCCTAGGCATCAACTCATGTGCACAGCTGTGCACAGCAACCTTTCTTCTTAAAGGTCACCCACAGTACCCTTCTGCTAATGATAAGTTCCTTGAGTATCTGCTCTATGCAGCACATGAGATCGGTGGCCTTATTCCCATCTTACAGATAAGCAAACTGTGCCTCAGAGAGCTTGACTGCTAAGCAGAGCTGGGACATCCAAGTCTGTCTTTCTCAAGAGCTTGGTGTCGCTGGCAACAAATCAGGGCTTGAATCCAGGCCCTACCAGCTGGGCAAACCACTTCATCTCTCTGTGCCTGCATTTCCTCATCTATAAAATGGGGCTAATGATACCACCTTGCTTATCACAACACAGGTTGTTGTGAAGGTTAAGTGCTATACCACTTGTATTTGTGATGTGCATGGAACAGCACCTAGAAATCATAGAAATATTATTATTCATGCAGCTATTACATAATTCCCTCTTCCTCATGCCACCAATCCTTAAGCAAGCTCCAAACCGTCCCCAAATTCTTCTACTTCTCTCCGTCATCACGCTGGTCCGAGGCATTGCCAACATGCCCCTGGATGTCAATAGTACCCATCTCTTGATCCCTGGATTTACAGTCTTGTTTCCCACCAAAACATTTCCTAATGGAAGAAAGTTCATTGAAAGTCATCTTATCAGATGGGACCAAGGACCAGGTGGAAGCTTGTCATTGGTTTCCTGGCCAAACCTTTCTTGTGGTCTTGCCAGCCACTCTGACCCTCTCTCCCATACCCTCTTGCCTGTTTCCCAGTCCCTGAACAGCTCATGCTCAGCACCACCTCAGGACCTTTGCAAGTCTAGAGAAGCTATTTCAGCAACATGAGAAGCCGGCCCCACCCCTCTACTCTCTACAAACTGATTTCCTGCTCTTTAGACTTCAGCTTAAATACTTCTCCCTCCCAGATGCCTCCCCTGTCAGCTCACTCTTCACAGGGTCGGGGGTCTCCCAGGTCTGCCTCCTCCTGGGTAGCTCTGCGACCCTCCCACACCATCAGCACTCTCCTCTATGCTGCTGCACGCCTGAGTTTGGACAGCTATGCACCTAGAATGTTCTCTCTCTTGTTGATTTCACTGTGGGGAACTCAGCAGAGTCAGAGCAGGGTGGGCGCCCCACCTGTGGTGGGTTCCTCCCTCCCTGCATGCCGGGGTCCACTAGGCGCCAGTGAGACTGTGGAAAGAACCACACAACTCGCTGCCTCCATTCTACAGACCTGAGGCTCTCACGGCCACGTTGTAGTGAGCACGACAAACACAGCTGGACAGGGCAGCGAGTGCTCTGGAGGACGCGAAGCAGGAAGATGGCCTCGGCGCGCCAAGCTGCAAACTGAGATGAAGTGGCTGGGGAAGGCTGGAAGGTCACTTTCTTGGGGACGGTCTCTGTTTTAAACCAGAAAGTCTGGACACCCAAGAACCTCCTCAGCTCGAGGTGGGGATGGGTAGTCCCTGAGGGAGTCTAGAGAGGCCACCGTCCACTCGATACTCATGTGGCGGGGTCCAGTTTAGGGGAGGGCCGGGCCATCTCATGGAACCGCTGAGGATGGGAGGCTCAGGGCGGGGATGTCACCTCCAGAGGGATGTAGTCTGTATCGGGCCTGCTTCTGGAAACAGTGCTCCCAAGTTCAGCTGTTGTCAAGTGCTCACTCTGCTAGCGTATACGACCTCACTTACTCCTCCGAACAGAGCTGTAGGAAATGGATTCCATTTTCCAGATGACGCAATCAAGGCTGGGTGGGTCAGCACAAGACATGACATATACGAAGTGCCCCCTTGCCCAGCCACATGCCCCCTGAAGACATGGGACACAACTGTGTGATCCCTTCTTTTATCCAATCTACCTCCCCCCGGGTCCTTTGGAAGGAGAACAATATCCAATCCTCAAAATGAAAGGCGGTCCTCCCCAGCTTCTCATCTGCGCATGGCATTTATGAGATTACTGGCTCATTCAGGAAAACTCACTTTCCTAAATTAGCTGAGAATCTCATCAATCTCATAGAAATGTTCCTAAATCAACAAGAAAACAACCTGTAACCCCAATCTTTAAGTGGCAAAGGGTGTGAACAGACAAATCCATAAAAAACTACAAACAACTCTAAAACTACGAAACCTGCCTAGACTCACTCATGGTCAAAGAAATGCAAATAAAACAAAATAAAATACTATTTCTCATCTATCAGACTGGCCAAGTTCAAGACATTACTGAGAATGAGGGGGAAAAGACAGATCACGCACTGCTGACATCTGATCAGCCATTTACACTCCACACACGACAACTCGGCAGCGCCTGACAAAGCTGTACACGCACCTGCCCTACAGAGTGACCCAAGTTCATAGCTGCCCTTTGCAGCATCGATCATAAAAGCTAATGACAGGACGTGACCTAGACGCCCCAAAGCAAGGACTGGCTAAATAAATAACAGTACAGCCACGTGTTGCTTAATGTGTCCAGAGTTGACTGAAATGCCCTTAGAAAACACATGACTGTTCCCCCACACAGTGGAATACTACACGGTCCTATCAAAGAATGAAGCTAGTCTCCAGGATGGACTTGGGAAGCTAAAAGCAGGGTGCAAAACTGCCTGTGGGTAGACTAACATTTTTGTAAACACCGAAGAAAAGTAGCAATCAATAAAACTGAAAACAAAAACAGAACAAAACAAAAAAACCATGACTTAGAAGCAAGAGGTAATGAGCAGAAGAAAGGGTTAAGATATTGAGTCATTGACCTAAGAAATCGGCAAAGGCCAGTGACCTGTCATTTTTGCTGCTGCTTATAAAGGAATGTTTGTCCTTTAAAATCATGAATATGTACTACTTTGAGAAAGTAAAATGTGATTATAAAAGAAAAAGAAAAAGAAAAGGAAGAAATTGTGTGTCGTTTTGCTCGCGCCTACATGGAAGAGGATGTCAGAAGCACCTCCGGGAGGAACAGGCCATGGTGTGGGAGAGGGGGCTTCTCATCATACCTCTTGGTGTCCTGTGAAATGTGAGCTCCTGGAATGTACTTAATCTTGGAAACCGATCATTTAGGAGCCAATCAGTTCCTTGCCTGGAGTTTGGGCACCCCCGGCACTGGCCCTGATCTGATGCACCCCGGACTATCAGGAGACCCTCAGGGGAGCAAAGGGGAGTGCCGTTTCCCAAGCCAGCGAGACAGAGAGGCAGGCAGGGCAGCCAGAGAGCAAGGAGGGGGAAGCAGGGAGCAGGGCGAGGGGGCCAGGCTGGGGCTGAGCTGAGGACATAGGCTGCTGGGGTTCATCTACCTGGGGGGCCGGAGCCGGGGAAGCCTGGCTGTCGGGGGCCTGAGGGCCGAGGCCACCTCCTTTGGCGACGGGGGTGGTCGGGGCTGGGTCTTGGGCGGGAGGCGGGGCGCTGACTATGACCGAGGCGGGCACGGAGAGGTGGGGGCCCTCTGTGGAGAGGGGCTGCTGACTCCTCTCCTGAAACGGGCAGTCCCACAGGGTCAGAAGGTGACCCCATGGACCCTCAGCCTCCCCACCCGGAGACCCCGCCCCCACAGATGCCCCAGAGAAGGGGGTAGGGAGAGCAGTGGGAGGGGCACTGAGGCTGGACGCAGAGGCCAGAGAGGCTGGGCACCCTGGCGTCCAGGTCCCAGGAGGCCACAGCCTGGCAGCTGGCTCCACGCAGCTCCACCGCGCCCTCCATCCCTCTGTCCCCCCTGTCGGCCCATCCGACCATGTTCTGCCCACTCTCTATTACCCTTTTCAATCTCCAGCAGGGGTGCAGTCAGCCATCTCCCCTCCCTATCAGTTCTTCTTGTCATTCTGTCTGTCAGGTCAGTTCCAGATCTACCTGCTAGTCCCTCTTTTCTGTCTCCCTGTCAATCCCTCTTTTCGCAGATCTGTCTGTCCTTTTCCTCGACTGTCCATCAGTCCTCACCATCCTTAGGACGCCTGTACCTGGAGCTGGGGTGCCACTGCTGAGAAAACCCCCCCAGACCCACAAGACCCTCCAGTTATGTTTGGTTTCACCTGTGCCCAGCCCCTCTGCACACCTCCCTGGCTACCTGCTCTGCTGCCCACTACCGCCCGTGGCCTGCCGGGCCAGCCCTGGTTACCTGGGGCAGGAACATCTGCAGGGAGTCCTGAGTGAGGATAGCTGTGGTGGCGGCGGAGGGCGGCTGTCCCAGGACGATCTTCTCGGGGCTGGACGCCAGGCCTGGGCTGGGCTGGGGCGTGGTGGCCTGAGGTGGGGCAGAGGCCTGAGGGGTCAGGGCCTGCGGGGTGGGCGGCGGCTGTGCCTGCGACTGCTGGAGGCCCAGGGGCAGAGGGGTGCTGACAGTGGGGGGCGCCTGGGGAGCCGTCTGCACAGCCAGGACAGGCGTGGCCTCCCCGGCGGCAGCGGCGGTGGCCGGCTGCACCAGACCGTCGGGGGCGTTGAGCATGGCCACGGCACTCGGGGGCAGAGTGACCCCCTGGAGAACGGTAGTGGCAGCGGGGCCGGCGGGGGCCGGCTGGCTCTGTGTGGGCAGGCTGCCGGCGGCCAGTGACACGGGCATCTGGAAGAGGGCCGGCTGGCCCACCTGGATGGGGGCGGCCGAGAGGATGTGGGCCGCACTGTGGGCCCCGGAATGGGGGGCCAGCACGGGGCCTAGGCTCAGCGGGCCGGCCAGGTTCTGGTTGGTGAGGATGGGGTTGGCGATGAGCTGTCCGCCAGCATGGGGGGCCGCGGCCGCCAGGATCTGCCCGCCCACGTTGGCCGGCAGGGCTGAGAGCGACTGGGGCAGCTGGACTGCGGACGTGCCGGGCAGCAGGAACTGGTTCTGGCCCGGCAGCATGTGCTGGGCAGGGATGACGATGCTGCTGCCTTGGTTCAAGAGGTGGACACTCATGGGCTTGCTCAGAGCCCCGGGGGGCTGTGGCGGGGCCGCCCCCGTGGTGGTGGCCGGAGGCTGTTTGAAGACGTTGGCCTGCAGGGCAGGCGCCGGGAAGCCCGAGAGCACCACATTCTGGCCGGCCTTGCCTGCTGCCATGAAAGTCAGGTTCTGGGGGGCCTTGGGCTGCTGTGGGAGGCCCCCCGCCTCACCCTGGATGGTGAGCGTGGCGCCCGCGGGGGCGAAGGGCTTGGGTGTCAGCTGGTAGAGCTTGGGGGGCAGCACCCCGGCAGGCTTGGGCTGGATGGGAGTCGGGGTGCGGTGCAGGATCACGTTGGGTGCTGGAACCAGGGATGACGTGCCGAGGCCTGGGGCCACCGCCAGCGGCTGTCCCGAGGGTGCCCCGCTGGCTGCTGCGGCCGTGGCAGCTCCCGCTCCTCCAAATACTGAGTTCCCGTTGAGCGTGGTGGCCACGGCGGCTGGCAGGTTCTTCTGGATGACCAGGCCGGCCCCCTGGGGCGAGACGCCGGCTGATGCCAGTGTGACTGGCTCTGAGGGGCCGGCCGCTGAGGCCAGGTAGCCGCTGACCGGCACCTGCTTGGCCAGGAGCTGGGAGGTGGGCGGGTTGAGTGCCATCACGGGCTGGCCCACCACCTGGATGGGTGCCAGGCCAAGTGTGGCTGCTGTGGCACCCCCAGGACTCCCGTTGGGAAGGCTCTGGAGGCCCGGGATGGGCTGTAGGGTCACATTGCCCAGGCCCACGGGCTGCAGGAAGGGCTGGACACTCAGTGCCTTGTTGACCACGTCCTGGGGTGGCACCAGGGCTTGGTGGGTGAGCACGGTGGGTGGGGCCTGCAGCCCCAGCAGGTCGGTGCTACCGGGGAAGAGGGCCTGGGGCCCGGCGGCCACAGCGGCAGCCCCTCCGGCCCCTGCTGGGCCTGACCCAGTGTCCGCAGGCTGGAGGGTAGGCAGCTGGAAGGGACCCAGGTCCAGCTCGGCCTCAGCCTCCAGCGTCTGCTCGGTGATGTTGGCCTCTTGCAGGCTCTGCTGGAGGATGTCACAGGGCTGGTCAGCGCCCCCACCAGCACCGCCGCCGCCCCCCGCGGCTGGCGAGCCCAGGATGTCATCTTCTAGGAAGTCTAGGTCCACGCTGGGGGCCGGCTGGCTAGACTCCGGGTTCAAGTGGTTGCCAGGAGCTTCTTGCACATGGAGCTGGAGACGGGGTCAGGTGGGAAGAAGGCAAGAGCGGAGATGAGCAAGGGCGGGCTCAGGCATGGCTGAGGCAAAGGGCAAGAGGGTTAGAAAGAACCCTCCATCTGGAGCCAGCAGGATCCAGGGTCAAATCCCAGCTCCGCTAGGACCGAGCTGTGCCACCTGGGACTTGCTTAATCCAGCCTGCTCCTCATCTGCACACACGGGTAGGATGCTGGGGACACCACGCGTTAATAGCCACACAGGCCCCTCCTATCCCCCTGTGATTCCAAACCCAACCACGAATGTTCTTCTAACTCTTTTGGCTGCAAAACCTGTTCAGAACCTAAGTGGAGTTTCTGGGAAGCGGCCAGATTTATCCACAGCACGTGACTCTTCTGACGCTGGTCAAGGAAAGGTGAGGGGGCGGGTATGTCACCTGCAGCCCACACCCATTTGGGCCACATTTCGAGGATCCAGGGACCTGCCTGGCCTCCAAAGTTTCAGAAGAAAGACGGTGATTCTACTAAGGGTAAAGCAGCCTCTCCACCACCCCCGTCCCCGTGATGGATGTGGGGCGTGGAGATGCTACCATGTGATCTGGTGAGTGCTGGGCTCCTCCTCTTCCTCCCTCCCCTCAGCTGTGAGCTGTGAGCTTGACACTTCTTTGATGCTTCCTCTGCTGTACCACGCCACAACCCAGATACACATTATCACAGAAGCGTGCAGGTTTGAGCAAACCTTCACAGGCAAAAAGTATGCCTACACTGGCGTCTGACCGGCTCTCAGAGCAAAGACCTCACATCAACCCACCCGCCTTGGAGCACATGCCCAAGAAACATTGATGGGCACAGTCAAGTCATTATTAATGTCCACGTTCTCCTTGTCCAGTGAGGTGAGCATTGCCCCTGTGGCCTGGACCACCCAGCTACTGGGGGAGGAGTGCTGGCACAAGGGCACTTTGGCTTGGTCACCAGCAGAGGATGGGGCAGCTCTGAGTGCTGAACCTCTAAATGGCCCTAACTGAACCCCAACCTTGCCTCCTGGGAGGGTCGAGACAGCCACTGACTTCACGTACAGGAGGCATTTAGAACTTTTTAACATTATAGACCAAAGTGTCATCAGCATGAACATTAAAGTTAGAAATGAATGACAGCAATAATAAGAAGGGCCATACACTCGGATTCCAGCCTCATCAGTCTAAAAATGCAATAGGGGGCCTCCCTGGTGGCGCAGTGGGTTAAGCAACGCACTATGAAGCAAACCGCAGCCACTGCAGCACGAGTTCGATCCCTGCTGCCGGCCAGGGA
>JAGFMF010011711.1:218207-234470 GCA_019455555.1 Galemys pyrenaicus
CCCTGGCCGGCAGCAGGGATCGAACTCGTGCTGCAAGTGGCTGCAGTTTGCTTCATAGTGCGTTGCTTAACCCACTGCGCCACCAGGGGAGGCCCTAGATTAAAAACTTAATACACCTTATAAATTATAGTTATACTTGTTAAAACAGCAATGTTATGGATGGAATTTTTATAAGTATTAGAGATATTTACAGATATTATACAATGTTAAGATACAAAGTGAATATAAATGTATATATATATACACAGTCACATATAAAATGAATATAAATACATGGTAGGTCAGCAGTTGCTAGGGCTAGAGACAATTCACAAGTAAGCAAAGGAGACAATGAGGAAAAAACTATCTCTGGCCCAGGGCCTCCCTGGTGGCACAGGGGTTCAAGTCTCAGCGCTTTCAAGCTGTTGCCAGTCACTGCGGCACAAATTCGATCCCCGGCCAGGAAGGGGACCCACATGGCACAGCAGACCTCTCCTGTCTCCCTGCTGCTCCCCTCAGCAGTAGATTTCAGTGGATCTGCCTGTTTTGCTCCTCATTCTGTCTCTAGTGAATCCTCATCCCCCCCTCCCCCCGACACATACCTTTGGCCTACACCCTAGTTCTTCTATGCATAAATAAATAAAAATGTTAAAAAAAACCCTCCTTGTTCTGCTGGTTCTTAATTCCTCTACCTGACCACTTATAGGGCCCGGCATCTCCCTGATGCCCATGACCCTGCACTGGCCCCACCACAAGTGTCCTCTCTCCAGGGCAGGCCCCCACCCACTCCATCACCACGCTCCCCATTCCTCCCTCTGCACCAGCTCCTGCCCCACACAGACTCCCGGGTCCAGAGAAGAGGTTCCAGAAGCTTCACTGCCCACTCCTGCTGCCTCCCCTGCTTCCTGGCTCTCAGATCCCATCCACGCGAGCCTCAGCCGTTCACTGAGTCGTCCAGCAGTGAGCAGAGAATCTGAGCAGTAAACACAGTCTAGAGGATGCCAAGCGGTGTAAGCAACAAGCAACGTGAGATGGATGGGGGGAGATGGAATTTGTATCTATATAGGTCTCTGACCCTTTAGTCAAACCCCCAGGAGACGAGATTATTCCAAATGCAGATTTTTTTTTTTTTTAAAGACCTCACAAGGCAACAAGGCGGGCAGATGCCTGTAACACACACCCCGGCGGGCTCCGAGGCGGCACCCTGAAACCAAACACAAACGTTCCTGCAGCCAAACCCACCAACCCTCACTTTCAGCACTATTAAGACTATAAATAGCCTGGCTTCAGGTCAGGTCTTGCTGCCCCAGTCCAGGCGGGTGAGCTGTCATTATCACTGTGGATGCTGGTGGCGTTACTTTGATAGTGCGTCTTCCTGGCTGGCTGTTCCAGCAGAGGAAGAGTCTCCCTGTACTAAACGTGCAAGCTCCCCAGCAGTGCAGAACAAGGGAAGGCCATGAGCTCTGGGTCAGACAAACTGGGGCAAAGCAAGCGCTGCCATTTTAGGACCCAGAGCAACTGGCCTCTCTTCCCTGGGGTCTGAACACCTGGTGGGAATAAGGAAGGATCTGACGGCTGCCCCCAGGTCCTCAAATGAATACCACTGATGGCAACTAGAGCAGCAGCAGTATGTTGGCAGGTAACTTTACCAACTTTAACTCCTGGACTAAACCCCCATCATGCTTCTGGGAGACGGCTTCCGTTGTTATTGCTCCCGTCTTACCAGGGGCCTGGAGCAGCTTGCCTGGGGATGCTGGACGCTGGGGCTCTGAGTCTAAGATGATCTGACACAAGCCTTAAACAATGTCCAAACGTGGATGGAGGCAGCTCTGGGTCAGGTCGACCAGTTCCCAGGGCTGATCCCTCCCACCTGGTGCTTTCTGGCAAAATGCTCCCAGACAAGCCCTGCCAGGGAAGAGCTAGGATTTTACTCCTCATCTGCACCCCAACATGGCCCACAGGGATGGCGACCCCACACGTGTGTTGTCTAGACCAACACAGTGGGCCAGCTGATGCAGCCAGCTCTCATGCCACCCAGGATGAGCTACTGCCTCCTCAGTGTCCTCCTGCCTGTCCTTCTGAAACCTCCCCCACCTTCAGAGGAGGCTGGGCCTTGAGGACAGAGGTTTTTAAGCAGCAAGACCTGGGCTGAGTGTCGCCAATGTCTCTAGAATCTAGCACAGTCCTGGCACCGAGCAGTCACTCAGTAAATCCTGGCTGCTGTTTGCAAGAGGCAAGAGCAGAGTGGCCTCTTTGGAATGCTATTTTGGCAGGGCCTACCAAAATCTAAATGCACATTTCCCTATGCTTTAGCAATTCCTCTTCCAGGAACGTGGCTAGTAGAAACCCTCTTGCAAAAGGATGGAAGCTACGGAGACAAAAATGGCCAAAGCCTCTCATGGCTCCCAGTTCACTCAGCAGAGCGCAAACTCTGGAAAAACAAAGAGGTGGTCTGAACAAGCTAACAGTTGAGATTATTAGACAGAATGCTAAACTGCTCACTTAATCTCAAGGAGGCAGGAAATGTAGAAAAAGAACATCAGAGATAACAGAAAACAAGTAACAAGATGAGAAAGTTCAACCTAGCCACATGACGGTGGCAGCCAACATCAACAGTACAAACTGGGGCGGTCACTCAGCAGCCTCACGCCGGACACTTGAAATCAGTTGAGATGTGCTGCGAGTGCGGAAACAGACACCAGGTTTTGAAAACTTAGGGCGCGGAAAGCAGAAAAAAGGCTTGTCAACAACTGTTACAAGGCTGTGATGAAGTTGGAATCTTGGTGCGTTGTTGATGGAAATGGGAAACGATGCAGCTGCTGTGGGAATAAGTGGATCTCTGGAAAGTTAACACAGAATGACCCTCTGACCCAACAATTCCATTCCTAGATATATACACAAAAGGACTGAAAGCAGGGACTCAGACAGATCCATATACCTTGGTGTTCAGTTAGCCGCATTTACAAAAGCCAAAGGGTAGAAATAAACCAGTGTGGGGCCTCCCTGGTGGCGCAGTGGGTTAAGCAACGCACTGTGAGGCGAATCGCGGCCACTGCAGCATGAGTTCGATCCCTGCTGCCAGCCAGGGGGGCACCCACATGGCGCAGCGGACCTCTCCTGCTGTGCCCACTGCTCCCCTCAGCAGTGTACTTTGGTTGATCTGCCTGTTCTGCTCCCCGCTGTCTGTGGTGAATCCTCTCACCGCCCCCCCACCGCACCTCTGGCCTGTACCCCAGTACTTGTATGCATAAATAAATAAATCTTTAAAAAAAAAAAAAGAAATAAACCAGTGTCTCTCTCGAAAATGGAGAGTCACAAAATGGGATACATATAGATAGATACAGATATATCCCGTTCTTCCTACCATAGATGCTAGTTCATTTAAAATCACCTAAGTGGCCAGTACTTTATTTTCATGGGAGAGCGGTGGTCCCCACATTCTTCAACTCAATTGTCAGGGATGATAAGGTTCTGTGTTATCTGCAAATGATACTCTTGAAATAGAAAAACTGACATAGCAAAAACTGACACTAACCCAAAAGGAGAGAGCCTCTACTAGGGAGAAGTTCCACACATCATACAACATAAATAAATAAATGAATAAATGATAGCATATACCCCTTTAACTGCAAGAATGAGGTTCTAGATAGATGACATGTAAATCATCCCAATGTATTCATTCAATCTTAAAAGAAAGGCGCAGAAAATTCCTACTGTTGGGGCTTCCCTGGTAGTACAAGGGTTAAGGCACAGCACTATGAAGCTATCCACAGTCACTGCAGCACAAGTTCGATCCTTGGTCAGGTAGGTGACCCACATGGCGCAGCAGACCTCTCCTGCCTCACTCGCTGCTCTCCTCAGCAGTGGATTTCAGTGAATCTGTCTGTTCTGCCCCCCACTCTGTCTCTGGTGAATCCTCTCACCCCCACACCTCTGGCCTGCACCCCGGCTCTTGTATGCATAAATAAAATAAATCTTAAAACAAAAATTAAAAAAAGAAAATTCATACTGTGTGCATGACCAAGAGGGGAAGACACACATTTGGTAAGTCCACACCCCAAGCCCCTCACAGAGCTCCCCGATGGAAGGGGAGACAGCAGAAAGACCTTCATAATGTCCCAGGACTGCTTCCCTTGTATCATAATTACCATGTCCTGCCCTCAAGTCAGCAACCCCAAAAGCTAAGAGCAAAAGAATTGTGAGTTAGCGTGGGCATTCAACGTCTCCATTCTATTTGCAGAACTCACTCTGCACCTCACTTCTCAAATGTGCCACCCCCCCAAGTCCCACCCCATCTCCACCACCAGGGACAGGCTCACCCAGGGGCTTGTTAGAAATGCAAGGTCCCAGGGCTGGCCGCAGACCTACTGAGTGGAGACCCACATCTGAGCCAGCTCCCTGAGGAGTTAAAGTGCATGTCATAGGATGAGACACTGCTGATCTACAGCCCCGTGTGTCTGTACCAGTAAGTACAGACTAATGGCTGGTGAGTGACAATAACAGCCACAGAGACAGGAAAAGCCACCGGCATTTGCAAAGTGCTTATTACCTGCCAATCACTGGGGCCACCACAATCCCGCCAGGAAGACTGTCTAGATATGGGAGCCCATATTTGCAATTCAACCTCCAAAACATCTCTAAAAACTACCCTCCCCTCCCCATCAAGGGGGTGGGGGCAAAGCTGACCTGCAAGGACTGCACTTATTGGTCCCTTTCAGCGTCAACAATCACAGATGGATCACTGGCAGAAATATTATTTGCTGCAGAAATCTTAGCTCATTTGGGGATGGGAGCCCCTGGCCCCACCTTGCTGAGGGTGTGCCCCATCACCCATATATGCTCCAGAGTGAGCCAGTCCTGATGTCAGAAGAGCTGCAGTGCTGATTCCCATGATAAATGCAGCACCTCCATCCACATCATCTACCTGACTTTCCAGAGGAAGGCCCCAGTGCCCACCCTACCTGATAGGGAAACTGGCTGAGAGGGGGGTGGGGGGGTGCCCCTTGCGCTAAGTCCTAGGGTGGTTCCAAGCCAGGCTGCCTTACAAGTCCTGACCCTGCACCCAGGCCCAGGCCCTGCTGCTCACACTCCCCAGGATGGCTCCCAAGCTCACAACCACACCCCAGAGGAAGCTGAGGCCCCAGGGTTATGTTAATGAAGCCACAGGGAGGGGGAAAAGGGCAAGTGGAGGGAGGACCAGCCCCCTGTGAGCCTGGATTCCCAATCTTTCCTGTCATTTCGCAGAGTCCAAGCTGGATGGTGGCGCCAAAGGGGTGGGGTGTTCCTGCATTGTGGGCTTGGTCTTGTAACGAGGAAGCAGCCAGGCATTACTGCTAAGTGCCTGGGCTCTGGGGCCAGATGGCCCTGGGGAAACCCCTCTCTGCCTTCAGCAGCGGTGTATGTGCACAAGTCACTTAACCACTGCTTCTCTTTTTCCTCATCCTTAAAATGGGGGTGCTCCCTGCACCTACTTCCAAAGGCCCTATAGGGAGTAAATGAGTCTGTACTTGTAAAGGGTCTAGACCAGAGCCTGGGGCCATGTTGGCTGTTATTATCGTTGCTATGGTCACGATCTGAGGGGAAAACTCTGAGCCATACCAACCCCACCCCCACCCCAAAGCCTTGGCCAAAAGTTGGGATGTTGAGCCAAGTATGCATTTCTCTGGGGGAAAGGTCTTTGGCCTCTGGAGCAGATTCCCAAAAGGACCTGAGACCGCCTTCCCCCCAATTAAGAACTACCACAGGCTCTTCAGACCTTGGCCTGCAGAAGATAAAAGGCACCTCTCCCAGCAGGGATGGGACTGCCAAAACTCCCCCTCCCCCACCAGCTGGCAGCAAGGCAGGCCCTGCACCCCACCCGCCCTTCCCTCCCTTCCCCTTGCAGGTCTGTGCTGGTCTCCAGAGCTCCAACTGCCTTCACACACACCCCTCCTCCTCCCCTCCATACCTGCAGGAAACTCAGAACCCAATCCAGTCCCTCCTGGCTCTTCTAGAACCTTCTTTCCTTTTCTCTGAGCCTGCTCAGATCCTAAAAACCCACCCAAGGTGCTGCTCTCCCCATAATCCGTGAAAGGTCACCTGGCGCCTCGTGACAGATTTGTTCCCAGGAGTGTGCTAGATGAATCCTTACAGGTTAATCAATCCCATGAAGGGGAGGAAGCCTGAGAGAGTCATCAAGGAAGGCTTCCCTGAGGAGGGAGCACCAAAGTGAGGCCTGACAGATGGGAAGGTGCTAGGGAAAAATCAGTGCAAGTAGGGCATATGGCTGGGGCAAAGGTGGGCTGGCAGGAAGGAGCCTAGTAAAGAGGAAGGCAAAAGATCAGGTCACCAGATCAGGGGCTCTGTAAGGGGCCTCCAGGGCTGGACTTACTGCGGGCATCAGGGAGCCACAGAGGGTAGCAAGGAACTTTTTTTTTTTTTTTTTACTTCTGGCTGTCAAGTACTCAAGTCTGTCTGTCTTCCTTCCATCCATCCATTCACCATCTACCCCACCCATTCTTCAACCATTTATACATCCATCCCATCCATGCACCCCATCCAGCCATTCGGCACCAATCCATCCACCCGGCCACGGCCCACCCTTCACAGCCTTCTGTGGCCACCCACCCAGCCAAGACTCCTTACAATCAAACCCAGAATGCCCAACCTACAGTCCACTGAGACTAAGGCTTTTCTGGAGACCCCTCCTTCCGCATTTTGCTCTGATTGCTGACCACACCTGATCCTCCTCCCTCTCTCTGTTCCAGCCAAAGAAGTTTCTGGCATGATACACGAACAGCCACCTGGCTTGGTTCTCCATCCTCCCCGCGCTGGAGTTCAGTTCTCACTCAGGGCCACAGTCTCACTCCCAAGTCCTGAAGTCCTTCACCCACTCTCCATCTTTCTCCTCCCTGTACTGCTCAACCCACCCAGAGAGGGCCAGAGCTGACTTTCTGGGGTCTGTGTCCCCTAAACCACAGATCCCAAGAAGCGGCACCTGCATCTGCCCACTGCCCAGGCCAATGACCCTGGATTCTCCTGGCTCCTTTCTCTAACCTTCCAACAACAAAATCAAAGCACGGTCCCCAATGTACCAGCGCCTCCCTCCCCATGAAGCTTCAGATGGCTTTGGGGCAAAGCATCCTAGGTTTCCCTCAGCTGGGAATAGCTTTAGACCCAAAGCCTGCTCCCAGAAGCCCCCTCTTTTAGGAAGCCTGCCCTGATGTCCCAACACCCCAGGAAGCCTCTTCCTGGCCTCCACAAGCTTGGCTGGCAGTCTGAAGACACAGATCTCCTCGTGCAGGGGGACTGGGAATGTTCTCAGGGGATCTCCCTTCCCCTCCCCCTTCGGGCAGAGCTCTGAGGCTGGCACAGAAGGCACTGTGTGGGTCTGGATTAAAAGCTCTGCTGGGCTAGCAACCAGCTGTGTGACCTCGGACCAGTCATTTCCCCTCTTGCTGCCTCTGTGACAGGGAGATGGAGGCAACCTGGGGGTCTGGTCCTGGGGAGAATTCTAAGTAAACAGTGATGACTGCAGCCGTAGACCGCACACCATAGCCAGAAGCAACAGCAAGACAGACACGTAGCCACAGGGGTCGGAGGACAAAAAAGCATGGCACTGGGCAGAAAAGAAACAGCAGTCGTACAGCAGGGTCCCCTAGAGCAAGTCAGCATCTACACACAAAGCAGACAATTGGTCAACGCCCAGACCCCAGAGACGCACATCAGATATGTGAGCAAGAGGAAGGGGATGGAAAGAAAAGGGAATTTTATATAAGTAAATAAGCAAATAAAGAAATGTGTGTGCATATGTGTGTTATAGATGATCCTATTTCTATTATATTGTCAAGTTACTATATCACACGTATCATTTCTTTAAATGCACACCTATGTCAGGGTTGGAGTCAATAAAACTCTCAATCATGATACAGCATCTGACCAGGGTTCTTCAGCCCCCAGAAGTTGGTTCAGGGTCCCCCTGTGACAAATGGTAACACAGTCCCCTGCTTCTCACAGGTCTAAAAGAGAATACAG
Organism: Galemys pyrenaicus; assembly: GCA_019455555.1. Classification (NCBI taxonomy): domain Eukaryota; kingdom Metazoa; phylum Chordata; class Mammalia; order Eulipotyphla; family Talpidae; genus Galemys; species Galemys pyrenaicus. Next base: position 226,200 of record JAGFMF010011711.1, read on the forward strand.
GAGAGAGGACGGGATGGGGGTAGCTGGAGGAGGGCAAAGGGCCGGCAGACGGGAGGGTATTCCGTTCATCCAGCTGAGAAAATGTGACAGAGAAAAGCTGCCCTTCAAGAAACAGTTTTGAGACTTGGGTGGCAAGCCATGGGGAGCCCCTAAGGCCACGGAAGTCAGAAGGCAAGGATGGAGGCGGGCCTTTCCCGCCTTTTTTATCAGCTTGAAAACACATTTCCCTCCCCCAATTTCCTATCTCTGAAGAGGGGGTACATCTTACCACTGACAGCCTTGTAGATTCAGCCAGCTACAGTGCATCTGGCTTTCACCGCCAGCTGAACTGTGGGGGCCAGCCCCTGAACCCCATCAAGCCTGTATCCCCACTGAGTAGTGGGCAGCCACAGGGGTGACCTGGCACACAGGCCCCCATTCACTCGTTGACTTCAGAAGCCCTTGGAGAGTCCAGTGTACTGGTGAGGCTTCTAGGGCAAGAGGGCAGGATGGGCCAGGTCACAGGCAAGGGTCAAGGGCAGTGGGAAGACCTGTCCTTCTGGTCCATGGCTGCCAGTGCTGGGCAAGGGGCCTGCAGAGGAGCTGTATGCTCAGGCAGAGCCTACAACTTTGGGGGAGGTGCGCTCCTGAGCAAAGAAACAACTTAGGGATGGGGCTTAAGGAAATGCTGAGGGAAAGGGCCCAAGGGAGCAGCTGAGGGCAGCTTGGACTGGCTGGGCTCAGGGAATTCTCAGGAGTCAGGTCTGGGTGGGCCCACAGTGAATGGGAAGGGGTGGGGGGCACGTTTGGAGAAACAGGATAGGTACTCCAATAGGATAGGTACCCGTGACAGGTCCATCAGTGGTCAGTTAATCAACAAATACGTACAGGACTACTGTTCCCAAAGAGCTGAGAACAGGGGCAGGTCATTTTTCTCCTTCTGAAGTTTAGCGTTGAGCAGAAAGCCAGACTTGCACAAAAGCTCAAGGGACTCCTGAGGCAGCGAAGAGGGAGACCTGGGGCTGGAGGGCTGGAAAGGGGACGAAGGGCAGGGAGGAGGACTTCCCATTCCTGAGACAAAGGTAAAAAGCCCTCTACCACTTGTGCCTGGTGACCCAAAAGAAAGTCCTCCTGAGCCTCACAACACAGCTGGATCTCAAAACTGCAGCAGGACAGCGCACAGTAGGAGACCAAGCCCGAGGAAACCCGTGGAAGAGCCACACCAGTCTACAACATCACGGGCAGACGGGCAGACGGGCAGCCAGCGGCTGCTTCTGGGAGCGGGTGTTGGCTGGGAAGGGGGTGCAGGGAACCATCTGGGTCTTGATAGGGCCCATGTTTGCCAAGACTCACTGAGACACGCTGAAACCGGCGCCTGTGTCGTCTGCAGTTACAGCTCGTGGTATACAGAGGTGCGAGCACAAGCGCATGTCTTGGGGAGACAAATGAGGGCAGAGAGGCTAGAGCCTGGTAGAAGACCCAACGAGCTAGCCTGGGTACTAGGTGTCTGAGAGTGAATGAGGGGTCCTGTCCCTGTCCGGAAGGTGACAGTTTGCTGGACTGTCACCTCCAGCCCGTAAAGCAGAGCTGCGGGTATCTGCCTGCCCAGCACCACGAGTGGATGAGAGGAAGCATCACTCTCTGGACAGGACCCCGGAGCATCAAACTGTGGGTATCCTGGGCGAGTGACCGGACTTGGCCTCCAGGCTGTGGAGCCTCCCCAAAACTCAGGGGTCATTAATGAGGGTCAAGCAGGCACAGACAGACATCCCCCCTCACTCTCTCCCCAGGCGGCCAGACTGCGAAACAGGTAGCTGGGGGGTGTCACCCAAAAGTCAGCAGTGCCCTCCAGTCCCTTCAAGGACAAGAAGTACTTTAAAGGGCAAGTACGGAGGGATGGAAGAGAAGGAGATAAAGCAGCCCAGCCTGGCTGGGGACTCCAAGAGTTCCACCCTTCCTCTGATTCTTAACTCTAGGAAGAGAATTTGGCTATACCCCCTGGGAGTACAGCAGAGCAATAACTAAGAGCCAAACAATAGGAGTGCTCCCTTCCGCTGGCCACTTACATGAGCCAGGCACTTGCTGAACACTTGTACACGCAGAACCTCACTTAACTGGGGAAAGAAACACCTATTGTTATGCCTGTCCCTAAACTGGACTTAGAGGAGTCACCTGCCCCCAGGTAAGAAGGTGAGAAGGGACAGCTGACCCAGTCACCCCTCACCTCCAGGGCCAGTCTGTTCATCCTCGTCTACGGTCCAACCTTTCCAACTCCTCCACTTCTGCACTGGACAACGTGACCTGTGGTCACATTCACGTAGCCAGACGCAACTCCCCAGGCCCTCAGCATGCGAGGCCTGCAGTGGCCAAGACAGGGGACCCACCCACACCCCCAAAGGCAACACGGGGAAAGGACCTGGCTAGAGCCCTGCTCCCTCACTTTCCCCCACCAGTGAGATAAGCTCCCCGTGCCCCCTGGGCAGATCCCGGTACCCGTGAAACAGTCTGGATCCCCCAAATCAGAACAGCATCGATACCAACAATGTAGCTGAAATGATATGATGTCTGGAACTGACTTAAAAATACTCTAGCAAAAAAAAAAGCAAAATTGAAAATGCGCAGTAAAGGGGGGTGGGGTGAAAGACAAAAAAAGATGAGCAGAAAATTGCTGAAGCCAGAGACAGGGACATGGGGGTTGATTATGCTATTCTCTCAACTCTCGGTGTCTGCTTCAAATTTCCACAAGAAAAAGGGGAAACAATAATACTAAGCAAAGTGAACCTTCTTAAGACCCTGCAGGTCTTAAGAGCCTTTGGAGTCTTTATTTAAGCCTCACAACAACCCCACAAGGGAAGTTCTTTTACAGATAAGGAAACTAAGGTCCGTGGGCGTGGACCTTCATCTGTTTAAATAATGCCGATGAATGGCCGAGGGTTGGGAAGGGGAGGATATAAGGGCCTCAATGTCTGGTCCCTTCATCATTATCATCATCATCATTCCACCGGCGTTATCCACTGAACCTCCTTAGGCCTTCCTGAGGGGGTGTCTTGTCATTCCCATTCCTCCAGTTGAGGAAACTGAGGCACAGAGCAGGAAAGCCCTACCTATGCCCTGGGTCACACTGCCTGGGCAAGGCCAATGTGGTCTGCTCTGTGCCCTCTGCTGCTGGCCTGTCAGCTTAGAATGCCAACATTGTTCCCTGTGTGCCTGTCTGGAAAACAATGAGGACCTTTCAGAGTGCAGAAGTCAGCATGCGCTCCATGGGAGAACAGTAATCATAGTGAAAATAACAGCAACCTTGGTGGCTCGTTCCTGAAAGTATAGCGCATGCCGGCCAGAGAACAGCACTACTTCACTGGACCCTCACCCACGAGACTCTTCCAGGGGCATCATCACGGCCCATTTTACCAGCAAGGAAACTGAGACCCAGAAAAGAGATCACGTGCACAGGGACACGTGGTAATAAATGGAACAGCCAGCACTCCCACCCATGCTAACCAGTGAGGGGGCTCACCACCCAGAATTAGGGCACTCCTGGCCCCAGGAGAATGAACTACTAAATAATAAGACTGGCGCTGACTACCTCTGCATTTTGTGGGTGTTAAAGAACACCTCACTACAACCTTCCAAAAGGAGGTTCTGAGATGAACTCATTTAACAGGGGAAAACCAAGGACCACAGCAAGCAGGTCTAGATTTTGGATTTGGGTCAACAGTTGGCTCCCAGAGCCCAGGTTCTTGTGTGGTGACACACGATGCCGGTCACAGGCAGGAGGAAGAGCGAGGCAGGCAGTTAGAGCTAAGACGTGAGGGCAGAGGTTGGGTGAATTCAACAGGAAGGGAAGGATTTCCTTCGAGAGAGCTGCAAAGATGCCTCCTAAAAAGGATCAGGAGACTGATTCAGCAATTCCCATTCCCGGGAGCTTATCCCACAGGCATAGCTATTTTCAAATAACACATATCAACTTCTAGTTCTGCAGGTAGAAACATGTAGGAATGCTTCCACATCCATGTAAGTTAAAGAAACACAGTTTTACCCACACTGAGGAATATCATGCAGCCAAGAAAAAGGTTGAGGAAACCGTCATATGCAGTGCTTTACCCAGGGATGCAGTGAAAGAAGCAAAGTGCAAGAAAATGAGAACACACTATCATCTTTGTAAAATAAATATGTTTAATGATAGACCCACACCTGTCAAAGTGTGTGCAGAGAAGAACAGGGGTAAAGAGCTAGCCCTGGGAGGACCAGGGTCCTCAGGATGGCCAAAAGGTGAAACTATGTTCTCGGTGTTTTGAATTTGTCTCATGTGCGTGTATCCCCTAGAAAAAAAGAGGAAGGAGAAGTTGCTTTTTCCTGGTGCTTTCTAAGACCACCCAGACAGAAGCCGTCAAATCCCCTAGCAGCTATTCTAGCCCTAAAGGCGAAATTTCTCTGTTCTCCTCTTGGGGGGCTATGGGTTGTCTCAACATCAGAAGGAAGCCCAAGGCGAGGTGCTGGCACACAGTAGGTCTTCAAGAAGTTTAACTGGGAACAATTAAAGAAACAAAAGCATCCTCTCTTGCCAACAGCTCTCCCTCCACAAGCTCTCCCTCCACAAATTCGTACACAAAGCTAATTGTCACCAAACTAGAATGCCTGGAAATACTCTCTCCTTGGGGGAACTTGCTTGTCACAGACACAAAGGCTGCAGTCAATGGGGACAGGGCTCTCTCTGATGGTGGTACGCTAGGCAGGGGAGAATCCTTGAGAAGGAATGAGGAGGGAATCCTTGGGGGCAACTCAACTCAACCAAACATTTCCCCAGGGGTGTCCCTGGTGTGACAGATCTGAGGCTGGGGAGCCAACCCAGGTGGGCCCTTTACCCTCAGGGGGCAAGAGGACAAATTGAGATAGCAAAGGGGAAAGAGTTGGGGGGCAATTCATTCTGAGAGGGATTGCAGGGTACACATCTAGTTCCCGTAGAGGGAGCGTGCCTGGTAGCGGGAAGACCCCAAAGAGATCAGGGCAAGATCACCATGCCCCCCACCCCTCTCCCCTGCAGGGGCAGGAGTGGGAAGAAGGCAGCCCCTTGCTGCTTTCCCAGTCTAGGCTGGCTGGAAAGGAATGCCTGCTTTCCTGTTTCCAATTAACTCCCCCCCCACCCCCCCCAGGCAGCCCTCTGCATTCTTGAGAGCAGGAGTCAAGAGAGAGCTGGGGGAGCTGGGAAGGCTGGCGGGAAGTCTGCTGGTGGCTGGACCTGGGGCTAAAAGGTGGCCCCTAGGAAGTAGGAAACCCCACATCACCCCTGGACAGCTCTCAGTGCCTGGTGTTGACCCACTAGGCCCTTCCATAGTGTCTTGGAGGGCCGGTGGAGAAGCCCCCCACTTCCTGAAGGAAGAGGAGAGAAGGCCCCAGAGGCCTCTGGGAAGGAAGTCAGCAGGGAGGGGGTGGGGCGTGAGCCTGTCCCTCTAGGGCCTTACTCATGCTTCCCCTTCAAAAAAATCAGTTCCTACTTTCAGGAAAACAGTACAGAGAAACCTGTGTGTCCCCTCTGGCCTCTACTCCTGGCCCCCCACCCCAGGGTTATTATGACTTACACCTCTCATTGTGAAGGCAAGGAGAGGACAGCTGTGGGAGGGGGGAGGGGCTCCCTCAGTCTTGTCTCCCCAGTTCTGCTGACAAATATGAGGCTCCCTGTCCACTCTCTGAGTCCCTGCGTGTAGGTTGTAGTTCCATCTCAGCCAAGAAACAGGCTTCCTTGGACTCAGTTCCCTATTCTGTAAAATGGTAAAATGGTAAGATGTCACCTAACTCCCTAGAAGAGCTGGACCCCCAGCCCACCCCACGTTTACTCATTATCAGTAAGCACCAAAGAGGTAGTAGGGTCCCAGTTCAGAGACCTTGGGGAGTGGGGGGGGGGTGGGCACTGAAATTTATTTCCAGTTTATTAATTTATAATAGGCCTCCCCAACATGCACATGGGGAATTTCTCCAGGGTGAATGCTTCTGCTATTCACACTAGCCCAGCACCCACCATTCCATTCCACCCCACCCCAACTGGCCAGTCATAGTCTTGTCTGCTGAATAAGAAAGAAAACTAACATGTTTAAATAACACTTTCACCCATCTCAAGGTCAGTGGAGGGAACTTATCATTAGACCCATCTGCAGATGAGGAAAGGGAGGATTAGAAAGTTCAATGACCTGCCTAAGGGGACAGAGCAAGACAGTGACTGATACCCAGGCCAGGGGGAGAAAGGCCCTGGAGGGTAATAAGAGCAGTGATGGCGCAGGCCCCCACACCCAGCCTGTCCCAGGACTGAGTAACAGCACAGCTCAGTGGAAGAATCAGGGTATCCATGGGGCCTGCTCCTGGGTGTGGACCCATCTTCCCCAGCTCCACACACCTCCAAACTGTCTGCTCCAGGCCAGAAATGTTCCTGCCCTCAGCCCAGGTGCTCCTTACTCCTTCACAAAACCACCACAGTCCCTCTCAGGCTGATTGAGACCCAGGTCAACTTTAGTCGTAGTAAAGGACAAAGTGCCAAAGAGGAATAAAGGAGAAGTTAGCAGTTTTGAATAGAGTTGGAGAAACTTAAGTTGGTTACAGTCTGAGCTGTGTGGTCCTGGGAAAGTCACTTAACCTCTCTGAGCCTCCATGAGCCTCCCTGCAAAACAGGAATATCATTCCCTACTTCCTCCCATAGTTGTGACCAGTGGGTGAGACACTTAGCAGTAGCCAAACCATGATACTTCCTGCACAGAGAGATGTTATTTCCTGTTGTTTAGGAGACAGGGAGTTATAGGGGAGGGTGCAAGAGGTAAACATGCCCCTAAAGTCCCACAGGATACAGGGCAATGGGAAGAGCGGTGATCACGACCTCTCCATCTCCCATTTTCCCACCACCTCTGTCGGTTCAAAGTTGATGGAATCCCCCCATTCCACCCCAGAGGTGAGGGGACAGGTGAAAAGCAGCACAGAAGTAGCTTAGCCTAAATCCCAAGCCTTGTACCTTGGGTGTTTCTACAAACATTGGAAGGGAGGTGTGAGGGTAATGTAAACAGTCAATATATCCCCAGCTTGTTATTACATTATCGGAAAGCTGGATGACAAAAGAGGTCGACGGTCCAGACCTGAGTCTGGGCACAGGCAGGGAACACCCGCGGACTGGGACCTGTCACCCGGGGCCTCCCCGGGAGAGCTGACACTGCGGCCTCTGACCCCACCTCCCGGGAAGTTCAGCAGCTCAGAACCACAAAGCAAAACAAAGGGGCGCGGAGAGGAAGGAGCCGCGGTGCCTTCCAATCACCGCCGGCGCCTGAGCCCAAGCCGAGCCCTCCCGCGGCTCCTCACCCCGTTCTCCGCTGGCTGCCGACCAAGGCCTGGGCAGCCCCAGATCCCTTGTCTCCCCGCGGCCGCCCATGACAGGAGCCGGGGAAGTGGCCCAGGGACAGCCAGGGATGGGAAAACCAGATGGCTCCATCCCTCCTCCCTCCTCCTCCATCCCTCCCTCCGGGTGCCCGCGGCCTGGCCGCCCTCCGCAGGGGCCCGGGGAGGCCGCAGGCCCGACTCGTCCGGGCTCACCCCAGGGAAAGGGTTGCCTTTGTCTAAAGGTCACCACCCGAGCGCCGTGCCCGGGCTGGGCCTGGTGCCTCCCATTCCCAGGCCGAGGGGGTGGAGATGGGGGCCGCCCCAAATCTCGGGAGGTGACAGGGGTATGTCTCACATCCCTCCTTCCCCCCGCCTCGCCACGGCCCCCTCCCGGGCCAGTCATCTAGCGGGGGAGGGGGGGTCACCTCCTTTCATCGCTGGGGGGTAGGGGGGACCAAGTCAACTCCTTTCATTGTTTAGGGGCAGTGAGGAGGGGGAACCCCAGTGGCCTCCTTCCGCATCCTTCCCTCCCCAGCTGGCCCGAGGCCCCGTTTCTCCCCGGCACCCCGGGAGGGATTTGGGGAGGGGTCGCAGGGGACCGAGGAGAGCGGAGATGAAGGCTCGCCGCCTCCGGCCAGGAAATCACCATCCGCTGCCCCATTGCCCTCTTCTTCCCCGAAAGGCGGGGAGTACGGCGAGAGGAGGGGGGTCCGGGGCCGGGGGAGGGGGGTCTCCCCGCCCCTCCCCCCGTGGAACGTTAGGTCTCGTTTTTCCGCCGCTCCATTGTATCCCCGGCAGCCGGCGGGAGGGCCAGGGAGGCACCGGGCGCCGGGTTTGGGCAGGAGAGCCGGGGGAAGGGGGTCCCCGCAGGATCGGGGCGGCGGTAATGGTGGGAGAGACGCGGGGGGTGGGGGGGCTGCTGGTGGTGGTGGGCGCCGAGCA
>JAGFMF010011711.1:234497-255475 GCA_019455555.1 Galemys pyrenaicus
GTCGGGGGGGTGGGTTCGGCCCCGGCTCCGGCTCCCCCCACACACACCCTCGCCGCCAACCCCCACTCCCCCCTCGCTTTTGCGCCCTGTCACAGCCCCGACTCGCAGGTAGAGAGAGTTAAGAGATTTAAAGAGAAATTGCTACATTGTGAGAAACTCACCCTGATGTTTGAGCAGCCGTCGGCGCGGGGTCTCCGAGACGGCCCCGCACGGGCTGCAAAGGGAGGACCCAGAAGGGGCCGACCGGCCGGGCCGGTCAGCGCACTGCCTGATCGCATGGCGGCCGCCCGGCAGCCTCCGCCAGGCCCCTGCCGCCGCCCCGCGCCGCGGCCCGGGCGCCCCGGACCCGCGCCCGCTCCGGGGAGGACCCCTCGGGTTTGCAAAAAAAAAAAAAAAAAAAAAAAAAATTTTTTTTTTAATTAAATGCAAAAGGAAAAAAAACCTTGCAGGTTTTGTGTCCCGCCCCCCCTCTTCCTCCTCCTCCTCCTCCCTCCGCCCTTGCCGGGGGACGGGCTTGGGGGAGGCCCCGCCCCACGTTCGGCAAACCAGCCCTCGCTGGGCCGCGCCGAGCGGCGGGCTAGGGAGCGAATGGGAGACTGCGAACATCCCCGGAGGGGGCACTCCGTAACAGCGCCGCCCCCCTTCCCAGCCCCAGCCGCGGCTCCCTGGGTTTGGGGACGCGCCGTCCCAGGCTCTCAGTGAAGTCAGCGGGTTGCTGTGGACGCTGTGCCGGGTGGCCCGTGAGGCCAAAGGGATCCGCGCTCCCAGATCCCCTGCGCCTGGCCGGCTGGGGATAGGGCGCCGTGCGCCCTGGGCGCGACCCAGCGCGGGGGACGGTAGCCGGGCGGGAGAACGCGCCCAGGTCGAGCGCCCAGGGTTTGAAAAGGTAGCGGGAGTTGAGGAGGGAGGAGGAGAGCCTCTGCAGGTGGCATCGCGAAGGAGCTGGGAAGTCGGAGCTAAAAGGGTGGACGGCGTCGGGGGTTTGGGGGTGACTGGCCGGGGCGCCGGGCACGGCTAGATCACTCACCCCAGTAGGTCTTTGCCAAGCTGCCACCACCCCGGGGAGGGCTCCGGAGACACGGGTCGGCCCTGCCTCGGAACCTTCGCGAGGTTTCTCCGGCGGCGCTGATGGGATTCCCAGAAGCCCCAGACGCATCGGTAGTGTTGGTCCGTTTCCGCCCCACCAGACCGTGAACGCCTTGCCGGCGAGACACTTGGGTTCAGGCGTTCTTTGAGGGAATTCCTAGTGGGAACCTACTGTATGCCCTGCGCCGAGATGGGGGCCCAACCCGGAAACACTAGGCGGAACTCTCCCCTCGGGGCGCTCAGGCCAGCGGGATTCATTCTAGTGTCTTTATACCTTCTCCCCAGTGCCTTAAAAAAGCTGGGTGCATACAGAGGTTGCTCAATAAGTGTGTTGAATAAGTGAGTGCTAAAATAGACACATCTATGTTTTGTAAGCCTTAGCATTTACCCTAGCGTCTTAGTAATACTACCCATATTACTTAAACAGTTTTGCTTCCTTTCCCCCTCCTTCCCATTTGTAAAAGACTACAGCGGTTAAGAACCCTGACTAAATCATTTGGCCCCAGTTCACTTCCGGCATCTGCCACTTCCCTGCTGTGTGACCTTGGGCAAATTACTTCGCCTCTCTGTGTTTCCATTTCCTCTAAAAACGCAGATAATACTAGGCTTCTGGAGGAGATGAACTACAGCACCAGAGGAAAGGCACCGGGCTGGTACTGGCTCTTACTATTATTTGTTACTATTATTACATAAAGAGGAAACATCAGTTCCAAAAGTGAGCATGTGGGTTACCCCAAATAATAATAAGACAATGGTAAACCTAGAACTCATACAGTCCTCATCTACAGCCCACTGGAGGACAACAGTGCACACACAGACTTTATTTTTGTATGGCTTGCTCTTCCAGTTCCTGCCATGGAGTTATACCTGCAGTCCTCGTGAACTGGGAGCCCAGCAGCATGCTTCACATTCCCAGCACTGCCCTAGGGAAGAGAGGTACTAAACCTCTCCACCATACACACACACACACATCCCTTTGGCTACCCCCACCCCCCCATCTTTGTACAAAACTAAATAGGTTCAGGGAGAAATATTTCTGTCCAGGGCCATGCAACCAGGAAGTGGGATCTGATCTGAGCCAAGTGGCACTTAGATCTCTCATAGTTGCTAGTCCCTGGGACTCAGAACTTGGGGATTGACTGGGTCACATTTAGCAGACTTGAGGCATTGGGGGAAAGGAGGGAAAGTACCAAATTTATTATTTCACAGGAAATGTTGGAGCACTCTGATTGCTGCCCCTCCCCGCACTCCACACAACTCACAATCTATTAAGGGGACACAGACAATGTGTAACGAAGCAAATAAGTCCCTGAGCCTCACTTTCCTTTCTCCCACTCCCCCCCCCCATGGAAGTCCCCACCCCTAGAAAGGTACCTGGTATTTAGCAAATCCCGGAGAGAAGTTTGCTGAATTAAGAGATATATAATACCCACCCTCCCCTACGCACCCCTGGCCTCTGGAGGAGATTTTTGAGACCATACCACTTGAAACAGGTCTGGCTGGCTACGAAGGAAGCTAACAAAAGTCAGCCCCCAACCTAGCCCTGGCTGGCAAAGCCTTGGGGAGATCAAATATCCAAGATCAGCACAGGGCTAGATATGGGCCCAAATGGAAAAACTTTCTGTCCTTTGGGGATGACACACCCTTTTGATAAGCAGATACAAATCCTATGTTCCAGCTTAAGAACCAAGATGGCAGTGAGACCTGCCCCAGGGGTACCCAGGTAGGGTGGAGACTAAACCCAGGTACTGCCACCAACATTGTATGAATCACCAGATGAATCTGGAGCCAGTTACTTCTCCAACTCCTCCATTTGCTCCTCTGTCTGATGGGAGAGCAGAATCAACACCAAAATCCAGTCCATCGCCAACATTATAAAAATTCTCAGACCTATAGAAAAGCAGAATAAATGTTACAGTGAGTACATAAATACCCACTTTGATTCAGCCATCACTGTGTTACTCTACTTGCTTTATCACACATCTGTTCATCTAACTACCCATCTAACTCATCTTAATTTTTGTCAGGTTGCAGAATGTTTACCTCCCCCTGACCATCATTAACCAGACAATCCTAACCAATAAAGGTCCTGACGACTGAAAACCGTCCTCCCAACCAGGCCAGGCGCTGGTTCTTCTTTAAACTCTGTGGTAAAGGAGACACTAGGCTCAGAGAAGGTAAGAAACTGAATCAAGGTCCCATAGCTGGAGATTCAAAACTAGTTCTATCTGTCTGCAGAGTTAAGACTCTACGAGGACTATGGAGAGGATGAAACAGAAAAATAAACATAGAAGCACTTTGGGGACAGGGACAAGGCGGCACATAGGTGAGAGAGATAAGGATCTACGAAGATGTAGCCACCCTTCCTCAACCCATAAATACGGTGCATCCCTCTGCTCAGCTGAACACCAGGCATAGGGTCCCTGCCTCCCAATTTGGGACTTGCTCTCATATGGGTCTCCTAACAGGACTGGGCAGGTGGCAGACACCTCAAAAACATTTGCTAGAGGAATAAAGGGATCCTCAAAAAAGCTGCTGTGAGGCCAACGGCTTCTCCCACCGTCTTCTGCAACCACTCAACAGCATCAAATATATCCCTTGACCTTGGACCCCAGGTAATTATGAAAACTCTAGGGCCCCAACATGAACTTGGATTTCTGGACCCCATATCTCAACACTGAATGGACTGTTTGAATATTAATCGCGCGGTTTCCATTGGCTGCGGAAGGGTCCAGTACATTGGAGAACTAACCTGCCCTTGACCTGAGGCCTCTTCTGTCCTCAACCCAGGGGGACCCAAGTCTACCACCCAGCCGGCCGCCAGCACCAAGAGCTTCTCTCTCTCTCCAGAACCACTGTATTTTCTACTGACATTTCTGCCCCTTCCCCAGTTCTCCCTGCACCTCCTATCGGCAGGGCAGCCCCAGCTCCTACTCCACCCAATGCCATCACCCTTGGCAGAGGGATGGCTTTTCTTTTTTCATTTTTCCTCTTTAAAACAAGTGGTGTGTGCCTCCGCACGTTAAAGCAATGGCCATCGCAGCTCCTCCCTCGCGCTGGCAGCTGCAGAGGTGAAAACGTTGACAACCCAACTTGCTTCTTGATCTGGGAGCACCTTGGTGTCACGGGTGTTTTCAGTATTCGGTGGAACCACTCCTGATCCGTGCCACTTTATGCACGTAGAGTGTAAATAATCAGGGGAAACTGAAGGGAAAAAAGCCCTGCCCAATCCCAAAACATCCACGCGGCCCCCCCAGGTTTCGTTCAACCGGACAGGAGGGGAGAGGGTTTCCATTTAAGAGCTTTCAAGGATCAGGGTTTTAGCTGCCAGGCAGGGGAAGGAAGGGGGGCGGGTACTAATTGCGGGGCGACCCCCGCCCTCTAGCTCCGCGCTTTCAATGGGGCTCGCATAGTCGGAGCGCACCGCCCAGTTCTCGGCCCTGCCTGCAATCCCACAGCCCGGAGACCGCTAGCAGCTACGAAAACAGGCAGCTGCGAGCCCAGCCCGACCTCGGGTCCTCCGCGCGGCAAATGTGGGGGGCGGGGCCTTGTAGCCCATTGGTTGTAGAATGAAGGCGTGGTCAGGGCTCCGTTCCGCCCTCAACCCCCGCCGGGTTAAATAGACCTGGCGCCAGCCCGGGAATTATTCATCGGGGGGCGGGCCTGGGTTTGTTTACACGCTGCCATTGGCTGGATTTGAATCGGCCCGACTGCGGGCCGGCCGCGGGGCGGAGCTCCAGGGGGGCCCTGGCCCGCGCCTGACAGCTTCCCGGGAGCTGTCAGGCGCGGGAGGAGCCCTGGGACCCTAGGGACTGGGGTGCCCTTGGCTGATGCGAGAGGCGAGCACGTAGAAGCTTCCGCTTCCTTAATAAACGTTCCCCCAAGGGCTGGGAACATTGGTTTTTGTTTACCTAAAAATACGTGAAAGTAAAGCAGATCCGGAAACAACATAACTGTCCGTGGGTGGGGGACCCATTAAATAAGATACGACCCGACGCGCTACGAGTCACGAAGTGATCATAAAATGAGAAGCAGTGCGCGAACTGACATGGAATGTCATATGCTTCCCAGTCAAGGGAGAAAGCTAAGTCGGAAGAAAAGTGTATAATAATTTAAAAGAGAGGAGCTGTAAAATAATTCAAACTTTTGCTCATTAAATGCACAGACTATCTTCGACAGCAGAAACAAACTGTGGGGAGGGAGACGGGGGCAAGTGGAGGGCAGATCTATTTGTAGTTTTGTAAAGTTTGGATCTTGTACCAGCCACTCAATGCGCAAACACTGAGTTCTGAGAATTCTCCCTTGGCAAACCCACTTAACTCACCGCCACGCGACACTAGGAAAACTCTAGAATTGGCTATTATCCCACACGGCGCTCTCCAATGGCTTTGGAGGAACGAGAACACGCTGGGAATGAGCGTCTGTACCTCTACAGCACCAGCAGGTCTCCAAACCCAACGAAGAGAGTAGCTTTTATTTATTTGTTGCTTTAAGGGAACTAATAATCACCTCTGATTTAACACTCCAGCTGCGGATGGGGCCAATTCCTGGGCGTTGCTCGGAGGATGAGGAGGAGAAGCAACAGGAAAAGAGAAGAGAAAGTCAAAGCCAGGAGAGGCCCCTTTAAGAATCTGGGAGGATAACAACACCAGGTTGGCAGAGTGGATGGGCGGAGTGAAGCCTTGTCCAAGTTTGGACTTTTATTATTTCCGTTCAGGGAGATCTGGGGAAAGAGAATGAGGGCTACACTCTGCAGCTAAAGAGCTTTGGTCTGTCAGGGATCTTACTTGTAAAGACCTCCTCTGTATAAATTCCAGGGCTTGTGGAACATTGTTTACATAACTTGAAAGTCACCCCATCCTGGGTCTCCCTAGTGGTGCCAGGGGTTAAAGGCACAGCACTATGAACCTATCCTCAGCCACTGCAGCACCAGTTCGATTCCTGTTAGGGAGGTGGCGCACATGGTGTGACTGGACCTCTCCTGCCTCACCTACTGCCCCCAGCAGTGTATTTCAGTAGATCTGCCTGTTCTGCTCCCCACTCTGTCTCTGGTGAATCCTCTCACCCTCTGCACCTCTGGCCTGTACTCCAGTTCTTGTGTGCATAAATAAATACATCTTAAAAAAAAAGTTACCACCCCCTTCCTGGAGTGAACATTTGTCAGGCCACAAGATGATGTGGTTGTCAGAAAGGCTTCATGGAGCTGGTGCTGCTTCAGTGCATAATGAAGGAGACTGGTGCTAGAAGATTCTGATATCATCCCAGTTTACAGATGTAGAAACTGAGTCACAGGTTACAAAATAACTCAAATCAGGTACCACCGGGAAGGGCAGGGTCCAGGCAGCCTTCTCCAGAGTTCATACTTCCAACCACGTGTTACACCTACCCCCCAAAACTTTACTGGCTTATAATGCGTTGTTTTGCACATTATTTTAGCCAAACGGCTGAGAAGCAATGACACATTGCTTTAAAAGCAATAAGAAGCTTAATGGGGATTCTTAATTTTTATTTCTATTTCATATCTACTGGGGCAGGAGTTTTTTTTTTTTTAAGATTTATTTTTATTTATATATACAAGAACTGGGGTACAGACCAGAGGTGCAAGGGTGAGAGGATTCACTAGAGACAGAGCAGGGAACAGAACAGGCAGACTGACTGAAACAGATTGCTGAGGGGAGCAGCGGGCGCAGCAGGAGAGGTATTTTTTTTAAATATTTATTTATGCATACAGAACTGGGGTGCAGGTCAGAGGTGAGGGGAGTGAGCGTATTCACCAGAGACAGAGTGGGGAGCAGAACAGATGGATCTACTGAAATACACTGCTGAGGGGAGCAGCAGGAGAGATAGGAGAGGTCTGCTTTGCCATATACTGGTTAGCTCCCTGGCCAGGAATAGCACCCAGGCTGCCTGTGCAAGATGACAGGGCCCTTCTTGGTGATAGCGCTGAGACTTTACCCCCAGGCCACCAGAGAGGCCCTCTTTCTGAATCTGACAGGTGAAGAAGCTCTGGTGCATACAGGCTTCTTGGAAGAGGAGAAAGAGAAAAAGGAGTTATATAGGAAAGGGGCATGTGAAGAGGAGTGTTGGTTTTCCAGAGTCTGGAGTCTCTAAAGCACAGATCAAGTGTGCCCACACTCCCTGACTGAACTGCTCTTATGGCTCCCTAGTGCCCTGGAGGAAGGGGGGAGTCTACCTCTGTAACTTGGCTTCAATTCACTCACTGGATCCACCTCCTTGAGTGCCTGTTCTGTGCCCCACCCTTTGTAAGGGCTTGCTCTGTGTTCTACCCTGGGCAAGCAATGCTGGGGACTAGGCATGACAAGGAGAAGGCCACACCCTGCCCTCAAGGGGTTCACACCCCAGTGCAGGGACAGACATAAAATAGGCCATTTCCCAAGTGCCAGTCCAAAGTCTGCTGTGGGAGGTCAGGTGGAGTTTGCCCAGCCCCTGGGAACTTCCTAACTCCTATTATTTCCAAGGGATGATCTCACAATGTTTGCAGAGTAACACCTCTAAAGTCTGTATCTTTAATTCATTCTTTCAATCTTTTTTTTAACCCCCTTAAATGGGTTCCCATGGGGCTACTTTGGGCTCACTCTCAGCAGCAATTATCATGAAATCCTAAGTGTGATAGCTGGTTACTTTCTCTTTTTTCTAATCACATGAAAATAAATGCATGGCTATTAAAATAAGTCACCAGGAAGTTGTCTCAAATACTACTCTGGGAACCCATGACTCTGGGGAGCAGGGGAAACCTTCCTGAATGAAGCTAATTGTTAGCTAAGACTTGCAAAATGAATAAAGTTAGTCAGACAAGGGTGGTGGGAGAGCAGGTGCAAAGGCCCTGAGGTAGCAGTGATGCGGAATGAAGGAAAACCAGACTGCCAGGGTGTCTGGAAGTTTGGCAGAGAGAAGTCTAGAGGCCTGGCTGCTTAGTAAGTACATCAGGGATTTGGGGTGTGATCCCAGAGGTGATAGGTACATGGTCATTGAAGGTAGTATTGTTCTTGTTATTTTTGATTGCTATGCAGTTCACATATCATCAAATAAAACTCATCTATTTAAAGTGAGTTCATTGGTTTTTCATATATTCACAACACATTGCAACTCTCACCACCACCTAGTTCCAGAGTATATATATCACCCCAGTAGGAAAACCTGTACCCATTAGCAGTCACTTCCCATGACCCCTTCTCCATCAACCCTAGGCAACCACAGATTTGCTTTCTATCTCTGTGGATTTGCCTGTTCTGGATATTTCATAGATATGGAATTGTGCCTGGTGGTCTTGTGGCTAGGATCCAGTGTTTTGTATAAGTGAAACTATATATAATACATGAACTTTTATGTCCGGTTCTTTGTTTTCAAAGTTTATCCAAGTTGTAGCCTGGATCAGTACCTCATTCCTTTTTATGACTGAGTAATATTCCACTGCCTCGTTAGATCACATTTGGTTTCTCTAGTCATCTGTTGGACACCTGGATTACTTTCACTTTTTAATGATTAGAATCATACTGCTGTAGATATTTGTGTACGAGTTTTTGTGTGAATATATGTTTCCATTTCTCTTGGGCACATTCCTAGGCATGAAATGAAGAGTTTGCTTTTGTTATTTAAATTTTACACCGGAAATTAGTTCAAGGCTATAAAAAAAACTAACAAGAAGAGTAAAAAGAACTCCCTTTGCTTAGACTCACCAGTCACTGACATCTCACATCCCACCGTATTGCTTTTCTCTCCCTCTTTTCTGAACATTGGAGAGGTGGCTACAGACATGGTATTACTTGATTCCTAGAAATATCTCAGTAGGAGGCTACAGTGCAAAGACATTCTCTTTAAAAATCCCAGGATAATTATTTAAGTCAGGAAACCGTTATCCTGATATAGCAGTACAATTGTTTAAGCCACCAATTCAAATTCGGCCGTTCAACCCAGTCACGTCCTTTGTTGCATTGCTTTCCCCAGACAGGGCTCCTGTGCTGAACCATTTCACCCTTAGGAAGAGGGAGACTTGATCAGCATTACCCCCTTCCTTTCGTCCCTTCAGCTGGCCTGGGAGAAGAGACTGGATGAGGGAGAAGAAGGAAGCAGAGAGACCAGTGGGAAGCCGCTGCTTCAGTCAGAAAGAGAAACTTGGGCATCTGATAGACCTTGATTCAAATTGTGGCCCAGTCATTCAGCAACTGTGGCCTTGGGCAAGTGATTGAAGCTCTTTGAGGCTTGGTGGTTTCATTAGAAAATGGGACTCGCCCAGGTTGCTGAGAGGTCCAGTGACGTGCCGAGCACAGATCTGCCATGTATCCTCGTCCAATATTCCCATCACTGACCAGGACCCTGAATGGCCCCAAGGGCTTCAGATGTTTACAAGGGTGTGTTTTGGGCCTCGCAATAAAAAACCTTATAAGAGGATATCATCAGCCACTTTACTTTGTAGAGGAGGTATCTCAGTCTGTTTGGGCTGCTAAAACAAAACACCATAAGCTGGGTGGCTTATCGATAACAGGAACTTATTCTCACAGTTCTGGAGGCTGGAAGTCTCGGGCACCGGCAGATTCAGTATCCAGTGAGCGCCCACTTCCTGGTTCATAGATGTCATCTTCTGGCTGGGTCCTCAAGGTGGAAAGGGGACGGAGTTCTTGGAGGGTCTTCTTTTTGAAGGACACGAATCCCATTCATGAGGCTCCAACCTCAAGACCAGATCACCTCCTATAGGCCCTACCTCTTAATACCACTAAGTTGAGCATTGGGTTTTAACATGGATTCCGGGAGGACAAGCAGTGGAGACACACAGTCATTAGTGACTCAGGTAGCAACTTAGTTACAATGAAGCTACAACCTGAGCCCCTGGCCTCATCACCTGCTGCAGTCCTATTTGCTGTATCAGCTGTAATGAAAACTTGTTCCAGACACCACCAGTACTGGGAGAGGCGGGCAGGAGCAGGTCATTCACACACTCACCACCACCTCTCAGATGGCTGGGGCAAAGGAAGAGAGAATCCCTCACCATGAAGAGACCTGTCTCAAAGGCTGTGAGAGCTGAATCTGTCACCAATTTTTTATCCCCTCTTCCCACCGAGAGCTGAAAGGTTTCCATTTGCGCTTTAGAAAGACCTCACTGGTGGAGTGTGGCCAGATGTACAGGGAGGATGGGGGAGGGGAAAGAAAAGGAGGAGAAGAAAGAGGAAAATGAGTGAGGAAGGGAAACGGGAAGAGAATGGAAAGGAGTGGGAGAAGAGGTGGAGAAGAGGGAAGAGGGGGAGGAGGAAGAAAATAGAGAGAGGAGAAGAAAGAGAAGGAGGGAGGTGGGAGAGGATAAAGAAAGGGGAAGGGAGAACAGAGAGGAGGGGAGGGGGAGGTGAGAAGGATAAGGGGGAAGAGAAGAGAGAGAAAGGGATGAGAAGAGGAGAAGGGAAGAAAAGAAGGCGGAGAGGGCCTCTCTCCTGGCGCAGTGGGTTAAGCAACACACTATGAAGCAAACCGCAGCCACTTCAGCACAAGTTCGGCCGGGGAGGGGACCCACATGGTGCAGCAGACCTCTCCTGCTGTGCCAGCTGCTCCCCTCAGCAGAGTACTTCAGTCAATCTGCCTGTTCTGCTCCCTGCTCTCTGTGGTGAATCCTCTCACCCCCCCACACCTCTGGCACTGTACCCCAGTACTTGTATGCATAAATAAATCTTTAAAAAAAAAAAAAGAAGGCGAAGAGAGTAGGGGTAGGAACAGAAGAGAGAGGAGGGAAAGGGAGGAGGGAGAATGAGGAGGTGAGAAGGGAAAAAGGGGGGAGGTGAGGGGAAGGGGTGAAGGAAAGAAAAGAGGGGGAGGAAGAAAGGAAGGGGGAGAAAGAGTAAAAGAAGAGAGGGAAATACCTCAGTCTTTGAGAGAGGGGATGGAATCTGGGGTTGGGGGGGATTGACAAGGCCTCTCTGCAGATGGCCAACCAGGGGCTTCTTGTCTGATAGCCTGAGTTTTCCCAGGGGAGTTTGGGACATGGTCATCAGCTAGAGAAGAAGTAGCAGAAAAGCAAGACCAGAGCGGAAGAGAGAGTGCCCTTTCCCAAGAGAGTGCCCTTTGCCCAGTTGTGATTTCCTGTTTCAGGTAAAACCTGTCTGGCTGGCTAGGTGGTTGTCTCCTGCTTTCAGCCAGCACCTAGGAGCCAGATCTCTGGAGATTGGCCACGAGTGACTCCATAGGACCCAGAGATGTGATGAATTTAAGGGTGCCTGAAAGAAGTGACTCAAAAGCTGAATCATGGAAGGTGGAATGGAGTACAGTGTAGATGCGGTGGCAGGAAAGGTCGAAGGAGAGAAGCCCATAGCCAGGTGCAAGCCTCACTCCTGGAGAGTATCTTTCTCCTTCACTCCGATGGTTCTTCACTTTCCTTGTTTTTTCTTCCCCTTCTTTGGTTCTTCTTTTTCCATGTCCTTCCTGATTGACTTCTTTCCAAATGCCTGCACTTTTCCGAGTTGAATCTGAGAACTCCTTGCCTCTTCTCTGTCTGGCCCTCCTATACATTCTATTTTCTAAGGGTTCCCCAACTATAGAGAACCTTCTTGATCCCAATGGGAGAAGCACTGTCCCAATCTGTTGAAAGGATATAGCGTTCTGTGTGCAGGTGGGGCAGGGAGGTGGCAACTTCATTTCCCACTGGCCCAGGAGCACACTGGGAGGATGTAAATCTAAGTTTCCAATGGTCACAGCTAATTCCCAAACCTGGCTGCACACAAGGTTCTCCCAGGATCTCCAAGGATCTCCCAGGAGCTTTCTAACAAAGAAATCTCCAGTCTCCCTGGTGGCGCAGTGGGTTGGGCACCGCACCGTGAAGTATCCGCACTGCGAAGCATCTGTGGTACAGCAGCCAGCGAGTTTGATCCCTGGCTAGGAAGGGGACCCACATGGCACAGCAGACCTCTCCTGCCTCGCCAGCTGCTCCTCTCAGCAGTGTATCTCGGTTGATCTGCCCATTCTGCTCCCCACTCTATCTCTGGTGAATCCTCTCCCCTCCCGTGCCTTTGGCCTGTGCCAGCTCTTGCATGCATAAATAAATAAATCTTAAAAAAAAAAAAAAGAAATCTCTGGTCACAAGCCTGCTCAATTAATTCATCATCTTGAGGTATGAAACCGTGTTGTCTTGGGGCAGTGCACTTGCCCATACCATTCCTCTTGGGGTTGGGCTTTCTGGAAGTCTTTCCTTTTTACTTTGTGACCTTCCCATAGGATGGACCACTGTCTCTGATCTGTGGTGCAGAAACTCAGGTTCCCCCACAGACTGCACAGCTGCTGGGTCCTAGCCCTGGCTTCAAACCCAGATCTCTTCATCCTGATGTCTTCATTTAAAACTTTTCTTACTGCCTCAGTTTGCTCTTCTGGTCTCAGGTTGCTTGCAAGGGCTCAGTGAGTTAACATATGTAAAGCACTGAAGACAATTTGGCACCTTCACATACATGTTGCATGAATTTTTTTTATTGGAGAATTACAATTATAGGACATTATCTGTAGAAAATTTATATTTAAACTAATAATTTCATTTCCATGACAAAGTTTTCATTATTAATGAAGTCTAACCACTACATTTTATGTCAAATTTAATTAATAAATTTTAATTTCAATCATCAAATTTTAATTTAATTTTGATCAACAGATTTTGATTTAATTTTAAAAAGTATTTGAATGAACCAATTTTTAATTAATTTAAAGAAGCTTTAATCTGATTTTAATTAATAGTTTTCTTTTCATTAATAAGTTTCCATGCAATTTTAGTTAGTGTTTTAATTTAAGCAAGTTTTTACCTTAATTGATACATTTTAATTACTCAATACATTTTTATTTAAATTTGAAAATTTTGTAGAAATGAAAACCTTTACTAATAATGGTAAAGTCCTCCTTCATCCATCTCCTATCTCAGTGCCCTTTCCAGAAGAAACTATCATTACTCCAGGACCTCTGAGAGAATCTTTTACCATTTGTAGGCATCTAGCCCCTCCCCTGCTCCCACTCCACTCCCCCACCAGTATATAAATAGAATCTCCAGTCATCCCCAGACCTTGTCTTTGCTAACAGAACCTTAATATTGTTTGGAGGGTAATGGAATCATTCCCAGGAATGAATCATGACTGACCCAAGTCAATCAGATCCACCCATGTCTCATGCCAGTTACATCCCTTCACAGACTTCCTTGCAGGTGTGGCTGGACATGTGCCCTACCCCCACTCTCCTAGACTGCCTGGAGGAGTTTTGAAAAAGGGAATCCATTCCCTACTGTCACAATAATGCTGACCATCAAATCACTACCAAACCTCCCTGGAGTTTGACATGTTTGTTGTTCAAACACCTGGAGTCAGGTAGGGATGGGTTCCATGGCTCTCCCGATCTTGGTGGGGCCACTTCCATGGAGGGTGGTTAGTGGCTGCTGAGTGACCAACATCAATGCTCAGGTGACTAAGAACCTTGACTGTGTTCCGTATGTCTCTATCTTATCCTCTTGGCAGGCCTATCTGGGCATGTTCTCTTGGTGAGGGAAGGTGCTCAGAAATGAGCGAGCCCAATCCCACAAACCCAATTCAAGAAGCCGCTGGTGTCACATCTGCTGATATCCCACCAACCAAGGCAAGTTGCATGACTAGGCCCAGAATCAGAGTGGGAGGGCCCACAAGTTCATGAAGTCAAGGCTGTGCATAGATACAGGGGTGGCAGGAGAATAGGGCAGCTTTTGTAGTCTTCCACAGGAAACCATCCTCATAAAATTGCCAAGACTCCTGAAAATCTTTTATAATTTTCTGTCTTTCCCACCCTGGAACAATGGCATGAACATGTTATGCTGGCACAATAGCTGCCATCTTGTGACCACAAGGAAACAGCAATGAGGTATACTGACACAGTCATATATATATATAGATGTATAACTCTAGTACCCAGTTGTCTTTTTTCCTAAATATTTATTTATGCATACAAGAACTGGAGTGCAAGACAGAGGTGTGGGGGGTGAGAGGAGTCATCAGAGACAGAGTGGGGAACAGAAGGGGCAAATTGACTGAATACACTAGTAAGGGGAGCAGTGGGCAAGACAGGAGAGGTCTGCTGTGCCTTGTGGGTTAAATCCCTGGCCAGGGGTTGAGTTTGTGTTGCAGTAGCTGTGGATCGCTTCATAGTGCTGAGACTTAACCCCTTGTGCCACCAGGGAGGCCCAATTCCAGTATCCAGTTTATTGGGTCCAAACATGTCTCCCACTCTACCAGCTATTCCACCCCTCCTGCTGGTGTTCCCATCTCTGTAAATGGCTCTACCATTCATTCATTCAAATTCTTGACTCAAACATTCTGGAATTGGCTTTGACTCATTTCATTCTTGAGCCCTTGCAAATCCCCTACCTTCAAAATCAATCTTCCTCAACAAGTTAAGCATAAAATTAGTATGACCCAGTAATTCCACTCCTAGGTATATGTCCAGAAGAATGAGTACAGATATTTCAAATACCTGAATGATTGTACATGAACACTCATAGTAGCATTCCTTAATCATCATAGTGAAAAAGTAGTAGCAACCCTTTGTTTTCAAGAGTTGCCCATACTGTTGCATGCATCAGCGCCTCTACCTAGCTTCAGTGTGTAGGAGGCTATGTAACAGGCATCTCCATGATCCTGCCAGGCTGATTTGCAGCCACCTTGGAGGAGCTACTGGGAACCAGAGGGCGGAGCTAAGCGGCTGGGTGAAGCCATAAACAGGTGAGCTCAGAGTGAGACTAGCAGAGAAGGTTGCTCATTTCTTGGCTTTGGACTTGCACCAGGAGCTTAGAGGACTTAGAGGAGACAGTGGAGGAGAGACATGTAGAGACACTTGATAGAGACAGGTGGGGAAGCTGACAATGGCAGCCATTACCTTGATTTGTAGTTTGAGTTTGCTCCTTGGTTCCAGCTTTCTGGGGCCTGCTTTCATAGGGTTCTCTGCCAGAAGGTGCCTCAGCAGCCCCACTTTGAGCCAACCCTATTTGGCTTGGCATTTGTGCAAGAGAGAATGGGTAATTTGGGGTGTTTTATTCAGAATACCCTTTCTTCTCTCTCCATGAACACTTAATTCTACTAAAGTTCTTTCACATTAAGAGTCTCCTTTGTCTCTATGCACAAGGAAGGCTGGACCCCTGTGGAGGGGTTTGCATATTCTTTTGAGAGAATCCTAGAAGTGGAATTGCTGGATGATAAGATACTTTTATTTTCATTTTTTTTGAGGATCCTCACACTGTTATTCATGGTGATGGCACCCATTTTCATCTCCACCATCAGTGGAGGAGGGTTCCTTTTTCACCAACCTTGCCAATACTTGTTTCTTGTCTTTGATATAGGACATTCTCACAGGTGAGAGAGGATATCTCATTGTGCTCTTGACTTATATTTCCCCACATCAAACTAAGTACCTTCTGCACAGTGAAAAAAACTACCACCAAAACGAAAAGATATTCACAAGCCACACATTCCACAAGGAGTTAATATTCAAAAAATATAAAGAATTAATACAAGTCAACAATAAAAAAAAACAAGCAATCAAAAGATGGGCAAAGTTCTGAATAGACAATTCTTCAAGAAGACATTGATGGCCACCAAGCACACATAATATTTTAAAAATCAAACACATATGATATAAAGAATAAGAACAAAATGAAGATGTGTTCCCCTTGCACCCAACTTAAGAAAAAAAATTTCTATTTCTTTTGACGTTCTCTTGTGGGCTCTTCTCCATCTCATTTCCTTTCCCCAAACTTTAAAGGTAACTACCTCACTAAACTTTTTTTTTTATTTAAAGATTTATTTATTCATGCATACAAGCACTGGGGTACAGGCCAGAGGTGTGGGGGTGGGGTGAGAGGATTCACCACAAAGAGCAGGGAGCAGAACAGGCAGATTGACTGAAGTACTCTGCTGAGGGGAGCAGCTGGCACAGCAGGAGAGGTCTGCTGCACCATGTGGGTCCCCTCCCTGGTCAGCAGCAGGGATGGAACTCCTGCTGCAGTGGCTGCGGTTTGCTTCACAGTGAGCTGCTCAACCCACTGTGCCAACAGGGAGGCCCAACTTTTCTTTTTTTTTTAAAAAAAATTCCACAATATATTACATCCCTAAAATCTATAATTAGTTGTGCAAATTTGTAAGTAGAAACCTACCTGTATTATTACTGAAATGGATTTCCACTGCTGTATAATATTCCACTGAGGAAATATATTTTAACCAGTCTCCTAGATGAATATTTCTATTTCTATACCATCCTCCAATTTTTGATTTTGCAATAATTTTAGATTTACAGGGAAGTTGGAAAGATATACACCTCCACACAGCCCCCACTCAGTTTTCTCTAATGTCAGGACCATAGCATTGTTGAAACTATGAAATGGATCACTATGTAAATTAAATTCTAGTTTTTGTTGGGATTTTACTGATTTTTCCTTTGTCTTTTTTCTGTTCCAGGATCATCCAATTCAGACTCAGGACCTAATCCAGGATGGGTTTTTGGCTTTTTCAAATGTGCTGCTAATGACAATTATACCGATATTTGATTGCATTTAAACAAGTTTTTCTAGACTCAATCTCTAGATTTTCTGAGCACACATTACATTTTATATTCTATTCAATAAATTAACCTCCAGTGGTACTGACTATACCAATGTTCCCTATTATCAGTACTGTCCTTGAGTTTCCCAAGTTCCATCTGATAAACTACTTTAAAATTTTGAGACTTTGAGACCTGGCCTCTGTAGTGCTAATTTGCATTGTCTTGTTACTGTGGTTACGTTTCTTTGCATGGTTTCTCTAGTATGAGGTAGCTCTTCATATCTTATTTTGGGGGGTGTTACATTAGCTAGTAGGCTTTAAAAATAATATCTGAACGTTAATTGTGTTAGGTGTTGCAAATAACTTGTCTCAGTCCACAAATTGTTGAGGGTTTGTCAGAGAACAGCAGCTTAAATCCTGTTCTTGAAACTGACTGCTACTAGGGGCCAGGATGTTCATTTCTTCCATCAGAAGGGTATTCCACTTTGTAAACTCAGTTATTTTTTTTTAAAAGATTTACATTATTTACTTTGCATACAAGAGCTGGGGTGTAGGCCAGAAGTAGGGGGGACGGTGTGTGTGTGAAAGGATTCACCAGAGACAGAGTGGGGAGCAGAACAGGCAGATCAACTGAAACACACTGCTGAGGGGAGCACTGGGTGAGGCAGGAGAGGTCTGCTATGCCATGCGGGTGAGCTCTCTGCCTGGAGATCAAATTCAGGCCACAGTGCTGGTGATAGCTTGATAGTGCTGAGACTCTAACCCCTGAACCACCAAGGAAGCCCCCAAAACCCCAGATTTTAAAGAGCCCCCAAAGGGTAAATTATTTCATTAAAAAGGTTGCACTGATTGTATGTTGAAATAGCATAATAAAACATCTTACTCAGTTAATGTCACCTGTTTTAAAAAATCCTTTTTTACCTAAAAAAACCGCTCACAAAAGACCACAAAATGATACAGCTACTAGGAAATGTAAAATTCGGTGCCATGGCTGGCGTATTTTTATTAGACAGTGCTGCTTTAGAACTTAAGCAGCTGCAGGGATGCTTGACGTGACCCCTAGTGCATCTCAGAACAGAAAAGAAGTATTTGCCGAGCAAAGGAATCTAAGAGAACAATGCCAGTCCTCCTCTCCGCTCCCACCTGTCTCTCCCAGGTATCCATCTTAAAAGAAAAGTAAAATGCACATTAAAGTCACCCCGATTTTTAGCACTTCGCAACGCTGTGCCATCGCCACCACAACCCAGTTTTGGAAACTGTTTCCAACACCCCAGGCCCTCCCGCGAGTCTGTCCGTGCCCCTTCTCGCCCCAGGACCACGGCTCCCGGCTTTCTGTCCCCACAGGTGGTCTGGGTTTACCAGCTAAGGACGGAACCCGTCGGCCTTGTCCCAGGGTCAGCGCCCCAGGGACTCAGTGCTCGCGGAGCAAGGGCAGGGCTGCCCCCCAGCCCAGCACTTTCCCCACCCGCCGTCGCCGCCCCTCGGAACCCCAGACCGCAGACTGCGGCCGCAGATCCAGCCGCAGCGTTCCGACGCCTCTCGGCTGGAACAATGGTCCCAAGGCCTCCCGGCGGGTCTTGGCCACGCCCCTCCCCCACCGCTCCCGCCCTCTCTGGGCTCCGCCTTCACGCCGTCCCGCCCCCAACCGCCCTCTTCCCAAAATGGCGACCAACCGCCTCCCTTCCCGCCGGCCGCCGGTCACCTGACTGCTTCAAGTCCCGCCCCTCGAGCGGCTCCGCCCCCGCGGCGCTGGTCGAATTGCTGCCGAGCCTGCGCGGCCAGGAGGCACGCGCTGAGAGCCCGGGCGGCTCGAGGCGCGCGCGAGGCCGCTCTGGGCGGCCCGCGGCCACGTCCGCGCGCCCGCGCCGCGGGTGAGCCGGGCGCTCCGGGAGCGGGAGGGGCTGCTCGTGCGCGTGCGCGCCGGGCCGGCAGGCGGCGCGGGACGGCGGGGGACCGCTGGGAGGCCCGCGAGGCGCGAGGCGCGAGGCCCGGCGCGCGAGCCCCCGGGGTCGGGTAAAACCCGGTTGCTGCTGCCCCTGCCCCCTCCCCTACCTCCCTACCCCCCCTCTCCCGCCCCTTCCTCATTTTCAACCCCTCCCCCCTTAAAAAAATCTAATTCGTTTATATATTTCTCTTTTAGGGGGTCCATCTCCCTTTCCGAGGGGCGCAGCAGGCGCGGCAGGCGCCTCTCACCCTGCGTCACGCACGCACCTTCTGCACCCCAACAGTTCCGGGCCCCACTGCACACCCGCAGCCCCTTCCCCCTTGGAGAAGACTCTCCTCAGGGGCTCCTTGGCTCGCTGCACCCCCTTTTCTTTCCTACCCCACCCCCCCAGGCCCCAACTGCCCCCTCGCAGCTCCCCAGCTCGCGCCGTGGGCCCTACCCGACCTCCGCACTTTCTGCATCTTGGCCTTGCATTCGCCTTTCACTTCCAGGCCCCTTCTGCTAAAAATCCTCTTTCCTCCTGAATAGTTGTATTGTAGGGGATCCAGTTTTGTCACTGTTTCAGATATTCGAGCAAAACCAACATCTCTTCTATTTTCCTTGATTACTTCCACTCCGCCCCCTCCTTTTAGGTACTTCCTCTAGCAAGAACATTTTTTTTCTTTCCTAGGTTTTTTTTCTCCGGTCTCGATCACATTCCAGCAACAATCCTTTCCTCTCATCTAGAGGCCCCCCATTTTGGAAAATCTTTCCACTTAGGAGAAACCAACGTAGTCCTTCCAGTTTCTCTCTGGTCTAATATTTATGTTTCAACCCTAACCCCTCACTCGCCACAAAATTCTCTTTTCATCACCAATTCCACCCCAGCTAGGCTTCTCCCAGCAAAACCCTCCTCCAAATCCCTTGGGGGAGGGGTGGCTGACAATAAGGAAAGAAAGAAAAATAATAACCTTCCCCTAACAACAAAATCCTTTACCCCGGCTCGATTTCTCCAGTTTAGGATTGCTTTTTCCACTCTTCCAGAAACTGCCCATCTTCCCCAGTTTCACACCTGTGTCCTGCTTTTGGGGGACCCAAGTTCTGACTGCCCCTTCCTTTCCACCACCTGCTTTCAGGGCAAAAGAAGTTGGATGAGAGTCCTGAATTTACCATCTCGCCTTCCAAGAGGAAATACCCAATGATCTGTCACCTGAACCCCCCTCCCTGTGGGGCCTAAATTGAGCCCTCTTCTTCCCTGGAGATTTATTCACTTGCTCTTCTCCTGGTGAGTTTTGTCCCTTTGCACTGTCCTAAGACACCCCCTTTGTCAGAGAGTTTCTGATCTATCCAGGCATACCTGTCCCAACGGTGAGACTATCCCAGTAGCTGCTTTGGGAAGTGAGGGTAAGAAAAGTTAATACTTACCTGTCTGTCGACCTCTCTGGAGGAATGTTGTTAGTTTATTGCAAAGAGTTCTTCCTTCTCTGGTTCAGGGTAGCAACTTAGAAACCTGGGCGTGATGGGCAGGAAAAGGACAAGAGTTTAACCAAAAATTGTGTGCCCTAGCTAGGTGAAGCCAACAATTGCAAGTGTCTAGAGGGAATTGCAAGACTAGTCTTGCCAGAACTTGTTATTTTTGAAAAGACACTAGAACACTATTTCATGTAAACCTTTTCAAATGCTGACAAGGAATTTAATATTTAAAGGCAATGTATAAAGTAATTATTGTGTCTGCTGGCCCCCAGCTAGGAATTTTTGATTGAGGCTCTTTCTGTGTTAGACACACACACACACACACACACACACACGGGCTTGTGGTACTTTTTAGAGCAGCACTTAAAATACTTGAAGATCACGGAGTTTGTGTATGTGAAATCTACCTACTGAGATATTTGCTGTTACAAGTATTTAATAAACTTAAAATATTTATTAGTTAATTTAAAAAGAATAATCATTCACCTGTTTTATATTAATATCATTGATGTTGTTATTTAAAAAAACTACCTCATTAAAAAAAAAAAACTACCTCATAAAACAAAAGTTCCAGTGAGAATAGTGGCATTTTTAAAAAAAAAAATTATTTACTTATGCATACAAGAGCTGGGGTGTAGGCCAGAGGTGTGGGAGGGTGAGAGGGTTCACCAGAGACAGAATGGGGCACAGAATAGGTAGATATACTGAAATACATTGCTGAGGGGGTAATGGGCAAGACAGGAGAGATCTCCTGCACCATGTGGGTCACCTCCCTGGTTAGGGACTGAACTTGTGCTGCAGTGGCTGCAGATAGCTTCATAGTGCTGAGACTTAGCCCCTTGTGCCACCAGGGAAGCTCAATAGTGGCAGTTTTTTTTTTTTTTTAAGATTTATTTATTTATGCATACAAGCACTGGGGTACAGGCCAGAGGTGTGGGGGGGTGAGAGGATTCACCACAGAGAGCAGG
>JAGFMF010011711.1:259562-277449 GCA_019455555.1 Galemys pyrenaicus
CCCTCCCTGGCCGGCAGCAGGGATCGAACTCGTGCTGCAGTGGCTGCGGTCTGCTTCATAGTGTGTTGCTTAACCCACTGCGCCACCGGGGAGGCCCCTATTTTATTTTATTTTTAATGATAAAGGGATCAGTTTATAAAAAATACTAAGTGTGTAGCCATCTAATAACAAAATCTCAAGATACACTGAGAAAAAATGTATTGAGTTATAGGGAGAACTGGAAAATCTACAACCAAGTGGGAAAATTTCACATGCCTTTCTTATGAACTTATAGAACCGGCCACTGAAAACTAGTAGTATGGATAGGGAAGACTGATAATAATTCACAAACTTGATCTAGTTAACAGAGGAGGAAAATGGCACCTACCAACTGCAGATACTCATTCTTTTTTTAAGATTTTATTTATGCATACAAGAACTGGAGTACAGGTCCAGTCCAGGGGCTCGGGGGTGAGAAGATTCACCAGAGACAGAGTGGGGAGCAGAAATGACAGATCCACTGAAACACACTGCTGAGGGGAGCAGCGGGCGAGGCAGGAGAGGTCTGCTGCGCCATGTGGGTCCCCTCCCTGGCTGGGGATCGAACTTTTGCTGCAATGGCTGCTGATAGCTTCATAGTGCTGTGACGTATCCCCTTACACTACCAGGGAGGCCCCACGTTCTCTTCTGTGCAGTTTAGAAACCCAGAAAGTTCTGAGAATGACAAGGTATCTCAAACCTGCTTTGGTGGCCAAACCTGACAGTACATGTTGCTGTTTGCAATCTTATCACAGTTATTCTGAGTAGTAACAGGTGTCAACATAGAACTGATGATTTAATTATGCTTCTTTAGGCCAACTGACCCTTACTTAAAATGTTAGATATATTGATTTACCTCCCCAAATTCTGAATTCTGAAAACTCAACCTGCATCTCAGAATTGTACAGGATCTTGAACCTGTTGTCACCTTTAACTTGAATTCCCTTGCTAGGCTACATACAGAGACACTCAATGTGAGACTCAGATATCAAGAGGATAGCTGTTCTAATCTTACATCTCAACATGAAAAGTTTAAACCCAGTAGAAACTGATCATCTAGAAATCGAGGCCCAAAGTCCTAGTTATTCTAGGATAACTAGGATAATATCAAGCATATCAAAAGTCTAGGTCTGGAGAGAATTCTTCATAATAGTCCCCCAAATGGGAGCAACCCATGTGTCCTTCCGTGGCCGAGTGGATGACAGTGGCATCTTACTCATCCATACAAAAGGAATGCAGTAGTGGGACACCCTACAATGGGTTCATCTTGAAAATGCTGTTTCCAGATATACAAGGCCACATGTTGTTTGATTCCATTTGTATGAACGGGTGACCCTGTGAACAGGCCGTGCCTTGCATAATTTTTTGTTGAAAAACTGGACATCCTGAATGTCATAATATTATTATGTGGTGACTCTGGGAATTGGATGCCTCCTCCCCCACCCTTGTTATTGCTGTTTTTTATGAGTTATGATTGTTTAGTGACTTTTCTAAGCTTTTTTTTTTTTAATAAAGCCTGTATTCTTTGTCATGTGCTAGTTTTGTGCTAGCTAGTGTGTTGATAGATTGCCTTAAAATGCCTGGAACAGAAAATAAAAGCCTAAACCAAAACACACACACAACAGATCTCCCAGTCTTTGCATTTGGGTTCTGAGTGCTGGAACTGGCCTTTAGCACTCAGACCTGCCTTCCTTTTCACTTCCTACTTGCACAGAATAAAGGTCGGTTAGAGATGAGAACCTCGTCTTATCAGGTCTTGTCTGAGCATGTGCCTGCCCTCAGCCCATGGCTTTCTAGATTCCCTGAAATATGCAGGTTTCTCTTTCTCTCTCTCTTTAATTGACCAAAGTCCACAGTTTACATTAGGGTTCACTCTTTGTATTGTGTAGTTCTGTGGTTTTTGACTATTGCATAATTTCATGTAGCTGCTATTACAGTATCTTGCATATGAGCTTCAATCCTCACTTCCCACCGCCTCCCCTCACCCCAAACCCTCCCTATTTTCACCTCACTATTGCTTCTCCCACCCCCAGAATCTTGACACCACTGGTCTTTTTACTATCTCTATGTTTTTGCCTTTTCCAGAAAGTCATAGTTGGAATCATGAAGTAGACAGCCTTTCCAGCTGGGCTTCTTTCACTTAGCAATACACATTTAAAGTTCCTCAGTGTCTTTTTGTGGGTTGATAGCTCCTTTTGATCATTGAATGATATTCCATTGTATGGATGCATCACAGTTACAGTTTGTTTATTCTATTGACACCTTGTTTGCTTCCAGCAATTGGGAATAAAACTGCTATAAAAGCTTGTGTGCAGGTTTTATGGAGATGTGTTTTCAACTCATTGCTGGAACAAATGGTAACATTCATTAAGCTTTGTGAGAAATACCAGTGTGGAAGCTTCTCAAAGCCCCTGTTCCCCAAAGCATCTCATTCTCCAGCTATTCCTCCCTGACTTTCCTGCCTGTTTTTGCCCCGGTTAATATTCTTTGTCCAAGCAGCAATAACTGGTTTAAACCTTAAATATTTTCTTTTAAAAGATTTTACTTATTTATGCATGCAAGAGCTGGGGTACAGGCCAGAGGTGCAGGGGGTGAGAGGATTCACCAGAGACAGAGTGGGGAACAGAACAGGCAGATCTACTGAAATACACTGCTGAGGGGAGCAGCGGGGAGACAGGAGAGGTCTGCTGTGCCATGTGGGTTCCCTCCCTGGCTGGGGATTGAACTTGCACTGCAATGGCTGCCCTTGAGCCACCAGAGAGGAGGAGGCCCTGCCTTTTAATATTTTCATCAAATGCCTTCCCTACAGCTACTTTTCCCATGAGAAACTTTTGAGTTAGGTACAATAGAGACAGGACCTTTGTATTAGACTTCAGGCATCATCTGGCTTAATGTCAAGATAGACCATTGTTCTTGAGAACAGGATCCTCTCCCTGTCCTCTCCTTCACCAGTAACCCACGGGGGAGGGTAGCTGCTCTCTTCAGACCCACTGATGAACTGAGGAGTTAGTGGGGAACAGGGCAGGGGTAAGCTACAAGACCACTGAGCTCTCCTGCCAGGTTTCATTCGCTTTTTTCTTGATAAGCCTTCACTTGGTTGCTCTGAACCTATAACCCTTTTCCAAAGTTCTGATAAAGTTGACATTTTCAGTATTTCTGTGGTAGCACAGATGGGAAGTTTTAAATTGCTAATCCAACCTTTCTTTTTATAGGTCTATTGCAGATAGTCTGTTTCCTCTTGTGACAGTTTCCCCCTACCCCCTTTGGTCTCTGTTGGCACTGGTAATCTCTTAGGCCTTGCTAACATCTGTATTGCTCCTTCTGGAATACTAGTTTTCCTGAGTGTTGAGTTTTGTGTTGACTCCTGCCTTTCTTTCATCTGCTGCTGGTGTATTCTGCTCTTCTAACCTCATTGCTATGGAGATGTTTGCCGTCAAACTAGTTGTCATTTCCTTGTAGACCATCTCCCTCTTCTCTCTAGTGGCTTTTAGGGTTTCCTTTTTGTCTTTGGTGTTCTGCAGTTGTCTGATTGTGTAGAGGAGTGAATTCATTTTTACTTAACCCTGCCTGGCCTTGCAGTACTTGGTCTTATTAATCATGTATCTAGTTGACCGTGTATTTAATAACCACATCTTTATATCTGGGCTCATGTGTTTCTGCAATTCTGGAAATTCCTCTACCATGTCTCTTTTTAAGATACCATCTCTTACGGTCTTTCTTTTTTCCTACAAGATATATCTTAGACTTTTGCATTTGCTCCTCTATTTGTATTTTGTCAACTTCTCTTTCATATTTTCCATTTCTTTATCTCTGTACTGAATTCTGGGGGGATTTCCTCAGCTTGTTCTGCCAGTTCATTTTCTTCCTCTTCAGCACTGTTTAACATTTAACCCTTCCCGTGGGTTTTAATTAATTTTAATGTCTTTGATTTCTAGAGGTTCTTTTTGTGTCTTTTTTTAGAAACATGTTTTTGTCTCACAGTGACCTAGTCTTTAAGTTTTGTTATCTCTCATTATCTTATTTTTTTTACTTTCTAGTTCTGGGATGCTTCTCTAGGTTTACGTGCAATTTTTTTCCCATTCATTTAGTTTTCCTGCAGATGACCTGGCTCTTCCAGAGTCCAGGTCTCCATTGCTTATGAATACCTGACCACGTCCCCTTGGTGACCCCAGGCCTCAGACTCCAGGGTAATGCTCTTTAATGGAAGTGTAAAATGAACTACTATATATGTTATAATTTTCTAGTCATTTTATTAAAAAGGAAAGTGGCAGATACCAATAATTTTAATAACATATTTAATCTACTCTATCTGAAATATTATCATTACAACATGTAATCAATGTAAAAACATACTCTTATTGTCCATAGTCTTCCAAATCCAGCATGCACGTCACACTCATAGCACATCTCACTTGGGGACCAGTCGCATTCCCAGTGCTTCATAACCACACAGAACTCGTGGACATCATATGGCATTGGGTGACAGCTCCAGACTCTGCATCTAAATATGACTCTCCCATTGGGTCTACTTGAGCTTATACTATGCCTGGCTTTGAGTTTTCTGACTTGCTGGCACTTGGAGTCTTATCACTCCCTTGAGCTTGGCTATGCACTAAAAAATATTCTTTTGTCATAGGTCTGTGTGTTTATACCTGGAAAAAGAGATCGGTGCACCTCTTCCCACCAGTTGTAGGAAATCCTTTTGTTCAATCCTTAGAAGTCTTATGCTGGAGGTACCCTGATGCCCAGCTTACAGAAGAGGAAATAGGAACCTGGAGCTTATGCGACTTGCCAAGGTCACATGGCTGCTGAGTGGCAGAGAACAGCCTTGAGGACAGGTCTGCTGGGTTCCAGGCCAATGCTCTATCCTTCATGCTGTATTCCCATCTCATAATTTTGATTCCTTCTCATTGCTTTTCAGGAGTTCGACACCTCAAGAGCACTTGCCTTGGCTCCTTACCCAGCCTTGCTCCACAGGAGAGAGTTCTTCGTTACGACCTGGTAGTGGAAAGCCATGGACCAGTACAGCTTGGGGGATGAGGGCACCCTTCCATCAGAGATGCATCTCTCTTCATTTTCTGAGAGCCAGGGGCTCAACTGCAGCGACACTCTCAATCGGGACCTGGGGCCCAGCACGCGAGACCTGCTGTACTCTGGCCTGGGTGGTTTAGACCTGGATCCCAGCCTCCCAACGCCCGAGGTGCCTAGCGAGGCACTGGAGGACAACTTAGATGCCCTGTCCCTGTACTCAGGGAAGGACAGCGATTCCGTGAAGCTGATGGAGGAGTATGCAGATCCGGAGTCTCAGACTTCCTTACAAGGTGAGCCTGTCTCCCTGAGCCTGAGGCCTGGAGGGCTGAGAGGGAGTTCTCTGGTTACTAGGAGTGGAATCTGTTTGGACCGATTAAGGAACAGTTTCTCTTACACAGGTGAATAGGGAACAGTCATTTTTTTCCTGCTTGGGAATTGTTTCCAACTTCTTGATTCAGGAAACTAAACCCTGATCCCAGGGGAAAATGTTGAGAAACTTGCATGTTTGGGGATAGCCTAATCTTTTGTGGGCTGTGGGCAGGCCTTTGAGTTGATGGAGATGTTCCTGTCCGTGACCAGACCTCACAGTCTGTTCACATTTCCAGCACTGGGCAGATGAGTAGTTTTCAAACAATAGTTAGAATTAATCTCAGATAGTCCACTGATCTGGCATCAGATCTTTCTCTTCAGTAGTAGAGGAATGAAGGGACAAAGTGTGGAGAAGGTGAAGAACTTGGTATCCTTTTAGTTTGCCTTCCAACTTCCCACGCATAGCACAATGAATTCTTTTTCTTTTAACCCTCTCCTTAGGTTACCTGGTAAGTTGTTTAACAGGGTTGACTGAGCCAGAACATTCTGATATTTATAACCATACCATATGCATGGAAAGCCACATATGAAATAACCTTGCAAAACAGATATTAATGTTAATTGGGACAGGCAGCTCAAGAAGCATCCTGAGAATTTGCTAGAAAGAAAAACCTTCTGAGGACTCCACCACTCTACACAAGATGTACTAGAAAAGTCATTAGCCTTGTCACAGTGTGGGGGTGATAGCTAATCTGACACCCTGGAATCAGTGGGTGTATGGAAAGCTTCTGTGCTGTCCTAGGCACTGGGCCAGGCCTGGGGGTACAGGAGTCGGGGGTTCAACCCAGGCCAACAGAATTGCCTGAAAAGTGCTAGTGATGTATATAATGTGTGTATTTTGATGGGAAGAGAAATTCATAGGAATTTCAATATTATGTGTAATTCATTAATCTAGTTCATCTTCTCCTAATTGATTTTCAACTTGAATTGTTTTCTATCTCGTAAGAGAAAGGAGTCCACCGAACATTACACTTTATCACTTTCTACTTCTCTAACTTAAATTCAGATCCACATATATGCATATGTTTATGTTAGTTTTTCAAATTACAAAGGCAAATTAGAAAATTTAGAAAAAAAAAGTAATTAAAAAGAAAAATCACTATGCTGGCTCCCACTCAGAGGTTTTTAAAAACATCGGTGAAACCACTCAAGGGTGATTTTGCAGAGATGTGTTAGTGCAGTTAGTGTTATTCAAAGTTTTAAAAACCTATTTGCTTTTTTTTTTCCTTTTATAAGGGTAGACCAGACCGTTCAGCCTCATGCCAAGAGCTGCTCCGCTGCATGGTCAGGATGTGCTCCCTTGTTCAGCAGGGCACCTGCCCTGTTAGAGAATGCACTCGCACACTTACACGCGCGCGTCTTAGAAGTCTGCTTTCAGGGGACAGTCCAGCAGCTTTCTGGGCCAGCTCTGTTTCCTTGTTTTCAGTGTCCTTGCCAATTTTTGGAAAATGTTTTGTTTTCTAGTTACTTTAATGAGCATCTTTAGAGTGATTTAGCAAGACTAGGACTTGCCCTGACAGAGTTCTGTTTTTCCTCATTTAAAGCTATTGGGATCATTCCACCACTTGTCACTGTCATTTCAAGCTCCTAGAAAACGGGCAAGTTAAGTGACAGAGGGCCCAGGCCAGAGGCAAAGTTGGGATGAGAGTCAGGCCTCTGGACTGCCAGTCCAACTTCCTCATTCTCATGCTGCCTCATAACCACAGAGAATTAGAATGTGGGGCCTGCTGTAGCTCCCCTGGCCTGTTGGATTCTTAGATGCCGCTTCTGCAGCATCTTGGTTAAATGGTGACTTGTAAACTGGCCAAGTCATGAGGCAGTCTCAGCCATCGTGAAGACCCACCTAAGGGCTGGGAAAACCTGCTATGACTCATTCTCCCAGTTGTCCAACAGTGAGTGTCAGCCAGGAACCCAGCAGCGAGCCTGCAGCATCCCCCACCCATGGCCCTACTGGTTTGACACAGCTCCCCTTTAGTCACCAAACCCAACTGTGTCCTTGGGAGCAAAACGGAAGAATCGGTGCCCACCACACACTGTCCCTGCAGTTATGAAATCATCTCCCCTCGCCTGCATGTGCACTCCCAGCTCCTTCACCAGTTCCTCAGGTGACATCGTTTGTAAGAACACCTTTGATACAGAAAATATGGAAACTTCCAGATACACAAGAAAAGGAAAATAAAAATGACCCAGAGTCTGAACTGTTAGTCTCATTCTCTCAGATTTTCAGTTCAAATTCATTTTTTTTGTTTTAAAGACGGGTCATTTTGCAACAGATTTTTTTCTCAGTATTACATATTCTTTCATCTCACCAGATATTTGTCTTTAGTTTTATCTAAAATTTTTATATCAGAGACCATTTAAGCCACACTGTAGTAATGCTCTCGTGGGACACTAGGTGGTCTCCAGCATCTCACTGGGAAAACCAGTGCTGTGTTTAAAACTCCCTTTTGGTGAACTCTTGCTGAAAATCGACATTTGTTCTCTTAACTTAGAAACCCCAAATTAGAATTGCTGGGAGAAAGGGCTAGGGTTTTCTAAAGTCTTGGATTGCATATTTCTGGATCACACCCTGGTGCTGGAATCCAAGGGATCACCTTGTTCTAGAAGGGTCTCAGACTGCAGCTGCTCCCTGACAGTGGTGCCCAAATGGGGTGCCATCCTGCAAGTGTGGCCTTGTCCTCCCAAACCACGTCTTCCCATGTTGGGAAGGCATGGACTGTTCTCGGCCCCCTTCCCAAGTGTGAGCTAGTAGAGTGTGTAGAGTGACAGCTCAGCGACTTCCCACCTTAACCTGTGTTTTTTCCCTCTGTCTAGAACTGGGACTAGGCTCGCTTAAAATGCCCAAAGAGGCTGATGAAGGAGGCAGGGCTGCCTCTGGGAGTGCGAGGAAAGGAAAGCGACAGCACAGCTCCCCTCAGAACCCACTTCTGGACTGCAGCCTCTGTGGGAAGGTGTTCAGCAGCGCCAGCTCTCTCAGCAAGCACTACCTGACGCACAGCCAGGAAAGGAAACACGTTTGCAAAATCTGCAGCAAGGCCTTTAAACGGCAGGACCACCTGTATGTAGGAGTCTGTCAGGAACCGCTTGTTCAGGGGGTTGGGGGCTGTGGGTGTGTCCCTGTGCCTTTCCCTCCCCTGCGCCCCCAATGGGTCAGGTTTCCCACCTCCTCAGTCTCCAGATTGCGGACACACATGGCGGTGGAGGCCGTTCTTCTTGCACCGCCAGGCTCCCAGGTCTACCCATGAGGGATCACTGTTGATCCTGCGGTTCAGCCATGTATCATGGCATGCTCCCCCAGCAATTCATTGTGGAGGGAACTGGGCTGCTTTTCTGGAGAAACAGCTGAGTACCTGGCGCAGGGCTGAGGAGAACAGATCAGCCGTACAGGAGGACCCTGTACTGAGATAATGGGACAAGGAAGATTTTGAGATGCCTTGCACTGGACATGGTGGTGGAATTTTTTGTTTTGAAAAGAAAACCTATTATAAGACCCAGGAGCAGAGTTCCATTAGTTCTTAATGTCTTGGAGACTAGGCTTTTCTCGCTAGTGAAGGAAAGACAGCCTCTCAGCAAACCTAGAGACTTGCAGGTGGGAGATGGCACGGCTTCATTCTCATAGTGTTCCCAGCCTTTACAGAGGGCTTTGGTGAATCTGACTTCGTCTTCTCCTCTGCCCACCCCCTGCCCAGGGCAGGGAAGTTGTTTGCTCAAGTAACAGTTGAGGATTGTAAATTAGGTCTCATGATTCCGTCTCTGTTGCTCCCCTCAGATGGAAGCCAAGAGCTAACCTTGGTGACAGGGTTTGTTAAATGGGACATGCCCAGGTGCTATGTTTGTTAGGGCCATCCAGAGAAAGGACGAGGGGCAACCTAGGGCGTGGGTTACTCGCTTGCTTATAGCACTCTGACGTAGGTGTAAGCACGCTGTACATATGGAACTTATTTGTGCGCATCTATATTTTTAGAAATCACATTTAATGACTTAGTAGAAAGCTTTTGCTGATTGGGCATCTGTCAGTTTTGTTTTCTTTTCCTGCTGTGGGGATCCCAGATAGCTTTCCCCTTAGAGGAATCTGAGGGAAAGGTAAAGAATCCTTTGCTAAAGAAGGGTCACCCCGAGCTGGCCTTTCCTCAGCGCATTCTGTAGGTCTATGGTTGCCAGGGATGCCAAGCAGGACTATGCAGAAATCGGTTCCATGGGCAAATAAGTTTGAGAGACATGGAGAGGCGGACAGCTCTGTCTGTTCGCTTTGTCAGGCTTTGCAGTTCGCTGTGTCACCCTCTGAGGAGTAAAGGGTGTTTTCAGCCGTATTTGCTAACTGAGCCCAAGTCCTCAGGTGGCAGCCCTGGTGGACTAGTGTTCTTGGAAACCCACTTTGGAGAACTCTGATCTGGCTTCCATTGATTTTGTCTTCCTCAGAGGAGGAGTGGGCTTAAAAGTGCAGGAGAGGAGTCCCCCTTCTAAATTGCCCCAACAGGGCCTCTTGGGGGGTGGAGCCCCATTTCTGAATCGTGCTGCGGAGGCACCGCTGTCCCGTGGTGTTGGGGAGCCCTGTGCTGGGGGGTGCCTGCTGACTTCCTTCTTGTTTGTGACTTCAGGACCGGGCACATGCTCACCCACCAGAAGACCAAGCCCTTCGTGTGCATTGAACAGGGCTGCAGCAAGAGTTACTGCGACTACCGCTCTCTGCGCCGCCACTATGAGGTCCAGCACGGCCTGTGCATCCTGAAGGAGGCCCCCCCAGAGGAGGAAGCCTGCGGGGACTCCCCCCATACCCATGAAGCTGCTGCTCAGGCCACTGGTGGTGTCCGGGCCCTGGTCACTCCAGAAGCCAGGTCGCCTGGCTCCCTCTTACCCAACCGAGACCTCCTTCGCTGTATCGTGAGCAGCATCGTCCACCAGAAGATTCCTTCTCCTGGCCCAGCCCTGGCAGGGCCTTCAGACAGCAGTGAAGGGCGGAACGTGGCCTGTCCCTGCCCACCTTCATCAGGGTCCTGCACCCTAGCCAGTGGTCCCATGGCCCCAGCAGCTCTGGGCCCTGAAGTTCCTGAGGAGCCCCACCCACTGTGGAAGGAGCCGGCAGCCGAGGGGCTCACCACTGTCCACTCCAGGGCAGCAGAGAACAGTGGCCCTGAGAGGGCCGAGTCGGAGCCTCCCCTACTCCAGCTCCCATCCACCCTGGAGGGCTGGCCTGAGGGCAGCCCCCTGCCTGCCTGCCTGCCTCTGTTCCGAGGCCAGACAGTCCCTACTGGTTCGCAGCCTTCCAGCCACAACTTCCAGTGGCTCCGCAACCTTCCAGGCTGCCACAAGAGCAAAGGGAGCAACGTGTTTGTGGTCCACAAAGCCCCTGGCGTGCCAGCCCGCGAGGGCCCTGAGTCTGGCCCCGTGCCCAGTAGTGCCTCCCCCGAGGGGCAGCTCTCACCCAGTTCTGGCCCCAGTCTGGAGGACTCTCTTCTCTTGCCCCCCACACACCTTAAGGCATCCGGGGAGGCCTCAGGAGACCCCAGATATGCAGGCGGGGAAGACGCCGCGTGGGCTTCCAAGAAAAGCAAGTTTGACTGCGACTCCTTCTCCTGGCAGAACCCGGGGGAGCCAGGTCTCCAGGACGCCCAAAAGGCCAGTGGACTCCCGTCAGATGCCACACCACTCTTCCGGCAACTCTTCTTGAAGTCCCAGGAGTCTCTGATGAGCCACGAGCAAATGCAAGTGTTCCAGATGATCACCAAGTCCCAGCGAATCTTCTCCCATGCCCAGGTGGCTGCAGCTTCTTCCCAGCTGCCTGGGCCGGAGGGCAAGCAGGCCACCTTGAAGCCCCTGCAGGGGCCGTGGTCTCCGCAGCCCCTGCCACTGGCTGCTTTGGCTGATTCTCTTCATGCTGACTCTGGAAACCCAGAGCTTGAGGGATCCCCAGCCCGCCGTAGGAAAACCACACCAGCGTTTCCCAAAGAGGCCTCTCCTGGTAGCAGCCGGCGCGATGCTAAGGGAGGACCAAAAGTGGGCCCTGCTCCACCGTCCCTCTCAGCCTCAGCTCTGGACCCTCCCGGGAATCCCAGCATCTCCTCTCTGGCCAAGCAGTTGCGATCCGTGAAAGGGACCTTGGATCTGGGGGACATCTTCCCCTCTGGGGGCCCACGACAGACCTTGTTGGGTGGGGACGAGCCACCAGGTACCCAGCTCCCTGGGAAGCAGGCCCAGGCCGAGAATGGCTTGACTTCTGGAACCACGAAGGGTGAAAAGGGCCCAGCGAGCTCCCGGGGTGGAGGCTACAGGCTCTTCTCCGGCAACCCCAGGACCCAGCGTTTCTCAGGCTTCCGCAAGGAGAAGGTGAAGATGGACATGTGTTGTGCGGCCTCTCCAAGCCAGGTAGCCATGGCTTCCTTCTCCTCTGCCGGGCCCTCAGTGGATGCCCCCCGGGACTCCAAGTCCAAGCTGACGATATTCAACAGAATTCAGGTACCTGCCCTCATGGACCTGACCTGAGCGAAGCCCAGCTCTTGTCATTTCTGGCGTCAGCATAGACTGGTGGCCCAAGTGCTGCAGCTAAAGCTCAGTGAATACTCGGTGCAGTTTTGCAGAGGAGGAAATGAAGGTTCAGAGAGATAGTGGTTACTGCCATAGTCTCCCCCCAACCCCTACCAAAAATACTAAATTACCACAAAAAGAGAATGAGGCCTTCAGGCAGCCAGAAACTGTCGCTGTCTCTGCTTGCTTTTTTTTTTTTTTTAAAGATTTATTTATTTATACACAAAGAACTGGGGCACAGGCCAGAGTTGTGGGAGGTGAGAGGATCCACCAGAAACAGTGGGGGAACAGAACAGGCAGATCTACTGAAACACACTGTTGAGGGGAGCAGCCAGCAGGCAGGAGAGGTCTGCTGTGCCACGTGGGTCACCTCCCAGGCAGGGGCAGGGATCGAACTCGTACTGCAGTGGCTGTGGTTTGCTTCATAGTACATTGCTTAACCCACTGCGCCACCAGGGAGGGCCCTTGCTTGCTTGCTTTTTAAAGCCCCTTTCCTTTTGGATTTGCCTCCCTGATTCTTCATGAGATGGAAGGGTAGAGGTCCTTTTCTTTAACTTCCTCCTTGAACTGTTCTCCCATAAGGTGTGAGTCTTAATCTGGTTCTGAGTTCTGAGTGCCCAGGGTGCTCAGCCTTGCTGCTTGCCCAGCTGGTGGGCCAGCCCTTCGGCATCAGAC
The DNA here is from genome assembly GCA_019455555.1 of Galemys pyrenaicus. Classification (NCBI taxonomy): domain Eukaryota; kingdom Metazoa; phylum Chordata; class Mammalia; order Eulipotyphla; family Talpidae; genus Galemys; species Galemys pyrenaicus. The sequence goes on from JAGFMF010011711.1 coordinate 272,178, forward strand.
TCGTGGCTTCCCCTTGGGCCATCGGCTCCTGGAGTCCAAGGAGCCAGCTGGTTCTCCCGAGGTACTGACCTCTCACTACCCCCGGCCCAGAATCCTTCCTGTCACACCACAGCTGTCGCCTCTCTCTCTCTAACAGCTCATCTCTACTTAGCACATGATCCATTTTAAAGTGTACCGTCTGGCAGTGCTTAGTATATCACAAGGTTGTACGTCCCATCAGATTGTCTGGACATTTTCATCACCCCAAAAGAAAACCCTGCATCCCATAGCTGTCCCTTCCGCCCTCCTCCCTCCCAGCTTCTGACAACCCCAGTTGACCTTTCTGTCTCTCTGATGTGCCTGTTCTGAACAAGTCATGTGATTGGAACCCTGACCAGAGCAGCCCCTGGGTCTGGCTTCTTCCCTTAGCATCATGTCATCGCAGTGCATCTTCCGTGTGGCCAGTGTCACGACTTTGTGCCTTTTAATTGTCAAACCATAGTGTATGGAAGAATCACGTTCTGTTTTTCCACCCAGAGGTCATGGACGGGTGGTTTCCAGCTTGGGGCCACCACAGATAAAACTGCCAAGAACGGTGTGAATAATGTTTTGTGTGGACGTGTGTTTTCATTTCTGCTGGGGAACACCTAGGAGAGGAAGCGCTTCTCGGCCCTAGGCCGTGTCACTGTTCTCCAGAGCAGCAGCATCAGGTCGCTTCCCAGCCACTGTGTGAGGCCCCCAGTGTCCTCTACTTGTACTGTCCTTTTTGAGTCCTCGCGGCCCTGGAGGGGCCGGTGTGCTCTCTCATGCTGGTTTGATTTGCATTTCGCGGAGACCAGTGATGTTGCGCATCATCTGTTAGTGCTTATTGGCCACCTGTCTGTGGAGGAGTATCTGTTCAGAGCTCTGGCCTTTAAGTTGGGTTGTCTTTTAATTAGTGAGCTGTTGACATTTTTTAGGTATTTATGAATAAGTCCTTTACCAGATAGAAGACTTGTAACTTTTTCCCCCATTCTAGGGGTTGTTTTTTCATTTTTTTGGTCATGTCTTCTGAAGTACAAACGTTTTAAGTTTGGACAAATCCAGTTTGTCCTGTCTTATGTTTGGTTTTGGTGTCAAGCAAGAAACTCTAGCCAAATCCAGCATCATAAGGTGATGTTGGGTTTTATTTTTTTAATATATTGGAGCTTTAAAAAGAGTAGTTTTATCATTTATTTAGTTTTTGATGTTGGGTTTTATTTTTAAGCATCTTATAGTTTTAGCTTTTGTACACCTCATTTCCAACACACTCACTCAGGTGTGTTTTCATCTTCAGGGTGGAAATATCTACAGGCTCCCCCATCCAATGAAGGAAGAGGGCATGGCAGGAGGATGGTGAGTTCAGAAGCCCCTGCCCAGCTCCCTGGCAGCTCAGCCCTCGGGAGGCCTCTGGCAGCTGTTCTGCTGGCCCCAAGGGCTTTCAGTCCCAGAGAGGCCTGCACCAGCCCACGAAGAGCTGGGAAATCATCTTTATGTCCTGGGGTTCGTCGAGCGTTGTCAGGGGGTTAGATTTAAAAAGGTAGAAACAAAAGTGGCTGGGGACTGGGTCTGATTCACCCCCTTTTTCCCCTCCTGCCTTGTCTCCCCACAGTAACCAGCAAAATGGGGTCTCTCCAGACTGGGCGGAGTCAAGGAGCACTTTCGTCTGCAAGAACTGTAGCCAGATCTTCTATACGGAGAAGGGACTGGGCAGCCACATGTGTTTTCACAGCGACCAGTGGCCATCACCCCGAGGGAAGCAGGAGCAGCAGGTGAAGGGGGTGCACTCAGCAGGCCCTCTGCTTACAGGGTTGCTAGCAGGCTTTGGGGAGTACAAACTGGTGGTTATCATGATGGGGCAGTTCTCCCGGGGAAGCTTTGGGAGGGGTCCAGGGTCAGGGCTATGCTGGCCCGGACGCAGGCTGCAGAGGCCCTTCTGCTCCCTGCCTGCTGTTTCTCTTGAAGAGCAGCCTGTTCTCTGTGTTTAGGTGTTTGGCACAGAGTTTTGCAGGCCAGCAAGACAGGTACTGCAGCCAGAGGGGGATGGGCAGAGCCCCCCAGGAGCCAAGAAGGCCTTGGACAGCACAGCCTCAGCCTCTTTGGTGATCCCTGTGTCAGTGCCTGTGGCTCCAGCCAGCCGGCCCCTGGGGAACTCAGCCAAGGTGGGTGCTCACCAGCCTGAGGAAGCTGTGGGAGAAGCTCAAGCCCAGCACCATGGAAAATCCTGACTGCAGAAGAATGTGCTTTGCATGTTTGTTCAGTCATTCGACATTCATTGGGTCACCTCTGTGGCTGGCCCTGTGCTGGGGACATAGCAACAAATATGCCAGCCCCAACCCTAACTCTTGGGACTCACAGGACACAGCGGAGGACACAGACCTGTCTCCAGGGTGGGCAGGGCTGACAGGAAGGTCGGAGCAAAGAACCAGGAGAGCCCTGAAGGGGTCAAGGAAGTCAGGGAGGGCTTCCTGGAGGAGGGGTATTGGAGCTGAGAACCTGGAGGGCAGGAGGAGTAGGACTGGCAGCAGAATGGTAGCAAGCATGTCATTTCTAGCGCTCAGTCTGTTCCTCTTACGCTGAAGGGTCCCACCTGGAGAAAGACGTGCTGACTCTGGGACAGGAGGCAGGAACCCAGAGGGCTCTGTTGGTCTCACAGGAGCTGTTGTCATTTTGAGGAGAACCATTTTTCATTTTGTCACATGTTTCTGCATCTCTGACTGCCACTCTGTCAGTGCCAGGCAGTTTAACTATAGAAGCTGTCCTCACACTACTGTAAAACTCAGGTCAGGGTCCCCCTGGGGGTGTGGGTGCATGAGAAGGCTCCAGGCTCAGGATCTTGGGTCTGGTGAAGGCCTCTGCTGAGAGCTTGAGGCACACACAAGCTGGGGATGCATGTCATCCGTCCTTCTGCCTCTGAGGTCAGGATGCTGGTCCTGTTCTGGTCCATCCTGAAGACGGGCCTGTGCAATAGGGGACCTCGCGTGATCCCCGGTGGTTCTGAATGCCCCTCTTCTCCAGGGACAAGAGAAAGAAGGGGAGGAGAGAGACAGCAAGGACAGCAACCAACATAGAAAGCGGAAGAAGCGGCCCCAGCCCAAGTCCCTGTTCCTCCCTCCGGCACCGGTGACGTTTGGGGAGCCAGGTCCAGGAGGATGCCACCAGAGCTGCCTGCGGTCCCCAGTGTTCCTGGTGGACCACCTCCTGAAGGGACTGTTCCAGTGCTCTCCCTACACACCGCCCCCCATGCTGAGCCCCATCCGGGAGGGATCTGGGCTGTACTTCAACACTCTGTGTTCCACATCCGCGCAGGCTGGGCCGGACCAGCTCATCAGCACCATGCTTGGTGAGTGAGGCTGGGCTCGTACGCCAGTCCATCACGTGGCAGCCTGCCGGCGACTACCGCCACCACTCCTGTAGCATTCAGTCCAGCAGGTCTCTGGCCCGTGGCTGTGCTTGGTGTAGGCGTCCTTTTGCCATTTAGAGGTACCCCAGGACTGTCTTGTGCCTAGAATGTTGTAGTCAGAATGAGTATACCACTCTTCTGCCTGTTCTTCTGTAGAGTTTAAAAAAGACCTCATTGAGATGTTACTCGCATACCGTAAGAGTCACTCAGGTAGGGCATGCAGTGCACCTACCACAATCTTATTTGAGAGCATTTTCCTCACCCTGCAGAACCCACTAGCCATCACACTCAAACCCACATACAGCTCCCATTCTGCTAACCCTGGGACCATCATCTGCTTCCTCTCTGTAGAGTTTCCTGTTCTACACTTTTCATGTAGCTGGACTCATCCCACATGTGTGGTGATTTGTGTCTTGCTGTTCACCCAGCTTCCTGGCTTCAAGTTTCAGCCTGCATCAGTGCCCGAGTCCTTGTCATGGACGGGCCTTGCCCTGTTGTCTGGATAGACCATGTTTGTATTATCCATTCATCAAAGGATGGACTTTGGTTTCTGCTTGTTGGCTTTTGTGAATAATGCTGCTGTGAGTACTCATCTACAAGTTTTTGTTGGGCAGATGTTTTTCTTTCTCTTGGGCAGATACTTTTTTTTTCTTTAAAGATTTGTTTATTTATGCATACAAGCACTGGGGTACAGGCCAGAGGTGCGGGGGTGTGAGAGAATCCACCGGAGACAGAGTGGGGAGCAGAACAGGCGGATAGACTGAAACACACTGCCGAGGGGAGCAGCGGGCGAGGCAGGAGAGGTCTGCTGCGCCATGTGGGTCCCCTCCCTGGCCGGCGGCAGGGATCGAACTCGTGCTGCAGTGGCTGCGGTTTACTTCATAGTGTGCCGCTTAACCTACTGCGCCACCAGGGAGGCCCCTCTCTTGGGTAGATACTTAAGAGTGGAATTGCTAGATCATGGTTACTGTTTTTAACTGTTTAAGGAACTGCCAAACTGTTTTCCAAAAAGGCTCAGTCATTTTAAATTCCCATTAGCATTTGTGTGAAAGTTCTGATTTTACCATATTCTTGCCTATATTTATTTTAAAAATATTTTTATTATTATTTTTTTACAGTGTCTGCTTTCTTTTCTTAGGTGTCGTCCCCAATTCATCAATGCACCACCACCAGTCTTTTTGATTTTTTTTAAAGACTTATTTATTTATGCATACAAGAACTGGGGTACAGGCCAGAGTTGTGGGAGGTGAGAGGATTCACCAAAGATAGAGTGGGGAACAAACAGGCAGATCGACTGAAATACACTGCTGAGGAGAGCAGTGGGTGGGCAGAAGAGGTTTGTTGTGCCATGTGGGTTCCCTGCCTGGCCAGGGATCAAAATCGTGCTGCTGTGCCTCAGATGCTTTACAGCACACAGCTCAACCCACTGCGCCACCAGGGAGGCCCATTCTTTTCATTTAAATGGTCTTTATTATAATCATTCTAGTAGGGGGAAATGGCATCTCATTGTGACTTTGGTTTGCATTTCTCTGATGGCTAATGATGTTAAGCCATGTGTTTATATATCCATTTGTAGATCTTAGGAAAAAGATCTCTTCAGCTTCTTTGCCCATTAAAAAATTGAGTTGTTATCTTTTTATTGTATTGTGAGAATCCCTTATAATTCTGGATGCATATGCCTGGTCAGATATATGATTTACAACAATTCTCTCCTACTTTGTGTGTTGTCTTTTAATTTTACTTATGGTATTGTTTATAGTACAAAAGGTTTTCATTTTTTTTTTAAGATTTATTTATTTATGCATACAAGCACTGGGGTACAGGCCAGAGGTGTGGGGGGTGAGAGGATTCACCACAGACAGAGCGGGGAGC
>JAGFMF010011711.1:277534-291577 GCA_019455555.1 Galemys pyrenaicus
CCTGGCCGGCAGCAGGGATCGAACTCGTGCTGCAGTGGCTGCGATTTGCTTCGTAGTGCGTTGCTTAACCCACTGCGCCACCAGGGGAGGCCCAGGTTTTCATTTTGATGAAGTCAGTTGTGCTTTTGATACTGTATCTAAGACTTTACCTGACCACAGGTTGCAAAGACTGACTTCTCTATTTTCTTCTAAGAGTTTTACAGTTTTAACTTCTACATTTAAGTTTTGCTCTATCTTAACTGTTGTATGTCTTGTAAAGCAGGTGTTCAGTCTTTTGCATGTGGGTATATGGTTGCTGCAACACCATTTGTTAAAAAGTGTTCTTTTTCCATTGACTTGTCTTGGCATCAGCATGTATGATTTAAGAGCTCTCTTTTCGAATACATTTGTAAAAGCAGATTGCGCTCTGAGCACTACATTAGCAGCAGCTCATAAATTATGTTGCATTCTTTTATTTCGTCATCTCAAATTATTTTCTAACTTCCTTTTTGATTTCTTTGATAAATTGATTATGAAGGAATACACGTGTTATTTAATTTCCACATATTTGTGAATTTTCCAGTTGTCTTCTTATATTGGTTTGTATTGCTGTTCTAGTCAGAGAACATACTTTGTGTGCATTCAGTCCTTTTAAACTTACTGAGGTAGGTTTTATGGACTAGAATGTGTTGCGTCCCGGACAGTGTTCCATGTGCTATTGAGAGAAGGTGTTTTCCCGGTGTTGAACACAGTACTCTAGAGATGTCTGTTACATCAGATTAGTTCATTGTGTTGTTCAAGTCTTCTGTTTGCTTGTTGACCTTCTACCTGCTTTTGTCCTATCCATTATTAAAAGTCTTGAAGTTTTCAACCATTACCTTTTAATTGTTAATTTCATCCTTCAATTCTGGCAGCTTTTATTTCATGTTTTTTTTTTTTTTACTTTTCAGGTACATTTATATTTATAATTGTCATATATTTCCAATGCCTTGCTCTTTTATGATTTTGACATGATTATGATAGCATTTATCATAGTTATCTCTAGTAATTTTTTTTTAGTTAATTTTCTGACATGGTATAGCCATCCCATCTCTGTTATGGTGGTTGTTTGCGCAGTATATATTTCTGTGCTCTTACTCTCAACCTGTTTTTGCTTTAAAAATAAAGTGTTTTGGGGCCTCCCTGGTGGCGCAGTGGGTTAAGCAACGCACTATGAAGCAAACCGCAGCCACTGCAACACAAGTTCGATCCCTGCTGCCGGCCAGGGAGGGGACCCACATGGCGTGGCAGACCTCTCCTGCCTCGCCCGCTGCTCCCCTCAGCAGTGTATTTCCATTGATCTGCCTGTTCTGCTCCCCGCTCTGTCTCTGGTGAATCCTCTCACCCCCCACATTTCTGGCCTGTACCCCAGTGCATAAATAAATAAATCTTTAAAAAAAAATAAAAATAAAGTGTTTTGAGCCTCTCTGGTGGCACAGCAGGTTGAGCGCTGCACTGTGAAGCATCCGCAGCACAGTAGCATGAATTCGATCCCTGAACAGGGAGGGGACCCACATGGCGCAGCAGACCTCTCCTGCCTCCCTGCTGTTCCCCTCGGCAGTGTATTTCAGTCAGTCTGCCTGTTCTGCTCCCCACTCTGTCTCTGGGGAATCCTCTCACCTCCCACAACACTGGCCTGTACCCCAACTCTTGTATGCATAAATAAATAAATCTTTAGAAAATAAATAAATAAAAATAATGTGTGTCAGTTACAGACAGCATAGGTTGGATTTATTTTTTTTTACACTGATAATCTCTGCCTTATGATTGGTTTGTTACGTTCATTTCCATTTAATGTTATGTTGATCTGGTTGGACTTATCATTACAATGTTGCTTTTTATTTTCTGTATGTCTCTTCTTGTTCTCCCTTGTGTTCCTTCTTCCCTGCTTTAAAGTGAAAAACTATTTTATTTTCATTTGTATAATTTGTTCCTCAAGTGAAATATCCATGGGTCAGTCACCCAATGCCGGCAGTGAACTGGTGAGATTTCCTGTGAGTTGTATTTAATTTTTTCTGGTTGTACTTTGGGGAGAGGTCAAAACCTCCCTATTTTACCATGTTGTAGGTGAGTGCATATTTTTATTGTAACATTTCTTTTTAAAAAATTATTTATTTATGCATACAAGTGTTGGGGTACAGGCCAGAGTTGTGGGAGGTGAAGGATTCCCTAGAGACAGAGTGGGGAGCAGGCAAATCAACTGAAATACACTGCTGAGGGGAACAGTGTGCAAGACAGGAGAGGTCTGCTGTGCCATGTGGGTCCCCTCCCTGACTGGGGATCGAACTTGTGCTGCAGTGGCTGTGGAAGCCCCACAGTGCCGTGCCCAACCCCTTGGGCCACCAGGGAGGCCCCTGTATTGTAACATTTCAGTTATTTCCATTTCCTATTTCCCCCACCCCCCCTGCTACTGGCAACCACTTTTACATTCTTTTATTATGTGAATTTAACTATTTCAGATACTTTACCTAAGTGGAGTCATGTGACATTTCTCTGTCTGTGAAAGACATCTTTCATGTCACAAGATGTTCTTCAGCCTAATTTTGTGCCATGTTGCAGAATTACCTCTTTTTTTTTTATTTTTCAGTTTTCCATTACTGCTTCCAGAATAAAGTCTGGATGCTGTTCATGGGTCTTGCATATCTTTGTCCTGACATGTATTTTCCTCCACCATGCTTTTATCTTCCCTACATGCCCTAGCTTCCAAGCCTCACACAGTTACTTCTCTCTCAGAATGAGGGACACTTCACATCTCCACAATTTTTATACTATACCTCTCCCTTCATCCCTGCTTTAGAAACTCATTCCAGACCACATTTCAAATAAAATATCTTGCCCTCTGTGAAGCTTGTGTTCAGTGTCCTCACTTTTTATTTTTTATTTGATCAAGTGACCTTTTTATTTTTTATTTTTCTCCCCACTACCCATCTCACCCTTTCTCCCTCCTCCCTTACTCTTAGCCTCAGTAGCCTCACTCTGGTCATCAGTGTCCACTGGTTTATTATTATTTTGCTTTGTTGGTTTATCCACTTTGCTCCCTCATTGTGAAATCGTACAGTATTTGCCTTTATCTTTTGGACGTAACTTCCCTAGTGCTCCTTCCATTTCTCTGTAAATTAACATTTCATCCTTCCTTATAGAGCAGTATTCCACTGCGTATAGACTACATCTTGATTCGGTCCTCTTATCTAGTTGCATCCTGGCTATTGTAAGTAATTCCGCAGTTAACACTACGCAACAGGAATTTCCCTTTTTATCTTAAAAGATTAAATCATATTCTATGGTGTGTATATACCATATTTCCTTTATCTTTTCATCTGTCAGTGGACGCTGAGGTGGTTTCCATGTTTTGGCCATTGTGAATAGTGCTATAATGAACAGAGGGGAGTGGGGGTATCTCAAGACTTTGATTTCAGTGCTCTTGGGATAAATACCCAGGGGTGGGATTGCTTGATCACATGGTAGTTCTGTTTTGAGTTCTTTGAGGCCTGCATCCCAGGTGCTTTTAAGGAGGCTACTTTCAACTGCTTTGCAAAGGTAGGCAGAACGGGCTGAGTGGATCACTTCCAGTCAGTCTCCTTGAGGCTTTCTGTTATGTCTTTTCTAGATCAAGTGGATGGCTCTTTTGGCATCTGTGTAGTGAAGGACGACACCAAGATCAGCATTGAGCCGTGAGTTGGGACAGACTCAGAGCTGAGGGCTCTTCCACAATGGGGTATTTTCTAGGATCAGGGCTTCTTCACAGAGGGGTCGGGTCTAACTTCAGAACCTCCCAGGAGGGAAGGGCTGCGTTTCTCCAGGTATATGCGGCATGATTTCTTCTGCCCCGATGTACCATAGAGGGACAGAATGTTCAGGAGCTTGGGGTCCTGGGTGAGACTGGCTGCACACAGTGTGAGACTCCTGTCTCCGTGGAATGTGGTTGGTTGGGTGTGGCCGTGGAGGTGTCAGCTAATACCTCCCCTGTCTTAGCTCCCAGGACAGATACTGAGGCAGAAACCTGGAAATAAAGGAAATCAGAGCCTTAGAGACGGTTCTGAAATGCCTGCTTACATCTGTCCGGGGTGAAGGCCTGAGGCACCTGGGAGATGGCGGGTTTCCCCAAAACAATCCATGGACTAAAAGCAGGTTTGCAGCTCACCTCTACTTTATTCCTCATCTTGGTCATGCGTGTGTGGCCTCCTTTCAGACACATCAACATAGGAAGCCGGTTTCAAGCAGAGATCCCAGAGCTCCGGGAGAGGGCACTGGCCGCGATCGAGGAGCATGTAGCGTCTCTGGTCTGGAAGCCATGGGGAGATGTGATGACTAACCCAGAAACACAGGATCGAGGTGGCTGAGACTTGGAGGCCAAGTTCTCCAGTACCCTTCTACCCCCCTTTCTGCCCCCGCCGTCCCCATCTTCAAGGAGTCTCTCCTCCCAGTTTTCACTGTGACCCAGATCTGCCCCTCCGGGGGGAGGGGGGTGTTTATCCATCCGCCTTCTCCTGCCCTTCCTCTCCTGTCACCAGTGGCTGGCCAGATCATCCCGAGCAGGTGCCAGGAGTAGGGAGTCTGCCCTTTTCCCCTGTCTCTCAGACCTCACACAGTTTGTAACTGAGATGGGAGGGAAAAGGAGCCCCTCTCTTTGCTGTTGGGGAGCCCCCCAGTCCTTGCTGACTCTGTGTCCTCTCCCTCGCACTCTGCCTGGGCTGCTTGCTGGAAGCACAGTAACCGAGCTCTGCAATGTGGCCTGCTCTAGTGTGATGCCGGGTGGGGGCACCAACCTGGAGCTCGCTCTGCACTGTCTGCACGAAGCCCAGGGCAACGTTCAGGTGAGTGAATGGGGCGCAGGCCGGCTCAGAGGAGCCTGGGGGTCTCCTTGCTTTCCTGGTGACATCTGCGTGGGGCTCAGCAGCTTTGAAAACCAAAGGCAGGCTGCCCACTTTCCCTCCCTGGTGGCTTTGCGGTCGGTGGTGTCCTGGTGAGCTGCAGGGGAAATGTACAACTGTGGGCTTGATGAATCAGTTATCTTTGGGGTGCCACGCTTCCTCTCAAGGTGCCTTCAGGCACAGCGGCAGGTAGCCTGGGAGACTGGACTCAGGTTCTGCATTAACCTGCCTTATTTGTGGAGCTCAATCTTTCTGATAAAGATTCCATGTCTGAAAACCTCTGATGCATCAGAAATGTTCCTGCCTCCTTGCAAGATCTCTATCCTGAGATCTAGAAAGGAAATAAAAAGTCCAGCCCTGAATCTCAGCACTTGAAAACAAGTAGGACTAAGAGGCAGTGACTAGCACATAGGTGTTCAGCAGAGTGATCAGCACATAGGGTCACACTTGGCCCCATTCACCGGTGCTGGGCTGCGGCTGGCTTGGGAGCATCTCTGCATTTCGTGCTCTGTGGCTGCTGTCTTGACAAAGTGAATTTCTGAACAAGAGGGCTCAGGTTTTCATTTTGCATTAGCCCCTGGATCTTGTAGGTTACACAACCAGACCTGACTGGGCTTATGCTGGCAACCGGGACCAAACCCCTCTTTTGGGGGGGCTTCCTTCACAGAAAAGTCAAAACAGGACAAACGATGAGTGTCCTGAAGGAAATGAAATGGGCAGGAGGTGGTACCCTTTAAGACACTGCTCTTTGCCCCCTATGAGCTGGAACAAGACAAAGATGCCCTCTTTCACCATGCTCTTCAATATAATACTGGAAGTCCTAGCCAGAGCAATAAGACAAGAAAAAGGTATACAAGGTATCCAAATAGGAAAGAATAAGTAAAATTATCACTGTTTGCAGATGATATGATAATATACATAGAGAACCTCAAAAGCTCTACAGAAAATCTAATCAAACTAATCGACTGGTTTAGGTAAGTAGCAGGATACAAAATCAACATAAAAAAATCAGTAGCCTTTCTTTCAAACAGCCAAACTGAAGAAGAAGAAATAAAAAAAAAATCCTTTTATAATTGAAAGAAAAAAAATTAAATACTTGGGAATAAATCTAACAAAAGATTTTTTTTACAAAGAAAATTATAAAACATTGCTAAAAGAAATAGAAGAAGATACAAAGAAATGGAAAACTATCCCTTGCTCATGGATTGGAAGAATTAACATCATCAAAATGGCCATCCTACTAAAAGCAATCTACAGATTCAGTGCTATTCCAATAAAAATTTCAATGTCATTCTTCAAAGCAATAGAAAAAATATTGATGAAATTCATATGGAGACACAAAAAACCTTGAATAGCCTAACTGAAGAAAAGGGAAGCGGAGGGATCACACTTCCAGACTTCAAACTTTACTACAGAGCCATAATAATAAAAACTGCATGGTACTGAAACAAAAACAGAGACATAGACCAATGAAATAGAATAGAAAGCCCAAAAATAAACCCACGGGCTTATGAATAACTAATCTTTGACAAAGGAGCAAAGACACTGCTCTTTGATGAAATAATAAGGGGCTTATGACAGGATGACTCCCACACATAATGGTTACCCTCCTCAAGAAATCTGACTGAAGAAGATGTCAGCTGCACTCCACAGCTGGCTTAGTGATCAGCACGTCCCAGTGGGCCAGGCCCTACACTGGCTGGCAGCCTGCGGTAGTAAAGTCTTGAGGAGGCATTAGTGATTTTTTTAATGAGAGGGTGAATGCAGGTGTCTCCCCGACTCCTCCCTCTGTGAGTACCTGCCACTCTTCTTGTTCCAGGTTGCCCTGGAGACCCTCTTACTCAGAGGACCCCAGAAGCCTCGAACTCACCCCCTGGCTGACTACCGCTACACAGGTGTGCAGGAGAGAGCTGCTGGTGGGGATTGCATGTGAGAATCCTGGGAGCCCATCAGCCCCCATGGGCTTGTGCCTCTGGGCATGCTCCTGGGGATTTCGTGCTTTTGCAGGAAGGGCCTGTCCTCTCCAAGGGGACCCAGTGGGTGCTGTGTTTTTCTCATTGGTTCCTACTTTGCCCTTTTCCCAGTGGTTTCTGGGCTCTGGTTAGTCAGAGAGGTGATGTGCCTGGCCACAGAGAGGTGGAGGAGGGCTCAGGGCCATGCTTAAGCACAGCAACCCTGGAGTCAGGCACCCCCTGACTCCAGGTCCCTGAGTCAGGGACCCCTCCTTCCCTGGCAAGATACTTAACACCAGCGGAAGCCTCACTTGCTGTGTCTGTAAATTGAGGTCCTTACCCGCTAATGTTTTGTATGGGTTGTGTGAGACAAAGCAGTGAGGGGCTGAGCAAGACACTTGTCACATTATGGGTAACACTTGGTGCTCAGGGTGGTCTGTGTTTCAGCCACAGCTGAAGGAGCAATGTTTTGCACACACCCCACCCTCCACCCCACCCTGCACTGTTTCTGCAATAGGTTCGGACGTCTGGACCCCCATGGAGAAGAGACTCTTTAAGAAGGCGTTCTGTGCCCACAAGAAGGACTTTTACTTGATACACAAGACGGTATGGTGGACACAGGAGGGATGGTTGGGCAGGACTTTGCCTTGCATGGCCACTGCTGGCACTGTAGGCAGTGTATAATTTAGAAGACCTTCATGGTAGATAGCTCCAGACAGCACAGAAATGTACCACATACTCAAAGCCCCTATCCCCTTTCCCCTCCCACAGCCTACTTCTGCTCATGACCTCTGACTGCTTGGTGGTACATGTGCAGGCATTTATCGCCCGTCTCACACACAAATGCAAGTGCTGAGTTTTTTGCTCTTTTTTGTTTTTGACTGGATGTGCACCAAAGTGCACATAATCAAAGTGTAAGAGTCAATGTTTCGATATATTTGTGCACTGGTAAGACCTTCACCATGATCAAGAGAAAAGGAGGCCCCAAAGTAATAATTACCATGTTAAATACATTAAATGAATATATTAAGTAAATATAAACTCAAATGAGGACCCCTTCAAGGTTCCTCCCAACCCCATCTCATAATCCCTCCTTCCTGCACCCTGGTCCCTAGTCAACTCCTTACCTGCTTTCTGTCACTGTAAATGTTTGCATTTTCTAGCATTTACAGATAATATTTCCTCTTTATCCACATTTTACTCTCTGCAGTGTCAGTTACCTGTGGTCAACTATGGTTTGAAAATGGAAAATTCCAGAAATAAAGAATCTTTATGTTTTAAATTGTGCACCATTCTGAGTAGCACAACAAAATCTTGAGCATCTTGCTGCCTCCTGTGCTGGTTGTATATCCATCCTTACACCCCACCTCCCCCTCAGTCCTGGTGGGTTTTACTTTTTATACTTTAATATGTCTTTATAAGTGTGCTATTCTTAGTTATTGTTGTTAATCTCTTTCTGTGCCTAATTCATAAGTTGAACTTCATTGTAGAGAAGAAACATGGTTTATGTAAGGTTAGATACTCTCTGCAGTTTCAGGATCCACTGGGCTTCTTTTTTTTTAATTTTTTTTAAAGATTTATTTATTTATGCATACAAGAGCTGGGGTACAGGCCAGAGGTGTGGGGAGGTGAGAGGATTCACCACAGACAGAGCAGGGAGCAGAACAGGCAGATCAAGGGAAGTACACTGCTGAGGGCAGCAGCGGGCGAGGCAGGAGAGGTCTGCTGCGCCATGTGGGTCCCCACCCTGGCCGGCAGCAGGGATCGAACTCGTGCTGCAGTGGCTGCGGTTTGCTTCATAGTGCGTTGCTTAACCCACTGCGCCACCAGGGAGGCCCTCCACTGGGCTTCTTAGAACATGTGCTCCTTAGGGTATCTTAGAACCCGAGATAGACTGCCGTAAATGAAATAATCAAACAGGACGTGCCCTGTTTTGGTTAGCTGCTTACATTCTGCAGTAATTTGAGACTCAACCAAGTGGCTGTGTCTACCAGTAGTTTTATTTTTTTTTTTTAACTGAGTAGTGTTCCTTTTTCTGGGGTACTGCTGTCTGTTCAGCCATTTACCCGTTGAAGGACTTGCAGTCCATTTCCAGTTATTGGTGATTATAAATAAAGCTGCTGTGAATGTACACATCTTTGTATGAACATGTACTGCTTTTAGGGAAGTAAATGACTAGAACTTACGATAGGTGTGTTTTTTAACTTTTTAAGACACTACCCAGTTGTTTTCCAAAGTGGTTGTACCATTTCACATCCCACCAGCAGGAGAGGGGTTCCAGTTGCTCCACAGGCTTACCAATACTTGGTGTGGTCAGTCTTTTTAGCTAGCCTTGTAATGGGCATACATCGCACCCCATTGCATTTTTCCTGATGCCTGGTAATACTGACTACATCCTTTCTATATCTATAGATAGGCTCTATAGTGATGTCACCTCTTTCGTTCCTGAAACTGGTAAAAAAAAAAAAAAAAAAAAAGCAATGGCTCTTTATTTTCAGCAGTCTGACTAGAGATTTATCAATTTATTGTTTTTCTCAACCAGCTTTTGGGTTTACTGAATTTTTTTCTATTTAATTGATTTCTGCTCTACTATCTATTATTTTTCTTCATTTGCTTGTGTTGGGTTTCATTTGTTCTTCTCTTTTCAGTTTCTAAAAATGGAAGCTGAGGCCATTGATTTGAAATACTTCTTTTTTCCTAACAATGGTACCTAGTGCTACAAATTTCCCTTAAAAACACTGCTCTGCTAAATTTTGGTGTCTTGGGTTTACTTGTTTATTCAGGTCAAGATACTTTTTAAATTTCCTTTTCCATTTATCTTCTGACCCATGAGTTATCTAGAAATGTGGTTTTTCACCTCCAGATATTTGTGGATCCTCCAGAGTTGTTCTGTTAGGAATTTTTTAATTTACTGTCATTATGATCAAATAAATACTTTTTGGGAAATACTATTAACTTACCCTTGTTTATGACCCAGAACATAGCTCCTCTACATCTTGGTAGATGTTCTGAGTATACTTAAAGTGTGTTGTCCTCTTGGGTGGCATTCTGAAAATGTCAGTCCAAGATGGTTGGTCTTTCCTAAATCTTCTGTCTACTTGTCCTATCAACTACTGAGAATTGGGCCTCAAAACATGTGATGCTAGCTATGGCTCTACTTGTTTTTCCTGCCAGTCAGTTTTTGCTTCCTGTGTTTTGGAGCTCGGAGTTAGATGCATAAACATTTAGGATTCTTACGTTGTCTTGATCAAATGAACTCCTTATCATTATGAAATGAATTTCTTTTTCCATGCTATTATCATTTTCTCTGAAACACACTTTTTTCTGGTTTTAATATAAGTAGCCCCTCCTACTTGCTTATGATGGGTGTTAGCACAAAATTTCCTTTTTTACCTTCTTAATTTTAACCCATTTGTGTCTTTATATTTGAAGTACATTCTTGTGGGTAGCATGTGTTGGGTGTTGTTTTTTAAATTCCATATGAAGTATTCAGCCTTTTGGTGAGATGGTTAGACATTTATTTTTAATGTGGTTATGGAGTTGGTTGGCTTTAAGTCCTTCATTTTGCTATTGGTTTTCTATTTGACCCATCTGTTCTTTGCTTCTCCTTTCTACATTTTTTTCCCTTGTCTTCTTATAGAGTAATATAATTAATTGTTGGTTTAGAAGCTGTTACTCTGTATTTTTTTGATGGTTTCTTTGGGGTTTATAGCCTGCATCCATAAGTGATCCTGCTCTACTAGACTTCAAGGGGTTTGCCAACACTGCACTTGTATACGTCCAGTCTCCTCCCTTATACATACTGCTCTGTGCATTTTATTTTATATCATGAAGCCCAGCAGTACATTATTATTTTTATTTAAACAATTATTGTTAAAATATAATAACAAGAAGTTTACCCACATCTGTTTACCGTTTCCACTACTGTGCATTCTTTTTGTGCAGATCTGTATTTCTATCTGGTATAATTTTCCAGAAGGAAACAAATGTAAACCCTTTAACACTTCTAATAATGCAGGTTTGTTAGTGATTGAATTCTCTCACCCTTTTTACTTTTAACCTTTTTTTTCATGAAAGATACCTTTGCTAGGGATAGAACTAGCTTGTCAGTATTTTCCCCTTTCAGTAATTTAAAGATTTGTTCTACTGTCTTCTTATTGTTCTTCTTTCCAACAGCAAATGTACTGACTTCTTTTTCTTTGATGACAGATTTTAGGAATTTCTCTTTATTGTTGGCTTTGAGCAATTTTATTATGTGTATATAGCGTTTTGCTGTGTTTTTGTTAATATTGTGGGATTGGGTTCTGTTGAGCTACCTAGATCTGTGGATTATATATTTATAGTGTTTAATAAAACTAGGAAATTTTTGGTCTTACTTTTTTCAAACATTTCTTCTAACCCTCCCCCCCAGCACCCCCCGGAACCCACTTACATGTGTTTTCAACTTCTCTTGTGGTTTTTACAGAGGCTGTCATTAATGGGCTCACTTTTTAGTGAAGGGAAGAACAAAAACCAGTCTATGAAGCCTGAGGACTAAATGATGACCTCAACACCTCCTGCTCCTCTTCTGGGCCACTTTGCCCATACCGTAGGGCTCTTCCCAGCCCCTGCGAGGTGGTCATTAGTCCTGCTTGGTTAGGCCTGGCTTATGCCAGTGTTCCTTCATGCGTGTCTTCCAATAGGGAGGGACTTGTTGCCTACAATGGCTTCACTCCAAAGGACCTAGCCCTCTGGAGGATATCTCTGCCTCTGTGGCAAAGGGACATGTCCAGCCAAAAGGGAGTGATGTTTTGGTGGCTGGCCTCATGTGGAGGGGATTTAAGGCTCCATGGCCTCCTCACAGCTGCTCCTGAGGCTGCCCTTCGCTGCTTCTGTTTTCTTTCACTAGATCCAGACAAAGACTGTAGCCCAGTGTATTGAGTATTATTATATCTGGAAAAAAATGATCAAGTTCGACTGTGGCCGAGCCCTGGGGCTAGAAAAGAGGGTCAAGAGAGAGCCAGATGAGGCAGACAGGACAGAAGCAAAGGTAGAAGTCCTGGATCTGGGGACATCTGGAGTTCCTGATGGGGGTTGGGGGGTGGAGGGTAGAGGGAAGGGCTTCCTTGTAGAGGACATTTGTGCCCTGGATCTCTACCTCCCTCTTAGAAGGATGGAAGATCAGCCAAATGTCATCTTTGTCTCCTCTGCAGGTTACTTGCAGTCCTCGAGAGAGACCCAGCCACCGACCAACTCCCGAGTTAAAGATAAAGACCAAGAATTACAGGAGGGAGTCCATCCTCAACTCCAGTCCAAACACAGGCCCCAAGCGGACCCCTGAGCCACCTGGGAGCGTGGAGGGCCAGGGTGTTTTTCCCTGCAGAGAATGTGAGAGGTACCAGCCCTTTGCCTGGACAGGCACCCACCACCCCTCCTTCAGAGCCCCATGCCTCCCTGTGCTGACCCCATGTCCTCTGATGGCTCCTCAGGGTATTTGACAAGATCAAGAGTCGAAATGCCCACATGAAGCGGCATCGGCTCCAGGACCACGTGGAGCCCATTGTCAGGGTGAAGTGGCCTGTGAAGCCCTTTCAGCTGAAGGAGGAGGAAGAAGAGGAGGAGGAGATAGGGGCGGACATTGGCCCCCTGCAGTGGTGATTCCTTGGTGGAGCAGAAGCAAAATAAGAAGTCTCCCTTCAGCCTCTCCAGAGTACTTAGGACACCCCTCTGCTTCTCCCCTCCCCATCCCCATCGGCCAGCTCACTTTGCAGGTACAGCGGCATTTGACTGTAAAACAGGCAGGAGAAGAACAGTTACGGGATCCCTGTTCCAGGACCACCAAGGCCCATTGCCTGTGCCAGAGGCTCTGTTCTCTTAGTTAATAGTCTCTCATCTGTCCAGTTCTACTCCTCGATGGGCAGGGAGGCCAGTGAGGGAACAGGTTAGATCTGGGTAGCTCTTAAATCTTCATCTTGGTTTTGGGGTTTGTTTACATGTGTTACATAAAGGCCAAGATGTAGAGAATCAGTGGGAACATACCTTCAGATCTCCAGCATGGGGGGTCTCATCCCTAGGTGTCTCTCTGCATTCCAGATTCAGTCCCTAGTCTTGCAAAGACTTGTACATTGTTAGGTTTTTTTGTACGTGTCTACTTGTAAATCTTATTAAATTGGGTTCTTGAGCCGCTGTCCTCTGGCTTCCCTGACCCATTGATCCAACTGAGTAGCTCTGACCACTGGCTGGAGCCATGGAGGTGAGTAAGCTCTGGAGAAGCTGGGGCCTGTTACACTCGTTCAGTTATCATTTATGAAGCATGTACTGTAGCATGTGCCAGACAGTGCCCTCTCCTTGCCACAGGGATCACTGACCTGGGAGGGATCTCCCAGGACTTATATGTTAGGAGGAGGAATAGGCAAAGGTGATTTAGATACTGAATGTGGTTATGCTTTTGGCCATAAGTAACAGAAGAGTCAATACAGTTAAATCCTAAAGTTCTTTTTTTTTTTTTTTGAGTTTTCTTTTTTTTTTAGATTTATTTATTTATGCATACAAGCACTGGGGTACAGGCCAGAGGTGTGGGGGGTGAGAGGATTCACCACAGAGAGCGGGGAACAGAACAGGCAGATCAACAGAAGCACACTGCTGAGGGGAGCAGCGGGCACAGCAGGAGAGGTCTGCCGCGCCATGTGGGTCCCCACCCTGGCCGGCAGCAGGGATCGAACTCGTGCTGCGGTGGCTGCTGTTAGCTTCATAGTGCGTTGCTTAACCCACTGCGCCACCAGGGAGGCCCCTAAATCCTAAAGTTCTATGGTGGTTCCAGCAGCTCCACCTTGACCAAGGTCCACTAGCAGCCAACACCCAAATCTGCGTGTGGACCAGGAGGTGGGAAGAGAGCATATCCCTCCCGTCCTTAGGTCCCTTTTCAGAGTGAAGACAGCTTGTAAGCCACCTCCCATGCCCCCAGTTCCCACAGGCTGTCCCTCATCTCTCGTCAGCCAGAAGGCTAGCCCACACTCGCTTCTAGAGCAATCCCTGCTTGCGGGAGGAAGGCAAGTGGCCACCATCATCCTGGACACTCAAGATAGGTCTCCAGAATTGGGGAAAAACCAGTATGTTACCCCAAGTTTCTTTTTTTTTTTTAAAGATTTATTTATTTATGCGTACAAGCACTGGGGTACAGGCCAGAGGTGTGGGGGGGTGAGAGGATTCACCACAGAGAGCGG
>JAGFMF010011711.1:291639-459380 GCA_019455555.1 Galemys pyrenaicus
CCCTCCCTGGCCGGCAGCAGGGATCGAACTCGTGCTGCAGTGGCTGCGGTTTGCTTCATAGTGCGTTGCTTAACCCACTGCGCCACCGGGGAGGCCCCCAAGTTTCTTATAGTTTGGCCAAAACTACAATTCTTGCCAGGAAGAGAAGAGAGCAGAAATGGTTACTGGGTACACCTTGCAGCCAACACAAAGTGACATGAAGGAAATAAAGCAGGGGACCAGATGCTGCGATGTGACCAGGGTGTGGCCAACAGGGAGGGAGGGCCTCACTAAGGAGACTGGTCAGGCTGAGGTCTGGACTCCACAGACTATGGAAAGTAGAGGGTGTCAAACAACCCTGGCCTAGCTGCTGTGTGGAGGGCACAGGAGGAAAGTTGGGCAGCCTGGAGAGTAGAGAGACAGCCCTAAGGTCAACCGATGGTGGCCTGGGCTGGGGTAGCAGTGAAGAGCAGAACAGAAAGGCAGGGATGCAGCTGCATTTAGGAGGAGATGCCACTGACCTGTTGATGGGTCACACGTGGAATAGTGGAAAGACAGGTCAGAGTTGGCCTAGTAGGTTTGCAGTGTTAGCAACTGAGTAGGAACCATTAACTCAGATGGGACACGGCAGAGGACTTGATGGTCTGTGGTTGTGTCTATACTAGTGCTTCTGGATTCTGGGGTGGGGCAGAAAGGGAGGGACGGAAGGTTTCATACAGGCCACATTTTAGCTAAGTGAATCTTAAAGACTGGGAGGGAGGAAGAGCAGAGGGGGAAGTTGAACTTGGAGCACTTTGGACCTTGTGGTTAAGAGAAAAGGACCAGGTGTCAGAGCAAACAATTTATATGCTGGCAGCTCTTCCTCTGTGTCATCTTGACCAAGTCACTTTCCAGGCTTGAGCCTCAGTTTTCATATTCTGTAAAATAGTGTGGACAGTACTTTTTCCTGTGTGTGTTCAATGAGAAATTAAGAACTTGGCTGACTGAACTATAGGAGAGATGACTACTTAAAAAGCTCTCTTGCTGCTGCTGTTATTGGGTAGGTCACATCCTAAATAACAAGTTGAGTTCAGTGACCCTAAAGATGAACGACTGGCTGAAAGGGTTTTTTTGTTTTCTGTTGCTGTAGAACAAATTGCTATGAAATTTAACTACTTAAAACAAACTTTGATAATAATGCTTCCGTGATCAGGGAACTGAAACTACTTGTGGTATCCAGACTCACCCCCGCCTGATCTGTGGTAAGAATACAGTGGCAACCACAAGTGGGTGGTCCAGGGAAGTCTTTGGATCTAAGAAGACAGTAGGGTCAGATTTCCTGTACCTCATCCCACCCCCAGCCAAACTCTACCTCACCCCCAGACAATAGTGTTTTTACGACCAGTGGTCTCTAAATTACCTACATCACCATCAGCTGTTAGATTCCATGAATGCAGATCCCTGTGGCCCCTCCCCAACTTTCAGAGTCAGAATTATAGAGGGTAGTGCCCCTGAATCCAAATTTTTAAAAGCTTTTTTAAAAAGTCTAATAGCTTTTAGATTTATAGAGAAATTGGGAAGATTGCAGGGAACCCTCACACATACCCAGTCCCCTTCATTATGAACATTTGTTAGAATTAACCAACTACTGTTAAATATATAATCAAACCCACACTTTATTCAGAGTGCCTTAGATTTTATGTCATGTCCCTCTTCTGTTTCTGAATTTCATGTTACATTTTAGTAGTCATGTCTCCTTAAGGATCCTCCTGGCTGCAGCAGTTTCTCACACTTTATTTTTAGTGATTTGACAGTTTTGAGGCATCCTGGTCATTTATTTTGGAGCTTGTATCTCATTTGGGATTTATCTGGTGTTTTCCTCATAATTAGCATGGAAAACCACAAAGGCCATTTTCATCACATTATGAAACGTACTCATCACTGTTGATGCTGACCTCAGTCACCTAGCCGACAATGCCCTTCCTGTTCTGTACTATGGAAAGAAGTCCCCAGAACACAATCCACACTTGATTAGTGACAAGTGTCATACTCCACTTTCTTGAGGGTAAAGTACACGAAGTAATTTGGAATATTTTTTCTATCCTATTTGTTTATCCAATCATTCATTTATATCAGCGTGGCTCGATATTTTAAACGTTAGATTATAATTGTTTCAACTTATGGCTGCTTAACTCCACCCTTAGGTCCCAGTGATCTGCTCTTCGATAATGACCTTATGGGATTTGTAGTTCTTGGAACTACAAATGTAGTAGGTCTGGAATGGGGGTAGAAGTCCATAACCTATTTGTGTAATCCATTCAGGAGGGTCTTTCCCCCCTAATAATTGGAGCTCTTTCAGTTGGTTCCTGTGTCCCTCTGTCATACTCCGTGTGTGTGTGTGTGTGTGAGAGAGAGAGAGAGAAAGAACGCGGGAAAGAGCGAGAAAAAGGGAGAGCGAGAGGGCAAGACCTTTGGATCCTTTCTGGCACAGAATGCTGACCACACATAATTTCCTGCCCTGTTCTAGAACTAGCCATTTATTTAAAGAAAATGGTATTAAAAGTCAAGGTCTGAAATTTCAACACTCCAACTTTTTTTAATGAAGCCAGAATTGAAGAACCTCTTCTCATTTTTGTTTTCCAGTCTCTTCAAAGTACTTCATGTGTCTTCTCAAACCCCTTTTCACCAACAGAGGGCGCAAAAAAAAAAGATGGGCTGGTTTGCTTAACAACTTTACTTTCCGGGAGGCGGAGACAAAGGGTGGAGGCAGGGACTAAGCAGTGCACGTGAGCTGTCAAATCCAGGCGTGGGCGGGCCGTGCCTTCCGGCAACGGGCTGGAACTGTCACGTGAGGGTCTGCGGTCAGCTGACTGCCTTCCAAGTTCCGCAAGGAGGGACAGACTCGCTAGAGCCTCTTGCTGATTGGTGGAAGAGGATCCAGAAAGGGGGCACTTGGGGAAGGCGGGGGTTAGTCCTTGGCGGTGGGGGCTACGATTGGTTTATGCTAGGTCACGTGGTCTATCGTGAGGCCGCACCAGGAAGAGAGTGGGGTACCCACCGCGAATGTATGCGCATGCGTCGAAGCTTCGGGTCCGCGATTGGAAGCTGTGAGTCATAGGGCGACTGGCGGAGGCGTGCCCGGAGGGGCGCACGCTGCTCTCTGAGGTCGCTGATTGGTCGGTTCCGATCACGTGGTTTCGGGCTGCAGGCGGCGCGCTCAGCTGCGACGTCAACGCAACCCGCTGAGCTCCCCTACCTGTCTACCGCGGCCCGGCCGCCGCTGAGTTCTTCGAGGGCCTGGGTCAGGCGGTTTGCTGATTGCCTTCGCGATCGCCATGGACAACTCCGGGAAGGAAGCGGAGGCGGTGGCGCTGCTGGCCGAGGCGGAGCGCAAAGTGAAGAACTCGCAGTCCTTCTTCTCGGGCCTCTTTGGGTAACAGACGCGCCGAGGGTCAGCGGGGACCTAGGCTAAGGGGACGAAAGAGTGGCGGGGTAGGGGCCGAGGGCTGGGGCCTTAGTGGACGGAGCGGATTCTCGTATGAGATGACCTGTCGAAGGCGGGAGAGGGGACACTGGCTGAGGCCCAGGGTGTCCCACCAGACCATGGCAACGCGGTTTTAGAAGAGACAGCTGGAGATGGTGGAGGGACGAGGAGATCCTGACTGAGACGACACTTCCTGGAGGCGGAAAGGGGACCTAGGCTGAAGACAGCCCAGGAGCCGGAAAACATGGCCTGAGGCCTTTAAGGACTGAGAGCCCCTGGGTGAGCAGTCAGGTCAGGAGGCGATTGGAACTCCAGGAGAAGCCGTGTAGAGGCTCCTTGAGGGACGGCACAGGGCCTGCCACCCAGGACACCTGCCCGAGGCATCCACCTTTTCAAGGTCTGCGGCCGTGGGTTTTCAAGAGTGTTGGATGATGGGAGTTAGGGGGTCAGGGCTCTCGCCATCCTGGGAGGGGTAAGTCCGAGCCTGAGTGTGTATGTTTTCCTTGGCTGATGGGGACCTTAATCCCGAGTGAAGGAATCCAGGGGTAATGAAAACTGAGCAGGCCTGGGATGAGAAGCTAGAGACTGATGTGGGGCTTGGGAATGAGGGATGCTGTCTTGTTTAGGATTGGAGGGTCAGAAGAGAGAGGTGAGGGAGAGGAGAAAAGTCCTGGAGCACGACTGGGAGGTGTGAGAGGGGTGACTGTAACGCCAAGGGAAGAGGACCTGAACAGGGATGGGCGACAGAACTGACGCAGTGCGCTGTCGCATTTCACATTAAGTTCACCTTAAGCTCTTCAAAGTAGCTTTGATGACCATCCTTTGAGGAATTTCAGTGGCCTGGGTGTGTCAAAAGCCCAGGTTTGAAACGTGGCTCTGTTCCCTACTTCTTGAACTTGTTAAATAGGGCTCACTATGAAAACCTGTGTCAGAAGTTTGTTACTAACATTGAAGAAGAGTGTTTAAAATTGATGCTGACACGTGCTGAATGCTTTGAAAGTGTTGGGTATTAATCAGCATTACTTCTGTCAAGGAATTTCCAGCCTATAAGGATCTGAGTGGGAGCCTGAGAGAGAGGTCTGGGAGGGGTCAGAGGACGTGAGACTAAGACATCAGGGAGAGAAGGAGGGAGTGGTAGTGCCAAAGGGTCGGAGGAAGGAGTTGGGAAGGAAGAGGGCCTTGGGACTAGGAAATAATATAGGGAAACCAGCAGAAGTTAGTGAGACAGAAAGGGGAGGTTTCTTTCCTGGAGAGGAGATGGATCCGCCCATTATCATTAAAGGTTAATGTTTAGCAAACGAAGTTGAAAACCACCACTGTGAATGGAGAAACATCATGCACTAACAAATTGGATGGATTGGATTGATTAGGTGATAAATGTTTTATTTTAGAGGCTGAGAGTACTGGAAGTATATTTGTGTATTTCTTCACAAGGGGAGAAGTTCAAGTACAGAGTTTTAGGGGCGAGGCAGAAAGCTGTTTTTGGTAATAGTTTTTTTCCTGGTGGCTCTTGCCGGCCCTTGGGATTAGATATTAGGGTACTTACTGTTGTGTATGCCATTTAGTGTACTGTTGAGTGTGCTTGAGGCGGGCAGGCAGCGCACCTGAGGCACTTGCCACCTGTTTGGGAAGGCATGATTAACACTTGCCCAATGCTAGGAAGCAGAATTGTCAGATGCATCTAAGACTGGGTTAAGTTTTTCATGTGAAGTTTCTGAGCTGGGAGGAAGCTGCATGAACTGAAGGCTCTTTGTGAGGACTTGAGATGAGACCCCAGGAAATCTAGAACTTCTTATGGGGTGGGGAACTAGGAGGGTATCCTAAGCAATGGGAATTGTACAAGCAAAGGTCTGGCATCAGGGGAGATTCTGCTTAGAACCATGGGGGACTAAGATCCAGAGGCACCAGGGGTGGGTGCCCTAGAGGGGAGAGGTCTCCCCCTGGAGGATGAACTGGGCGTTGTGCCCTGGTGCTATGCTCCAGTCAGAGGGACAGTTTGAGTAGGGCCCAGATGTGTGAAGCTCGGTATCTGAGGTTGCATACGGGGTGTTCCTTGTTAGCACATAACATTAGAACATGAAGAAGGCAGAGGGGAAGGTGAACAAGGGTGAGGGCCTTTCAAGAAGGGATGTGGACTTAAGGAGGGGGTGGCGAGCATTAAGTTTGGAGTGTTTTTATGGGAGCCTGTCTTAGCTTGGCCTGCCATAAGAAAATTCCACAGCAGAATTTTATTCTCACTATTTTGAAGTCCAGGAATCCATGATCAGGGCGAATGTTTGGTGTGGACCCTCTTCATGGTGAAGGGGCCAAGGATCTCTCTGGACTCTCCTTTCCAAGGACTCAGTGAATCCCAGTCAAGAGAGTTTTACCCTTCTGACCTAACCACCTCCCAAATGCCCCACCTCCTAATACCATCTCTTGGAGGGAGAATTTCAACATGTGACTTTTCGGCCAGGGCCACACACATTCAGCCATAGCAGGGCCAGTCCTCGAAGCTTCCCACTTGCCTTTAGAAAGGGCAAGCAGCTGGTGTGGGGAGAGGTTGGCTGGGGAAGAGTGAAGGAAGTGCCAAGAAACTTAGCAGGTCATGTTTATTAAGTGCTCACTCTGACTCTAAGGCAGGCCTGGGCCAAGCATTTTGCCTGCGTCCTCGCATCTAGTCCTCAGAAAATCCCTGTGGAAGTAGACAAGGGAGCACTTAGAAGAGTTGATGGATTTGCAGTTTCCCAGTAAGTAACTGGCGTTCAGACCTGCCTTTCCCAGAGCCTTGTGGGCACCGTGTTTAGGAAGGATCTTGGCCACCTCGGGAGCGCCCTCATCCCCCTCCCTCTGCATGTCAGGGTCTCCAGACATTTGAAAGAAACAGCAGGTGTGTTCATCCCAGGCTTTCTAGCTCCAAGAGATGTTGCCGGTACCCAAGTGATAAGTGAGGCCAGAACAAGAGGGCAGGGGAGAGCTCAGACAGAGATGGAGCCTGCCTGAGGGTTGGTGTGTCGTGTGAGGCTGCCAAGGACTGAGGACTCAACTCAGCTAGTGTGACCACTCCTGGAGCCTTCCTGCCTTGGAGCTGGGGTTCTCTGTTCAACAAGTCACACCTCTTTTCAGACTTTGTGGTTTCTGGAGACTGGGAAAAGGGGAGTGAGAGTGTTGGGGATCAGCTGTGTGACCCACCTGTTTCAGGGACCTCAGTGTGGTCTGCATTCCAAATTGAGAAGTCTCTGTCAAGACAAAGGAGTCAAGTGGGCCTCCCCTCGTTCCGGCCTCCTCCAGTTGGGGCAGCCCCACATCCTTGGGTTTTACTGCTGCCGCCTCTGCTTGTCCTGAGTTCTGGCCTACCTGACGCTAGGGGCCTTGGAGTGTCAGCCATCTTCTCAGGAGGCCAGACCAGCCTGCTAGCAGCTCAGAGCCAATGCTGTGACTTCCCTCCTGCTCCCTCCTCCCCTTCAACTCTGCAGCCTCTGCTCTGGCCCACGGTGGGGGAACTGTAGGAGAGTGGGGGTGCAGCCCAACTGCTCCTTTGGAAACAAGAAGGTGGCGTTCTCCCAAGGGAAGCACAGCGATACTGCAGGAGAAGCAGACACAGGCACACTTTATTTCTCCTTGCTGCTTCAGTTCGATGATTTGACACTTCCCTGCTTCTGCCCCTTTGGGAGTCTAAGCGGTGGTTGTGTTCTGCACTTTTCCTCATCCCTTACTTCTTCCTCCCTTCCCCCTCCCCCAAATCCAAAATAAAAACTACTTTCCACTTGGATGCCAGCACTTATCCAAGTTTCCTGATCTAGGAAATGACTGTCGTGGTAATTCCCACAGAGCAGATGAGTTGACTCTGTCAGGTGGTGAGCGCAGAGGGCCTGACTCAGGTCGGGCCTCTTCACGCCTACCCACGTTGGTTGTAGGCTCTGTTATTGGAAGTTGAGCTAGAGGTGCTACAGAAATAGAGATGACCTGGTGTTTGTGTGCAAACAGCATGTTCCTAAAGAGCAAATGTTGGCAAATCAGCTCCTGTTTGAGTCACTCAAAGGCACCAGCAGCATACCCGTACCCCCACCCTCCCTCGGAGCCCTGGGGCTTTCACCAGGGAAGAATTGCTGCTGCCATCTGCCAGGTTGGAGGGCCCTTAGCTTGGTCAGGTGTGGAACCGCAGCTCCAGCTTTGCTTCATTCTCTGTGAGAGTGCCCTAAGCCCCTGGGCAGTCTCCAGTGGGACCAAAATGACTTGTGCCCTGCCAGCTGCCAAGACCCACAGTTGAAAAGTGGACCTCTCTTGCCCCTCACCAGAGTGGAGTTTTTCCTGAGGAGATACTAGAGGGCGATGACCCTGTCAGCCTAAATTGGTAAGGGGTGGGATGGAGATGGGAGGCCCAAGCCTTGTGGAAACTGGAAGGGCAACACTTAAATCATCTGGGGGTTGAGATTTGGAAATAGATGGGCATTTCTAGAATCTGCTCTCTGTGAGCCTGATCAGAGCTGAGAGCAAGACTAAGGCTTGCCGAGCACTTGCTGCATGTGGGCCCCCTCCCTGCTGCCTACTCCTCTCCCCCAGCAACCCCGCTGGTGGAGGTCTTACTGTACCTGCTGAGGAAGCCGATGCGGGGAGCCACATGTCAGCCCAAGCCTGTGTGACTCCATCCCAACCCCTTCCACCTCTGTGACTCAAGATCCCATTGCCAGGTGACTGGTATCCTTGGGCGCCTGTTTCTCCTCCTTCAGACAGTAGCAACCATTGAGCACCTTCTCTGAGCCACGCTTCATGCCAGGAGTTACCTCTCATCTTCATGAGACGTCTCCCAGGTGGGGTTTGGGGTCCCCATTTCACTTGCATCTTACCCTCCCAAAACTGCTCTCAGACGGGCTTCATGGTCTCCATTTTACACATAAAGAAACTGAGGCTCAGAGCTAACCGAGCTCATAGCAGGCCGAGACCTTGTCCACTTCCTCGTCTGAATGGGATAGAAGCTTTTCGCATCACTGAGGGAATGAGAGTCAGAGCAGGAGTGGGTGACCCCGCCTTTAGCTTCCTGGCGGTGTGAATATGTGCAAGACCCCAGCCTCTCTGAGCCTCAGCTTCATTCTCTGTGAGGCAGGGGTGATGCCCAAAGGGCTGTATGAGGAGCGAAGATGACCACATGTGGAAAGCTGCGCTGCATCTGCACTCAGGAAGGTGACAGGCTGCTGGGCCCATTCTCCCTGGCGCCCGTGTACTGACAAGATAGCGCAGGGCCTTACGTCTGAGGAGAGGACCAAGGGCTGTGGCTGTGGCCCGGGAGAGGGACAGGAGGCACAGGGATTGTAAGAACCAAAAATGTCCACCCGCCTAGTCTCTTGAGGTGTTAGGAACTACAGGTGGGGTGGGTGGGTGGGTGATGCTGGGAGCCAGGAAGTGCCCGGGGGACGGAGGGAGGAAGGAGGGAAGCTGAGACTGCCCTGCAGAAGCCCCTGGCCCTGGTCCCGCATTCCTGGCACTGCTCACTTTTCTCCATATGGTTGTTGCTGGAGGTTTGGTGACTGTGCCTAGGAAGACCTGAGACTTTCCTCCACCAGAGGGGGGAGAGCAAAACTGAGTGGGTAATTATAGACAGCCCTGTACCAGGCCAGCCGAAACCAGTTTCCTCTATTCCCGGCTGTGAAGCACCCGCCCGCCTGTGGGATGGAAGAGCTAAGCAGAGGCAGCTTGGGGGAGGTCAGTGAGGGAGAGACAGTCAGCTGTCACATGAGCTGTCACCTGGCTCTTCAGAAGAGCCAGGCCCAACTAGTTCTTCTGGATCCTGTGCAGGAGGCAGAGGGAGGAGGCCTGGTTTCTCCCCCTCAGAGAGGCCACAGTCATGGCTTGAGCCAACCTGATCCAAGTGAGAAGTTAAGTAGTAAACTACAGGTTGTCAGTGTGGGGAGACAGCTGATAGAGCAGTGGGGTGAGGGCCTTTTTCCACCTGGTCACTCTTTCCCTGCCAGAATCCCTCTGTCACATGAAAACAGGCCTACATCCTTCTCGGTCTCGAGCATGGACTGCCCCATTCCTGCCCGCTTTGTTCATGCCATCCCTGTGCTGCAGCTGCCCTAGCCCACTGCTGGCCCCTGAGCTGGCCAGATTTACTGCTGTCGCAGGGCCTTTGCACCTGCTGTGACAGCTGCCCGCATGGCTTTTCTCTCTGCATGCGTGGCTCCGCCATTGTCCCTGAGGACCAAGCTTCTCAAGAGCAGCTTTCCTGGCCCTCACATTCCAAAAGCTGCTCTTCCCCTGGTCCCTCCAGTGCTTCATCTCCCTGAAGTTGACTTGCTGATTACCTGTTCACTGAGCGCTCGATCTTTCTCCTTTGTTTACTGCTTTCTCTCCAGCGCTAGGAACATCATAAATGCCCAGAAATTTGTTTACTCGATGAATAAATGATCTTGTAAGTGGTTTCTCCTTCCAGATCTGTCAGTGACCCTAGGCAACTCATTTCCCCCGCCCCTTTAAATGGCCACTTCTCTCTCTAAATGAAGAGGATGGAACTCCAGAGAGTCCCCTGTCAGTGCCAACGTGGAAATGGGAGTGTTGAAAGAAAGGGGGAAGCAGACCCAGAGGCTTGGACAGCTGTTAATTCCTCTCTGGCTTTTCTGCCCGACACTTAATCGCTCACACAGCTCCAGGTTGGCCCTGCTTAGTCTGGGCTCAGTCCTGGCAGCTGACAGACTTGTGTTCTGCGTCTGCTCTTCCCCACTGAGCTGAAACAAAGCAGCGGGCCCAGCTCTATTCATTGTCCAACCCCTGAGTCTGGGCCTCTCAGTGGGCTGAACTGGCGTGGGCCATTTCTGCTCATCAGGGAGCCGAAGTATTTTCAGAGAATGGGGCCGGATATAGCATTCAGTCACACCCACAAAGAACAGAAAGATGTGCTAGGGGATCCACAGGATGGGTAGGACTGTGACCTGTCTGTGGATGCACCCATCCCCTTTAAGAGAGCATTCCAGAGGATTTTTGCAGCCAGACCCCAAGGCTCTTCTGAAACTGCTTCAGCCAGAAGCTTGTGAAAGTTCTCGCCTCTCAAAGGTCAGGAGTGGGTTCTAGTGAAGACCCTCCAAACAGGGGGCCCAAGCCCGAGGTGCTGGGCCAGCTGGGTGAGAACCCAGCAGGCTGTGTGGGGAGGAGCACACGCCTCAGAACCTCTTCCTGGGGGACAGCAGAGTCCCAGAAGGCACGTGGTGGGTTTTTTCTTTTTCTTTTTTAAAATTCATTTATTTATGCATACAGGAACTGGGATACAGGCCAGAGGGATGGGGGGAGGTGGAGGGGGCGGTGAGAGGAGTCACCAGAGACAGGGTAGAGAACAGAACAGGCAGACTGACTGAAAGACACTGCTGAGGGGAGCAGCGGGGACACAGGAGAGGTCTCCTGCGCCGTGTGGGTCCCCTCCCTGGCGGGGGATTGAACTCGTGCTGCAATGTCTGCAGATGCTTCATAGCGTGGTACTTAATTAACCCCTTGTGCCACCAGGGAGACCCAGTGGTGGGCATTTCATCTAAAGAACCTCACCCAGTAGATTTGGATTCAGAGGCACATACTGTTGCGCAGTGAGTTTTTTGAGGTTGCTTTGCCATTTTATATAATGTTGTACTGAACATTGCAGTTCCAGCCAGATTACCCTGGGGGTATTTGCCAGCCGACCTTGTGTGACCTGGGACAGGTATCTCTGGTAGTGGTTTTCTAAGTGAGGGAAGGTCCAACTTTTCTTCCCAAATGCGCCTCGTCTTCAGCATCACATAGGACCATTCAAAAACCTGCTTGGGGTTGGGGTAGGAGCGGGACAGACATACTGAGTGAATCTCCAGGAGAGCGCTCTAGGGCCCTGGTTTGATGATTACGGGGAGCATCGCTTGTGAGCCAAAGAAAGGGGAAGGTTGGCCCCCTGTCTCAGGCACAGGTGCCCCTCAGGCTGCTTGACACTCGGGTGGGGGTGGTGACAGTGAGTCATGTGGATTTTAATTGGAAAATACTTCCTCCCCCTTCGTTCCTTCAAAACAACCGTGGATGTCAGTGAAGAGAATCTGAAATCGTGTGTTGGGTTCCTGAGTGTGCAGCCAACTCTACTGGTCAGGCGGGCAGCAGGAGCCTGAAACAGTACCAGGGACCCCAGGCCTGTGGGCACCGCCTAGTTGGCTTATTGGGGGTTGAAGGACTGAAAGACTGAGGTGGTGACTCAGATGAGGTACTCAGGAAAATGGCCCAATTCAGGAAGAGGCTTGGGTGTACCACTCAGAGATTGGGAAGGGCACTCGCCCAAACGTACCCTCCTCTGTCTAGCAGGCCCTTGCTGGTGCACAGTAAGTTTCTTTCCTTTTTTTTAAGATTTATTTATTTATGCATACAAGAGCTGGGGTACAGGCCAGAGGTGCGGGAGGTGAGAGGATTCACCAGAGACAGAACGGGGAGCAGAACAAGCAGACTGACTGAAACACTGCTGAGGGGAGCAGCAGGCAAGGCAGGAGAGGTCTGCTGCGCCATGTGGGTCCCCTCCCTGGCCGGCGGCAGGGATCGAACTTGTGCTGCAGTTTGCTTCATAATGCATTTCTTAACCCACTGCGCCACCAGGGAGGCCCTACACAGTAAGTT
Organism: Galemys pyrenaicus; assembly: GCA_019455555.1. NCBI lineage: Eukaryota > Metazoa > Chordata > Mammalia > Eulipotyphla > Talpidae > Galemys > Galemys pyrenaicus. The sequence goes on from JAGFMF010011711.1 coordinate 303,668, forward strand.
TCCTGAGAGTTGCTTTACCAGTTTATATTATGTTATACTGGACATCCTTGTAACTTTGATAAGTTTTTGAGGATAAATTGCTGGAAACATAAATTCATTCCTGAACCACAGGACCAAGTATAAATCATATGTTCATTTTTTTTCTTGGATAAAATAGAGAAATTGGTTAAAAAAAAAAAAAAGGCAATGTGAAGGCTGTGTAGAAAACTATCTTCAGGGGCCTCCCTGGTGGTGCAGTGGGTTAAGCAACGCACTATGAAGCAAACCGCAGCCACTGCAGTATGAGTTCGATCCCTGCTGCCGGCCAGGGGGGTGACCCACATGGCGCAACAGACCTCTCCTGCCTCGCCCACTGCTCCCACTGCTCCCCTCAGCAGTGTGTTTTCAGTCGATCTGCGTGTTCTGCTCCCCACTCTGTCTCTGGTGAATCCTCTCACCGTCCACACCTCTGGCCTATACCCCAGTTCTTGTGTGCATAAATAAATAAATCTTTTTTTAAAAAAAACAAGAAAACTTTATCTTCAACACCATTTCTCTACCTTGGAGACAAATGCTGTAACTGGTTTTTTGTGCAGTCTCACGGGCTTATTCTATGTCTGTGTGACAAAGCCTTTGTTTCTGTGAGCGTGTCTGTTTCTGATCTTCCTGTCCTCTTTTTTGTTTTAACCAAAATTGGGGACATTTTGTGTGCACATTTAAAAGTAGTAATTCTTTGGCTTATCACAGTATAGGCGTACCTCGAAGGTAACATGGGTTTTGGGCCAGGCTATGACCATAAAGTCACACTAATTGTTTGGTTTCCTGGCACATATGAAAATTATATTTTATATTAGTAAATATATATTATTATATATAAATATACATTTTATTGCATAAATACATAATAAAGTTATATTTACACTGTACTGTAGTCTGTTCAGTGTGCAGTAGCGTTATGCCTGCAGAAAAGCACGTATCTTATTTAAGCTGTTACAAGAATGGCGTTGACCAGCTTGCTGGACTCTAGGTTGCCACGCACCTGTCACTTGTGAAGTACTGCAAGGTACACTGAGCAATGAAGTGAGCCACACCTGAGTACCTGTCTGCTCCTGAGTTGGTGATGACATACTTTTAGGGTGGAGAGGTCTTTGAACAACTGCAGCATGAGGGGGGGAAAGGGGTCCAGAGCTAGGCTCCGCCCCTAGACTGCTCTGCTGTCTCCTGGGGAAAAGGAATTTGCAAAGAGCTGGGAACCCAATGTCACCAAGCAGCCCCAGCAGGAAGTGGAAGCGAGCGTGCCCACCGGTCTTCCCCAGGGAGGACTTAGACAGCCTTTGTGTGGCGGGTGGGGGCCCTGGAGCCTGGCGTGAAAGCCTGGGCTGCAGCTGGCCTTGGGAAGCTGACTTCACAGGGAAGTGGGGGAGTAGGGGCCAGGGACGCGTCTCACTGTCACGGCTGGGGCGGAGTGCTTGCTTGCTTTCTGAACCAGGCTAGAGCAGCTCATCTTCTTCCCCCTTTCTCTTTTTTCCCAGAGGCTCATCCAAAATAGAGGAAGCATGCGAAATCTATGCCCGAGCAGCGAACATGTTCAAAATGGCCAAAAACTGGAGTGGTACGTGATCTTTCCAAGAGCCCTTCCTCGGCTCGCTCTTTTCCCTCAACTTCCAGTCCTCAGGCTGGCCAAGAGGTCAGACTAATAGTCCTCTCCCTTCATGCCACCTCGGGCTTTGGAGACCTTGTGGCCTGTTGTCCGGTCATTTTGAACCCACAGGCTGATTTTACAACTTGGGCCAACAGGGTCTTTGAGAAAGGTAGAAGGGGTGAGGATAAATATATTACCAAAGTCAGATGAGTGGATGGATGAGCTCTTGGAGGGGGTCTCTCTTTAAAATCAGGATGCCATGATTCCCGAAACTGTTCCCTCCTGCTACCCTCTGAGTTCTGGGCTGGGGGAGGGGCAGGAGGTCTTCTGGATGTTCCCGCTAATAGCAGGAGTCACAGCTGCCATTTAGGAGCTTGTGTTGTTAACTGGTCAGAAACTGAGGCTTGTCCCTGTCCCAAGAGGGTGGAACTATTAGGTCACAAACTTGAGAAACCAGAACTCTGACTCAGGATCCCCAAGTGCTTAACCTGCTGTGCTGGTGGCTTCATGACGTCATCAAAGCCAGGGTGTCCCAGCTCAGGCTGGCTGCTCAACTCTGGGGATGTCACGTGGCCTCTTCTAATGTGTTTCTTCCTCAACACAACAGGGACAGTAAGACCTCGGAACCCTGGGAGCCCTGGCGGTCAGCCCGCTTGCCGAGGGCAATCCCTCAGCGGCTGTGAGCACCATTCCTTGTGTCTGTCAGCAGTTGCCTCCTGCTTTGTGGTGGGAGCAGAAGCTCTTAGTGGCCTGGGTCACCAGATCAGCTAGTGGAGGCGTGCCTCCTGGGTGCCCAGCCCCACCTGCTGGTGCTCTCAGCCTGATAGGCTCACACAGCGCCCGCAGCCTTCCCCCGGCCACTCACCTGCCACCTGAGGCTCCGACCTCTGTTGACGGGTGGCTGCATGGTAGCCTTTCTGACTGACCAAAAGGGTGCAGTCAGACCAGGCTGGAGCTGGGTGGGCAAGGACAGAAAAGAGGTGGGCTGGGCAGTGGGCCAGCAGGGAGGGGCAGAGAGGCGAGAGATCTGTTTGGGAGCCACCTGAGGGCTTGGAAGAGAGGACGAACCCATATGGCTGATTTCTCAGCAGACCTTTTAAAAATCAGCGGAAGGATTGAGGAAATAACGCCGAGACATGGCTGGGACCGGGGCAGGGCTTTTTGACAAGGAGGGAGATAAGAGGTGGGATGGGACAGGGGAGGCACAGGGTAAAATCAATTTGCCTCTTTCTTAGGGAATATTTGAGCTTTCACAGCGTATACTGTACAGCAAGCCAATTGCTGTGTATTTTTATACTCCCACCCTGCAGAAGTGTTTCAGAGAGAAAAATAAGTAATTTCAATCACATGAATGTTGCTTTTTCCATAAGATTTGTATGTTCCCCACTTTCACACACCTATTCATACAAAAGTCCTAGGCTTTTTCCCCAGTGATAGTAGTTTTCTTGAAGATTTTTAATCATGGGGCCTCCCTGGTGGCGCAGTGGGTTAAGCAACGCACTATGAAACAAACCGCAGTCACTGCAGCATGAGTTCGATCCCTGCTGCCTGCCAGGGAGGGGACCCACATGGTGCAGCAGACCTCTCCTGCTGTGCCCGCTGCTCCCCTCAGCAGTGTACTTCCATTGATCTGCCTGTTCTGCTCTCCGCTCTCTGTGGAGAATCCTCTCACCCCTCCATACCTCTGGCCTGTACCCCAGTGCTTGTATGCATAAATAAATAAATCTTTAAAAAAAAAAGATTTTTAATCATGTGTGGCGGTCTTAAAAATAATAAAGTGCTACATGATGAAAACCCAGTGACTTTGTCCTACTGTCCTACAGTTGTGGGCGCAGCCCCGCTGAGTTGGAGGTGGCTGTCAGGGTGAGAGGAGCAGAGACAACACATGTGACCACAGTAACTGGGGACTCGGGGAAGGTGACAGCGCTCAGCTGGGCTCAGGACAGGGCGTCAGGCATGGTCTCCTCCACCCTCAGCCTAGGGGCCCTTGAACCCCCTGAACTCGAATTCTTGATGTCCTCATCTTGCGTCCCTTTCTGGAAGTGAAACTTCTGGAGAAAGCAGATACTTTGTTCCTCCTTCCTCCTCCCACCTCCTCTACCACTCCCCACATGCCTTGTGGTTAGCATGGCTCCTTGACTGGAGTGCACAGAGAGAAGTCAGGAGATTTAAACAGGGGCCAAGGGGAGAGACACAGACTTGGAGGCAGGGGCATAAGTGGGGAGTGTTGTGTAGCTGGATCGTGAATGACCCTCTTCCTCCCACGCGCCATCCTTGCCTGCACTCTGCAGTTCCACCTTCCACACTGGCCAGCACAGGCTCAGCCTCCTCAGCTGATGTGCATATGCTTTGTGGCTCTTGGCCTTGGATCTTTAGATGTGGCAGCCCTGGAGACAGTGGCAGAGACTTTGAGCAGGGACATGGGCTTAGCTGGGCTTACTCTGGCCCACTCTGTACAGCTGGGGCTCAGAGATTGCCCTGAGGCAGCCTCCTCCTCTATCAGAGACCCTATAAGGACAAGCAGGAGCCTCAGTGCAGGGGTCAGGCAGCCTGAAGTCCAGGCCTCCACCTGGGTCTACCCAGCCCTGTCTCTTCATCTCTCGGGAACTCCTTGCACACGCTTGAGAGCTTGCCCTCCTCCAGGCTTGTCTGTGGCTGTAAAGCATGAAACCTGCCTAAAGACTCCTCTTCTTTTTTTTCCAGCTGCCGGAAATGCTTTCTGCCAGGCAGCCCAGCTGCACCTGCAGCTCCAGAGCAAGCACGACGCAGCCACCTGCTTTGTGGATGCCGGCAACGCCTTCAAGAAAGCCGACCCCCAAGGTGAGGGCCTCTGGGCCAGCGGGCTGCCCGGAGCGCCAGCCAGCATTGTGCGGGGCTGTCCTCAGGTGTCCGCATAGCTCTGCTTCTCCGGTGGTGACATACGATCGATCGATCGATCGATCGGCTGGCGGGCAGGGCTGCTGAGCTCACTCCAGCATTGGCTCCTTTCCGCTGGCATTTGCATCCCGCCCAGAGCCTCCGCCTCCCCCTGCTTCTTCGTGTGCTGCTGATGGCTCCCCTCCTGAAACCCAGGAGCATTTGGGAGTAGGAGTTAGATTTCAGACCCACCGTGTGCCAAGGAGAGAGGAAAATCTGTTCTGTAGTCGGAATTAACATGCAGAAGGGGGTGCAAGGGCCTCTAAGACCAGCCAGGTAGGAGTGCGAAAGGAGCAGAGATGATCGTCACCTGACCCCCAGCCCCCAAAATCTAAAGGAGCAGAGTCTGAGAGGCAGTTTCAGAGAAGTTCCTCCCAGTGAGAGAGCAGTGGGGACAGAGCCCAGGTCGGGGTGGACTCCACGAGAAAGCTCTCTGCGCCTGTCTGAGGTGGAAGCCCAGGGGTTCAATGGGTCTTAAAGAGCTGGGCTTCTAGCCGACGTTTTCATCTCGCTGCCGAGATAAATGGCTGCCTTGCATTGTGGCAGGCGGCTTCCTAAGAGTGGCCTGTGCAGTCACTGGTCTCACAGGATGGTGGGAAATAGCTGAATAGTAATCTTTTTTTTAGAAAGCAAATGCCTGATCTTGGGATAGTGGTGTGCCCTTCCCGAGCAAGGCCAGCGGCCCCGGCACGTGGAGGCCTGCAAGGACTGCCAGCCCCACTCACGCGCCGGCGCTCACGTGCTGTCACGGGCACGTCATTACTGCTGTCGGGACCTCGTGTCCACAAAGTTTTGATCTTGGGTAGACTGAGTAGCCAGGGCACCTCACTGATCCAGCCCAAGTGGTCACGTGGTGGGCTTGGCTGGCCTCCTGCTGTGTTTGGTGGCTGTGGCCCAGCCGAGTGGAGCGCCCCTGGCTGGTGGCTCTGGGCCACAGCTGGCCATGTGGGAGACGTGATGACCCAGGTTGACCCTGGGTCCTTTTTTTTCTTTTTTAAAGATTTTAGTTATTTTTACATAGAAGAAGAACTGGGGTACAGGCTAGAGGTGTAGAGGGGTGAGATGATTCACCAGAGACAGGGTGGGAAGCAGAACAGGTAGATCGACTGAAATGCACTGCTGAGGGGAGCAGTAGGGAGGCGGGAGAGGTCTGCTGCGCCATGTGGGTCAGCCCCCTGGCTGGGGATGGAACTTGTGCTGCAGTGGCTGCCGATAGCTTCATAGTGCTGAAACTGAAACCCCTGTGCCACCAGGGAGGCCCAGCCCTGGGTCTTCTCAGTGCAGATTACCCAGAAGAGTCGGCCTCCTTCCTGGAACTCTGTCCCCCAACCTTTCCTCTGCTTCTGGGGGATCTGGTTGGCCTGGAGATGCTGCTGTAGCATCTGTGACATTCAGTGGCTGTTCCTGAGGGACTGGCAGGACTTGTTTGGGGCTGGGAGTTGAGTTCCAGGCTGTGTGACAAGTGCCCAGTGCCACTTGCTATCAGCAGCCCCCTGTATGTCCCTCAGAGAGCCCACCGGCCATCATGATGTGGTCAGGCCGTGAAGCTCTGTGAGGTGCGTGTTGGGTGCTAGGGTTGGGGATGTTGCTCAGTGCCTGGCCTTTGCAAACACCAAAGGTGGGGAAGTCCAGGAGTTAGATGCGGTGATGTGCCATCGCGGGCACAGACCAGCTGTTTCTCCGGGGATCGATATCCATGGGCTGCCCTGAGGGCAGAAGTGGGACTGACTGTATGTGGGAGGGGTGACCCTTCAGGGAACAGGAGGAGAACCTCACTTGGGCTGAAGCAGGGTGGGTATTCAGTCTCCCAGCTTTGTAGCCTCACACCTGCCTGCCCCGGTTGTAGCTCTGAGTCGGGGCTTTGTCAGCCCGGGGTCCAGGGAGAGGAACATTTGCGCTGTGTTGGCATCAGGCTAGCCCCACGAAGGCTTTCGGCAGCCTCAGTGTGGTCTGGAGGACGCAGTCTGAGTGCTTGATCCTTGGGCCTCCTTGCCTGGGGGCGCAGCATACGCTGGGTGAGACAACGCTCAGCTAGGCCCAGTGCAGCCCAGGCCTGCGTCAACTGTCCAGGAAGGGACGGCCCTTGGCTCCCATCAGAGGGAGTCCTGGCCCCAGGTTTCCCCTTGGCCTTGTGCCTTGTGAAACAACTTGGGGGTGATTTGGAGCCAGGCCTAGTTTCCCCAAGCAGTGCTCTGGCACCTTGCTGGTAGCCTCACCTAGCACAAAGGACTCTGTCTGATGTCAGCGCTGCCTACTGGATTCCTGGCCCTTCCCTCAAGAGGCAGCTGCTGCTGACTTGCCCGGAGGCCTGCCAGAGCCAGCGGGAGCAGAATGAAAGGGTTTGGCTCTCCTCAAGGAGTCAGCCTTGATTGGAGGAGGTGGAGCCTGTGGCCGGCAGTGTTCCCTGGGGTTTCCCGGTTGCTGCAGGCTGCTCTGTGGACTCAGGCCCAGGAGGTCTCTTAGCTGCCTGCCTGATAGCTGGGCACAGGGTACCTGCAAGCAGATGTAGGCACCAGGCCCCCAGCTGCCCACCCCCCCCACACCTCCCCCATGCCATTCCTAGAGGCCACTGTGTACCACACTCGTGACCTCGTCTCTCACCCATTCTACCTCCTGTGGGATTCTGTAATTCGCCCCTGTGTTACTGAGGACCAACTGCTGGGAAGTGGTGGGGGCCCCTGCAGTGAGCTGGGGAGGCCGCTGAGGCCCAGAAGGTAGGTAGACGCCCCTGGGACTCCGTCTCCCTTGGCTGGTGCTTTCCCCTCACTGGGCTGGATCCTTTCCAGAGCTGCTTCCTGACTCCAGCTTTCTGTGGGTGGGGAGAGGAGGCAGGTGCACGAGTTTTGCTCTGCTTGACCTAAGGTGACCAAGTGTACCTGCTGCTGATCCCTGGGTCCTGGTGACCGGAGGAGACAGGCCGGTGGTAACGGGTGTGTCAGCAGCTCACTGCGCTTGCTGCAGTTGTGGCTGGCGGTCTGCCGCTTGCAGGGCCGGCTGCCCAGGACTGAGGAGCAGGTGTGAGGGAGTGTGACCCCGTGAGTCCATGGTGTTGCTGCCTGGGGTAAACCTCCCTCCCCCACTGCCGCTGCCTCAGCCTTGCTAGCAACCCTCCAACCAGGACCCACGCCGGCAGGCTGGGGTGGCAGCTGCTCGGCGCCTGCCTGTCAGGACTCTTCCAGCCTCTTCTCCATGCCGGGCTGCTCGGGCTGCTGGTGTCCCTGGGGTCAGCCTTTAGCCCTCTGCCTGCAGCTCCGGGCGGGGTGTCCCAGGCGCTCTCCCAGGAGAGCGATTGCAGTGTCACCCGGTGCGGCAGGATGGGTGTGGGAGCTCACTCCTCTCCTCAGCACCCGTGGCAGTCCTGCTAGCTCATCAGTCGCTTCTAGAAATGCTATTACAAAACGTGTGTGTGTATTGAAGTAACATTTCCGGTTGTTCTTGGCCTCCCTCTTGCCTTCCTTTCCTCTTATTGCCTCAGCTTCCAGCTGCAACCTTAGGACCTTCACTGACTGGTGTGCAGTCCCCAAATCTACGGGGGTTCCCAGAGACCTCTCAGAATTGTCCAAAACTTACAGATTCCCCTCCCCCAGAGTAGCACTCACAGACACCCACCTTTTGCATCAACTCTAGGGTGCTGGAGGACTCCCAGACTAAGACTAAGCACCTCTGTTCTCATGTTCCCTGGGAAGCCCTGGAGTGCAGGCTCACTGGGGACCCCGGTGTCGGGCCAGGTGCCTTGCCGTGCCCCGGGCTGTGGGCGAACCTTCAGCCTTGTCCCAGCTCCGGCTCCACCTCCTGCAGTCTGTCCAGGCTCTGTGCAGCCCCCTCACCTCCCCCAGCAACCTTCTTCTCTCCTGAGATGTATTAAAACAGTGTTAAAAAAATTCCGCCCATAGAACTCATCTCTATCTGCTAGAAAATGCCTCCCACTCATGCTTCTCTCTCCTCCAAATAACTTGTCAAAAAAAAAAAATGCCATTCCCAAATTTAAAATCTTGCTAGAGATAGTACAACAAAGGTAGCCCAGTTCTTCTCAGGTGCCATCTGGGGCGGGGAGGGGAATAAACCTATGGTTTGAGGGCCAGGGTCACAGTGCCAGGTGGAGGAGGGCACAGGGACTCTTCCAGTGCCGAGGCGGGGGCAGGAGAGAATGTGTTGATGCCACCAGCTGAAGGGGCCACAGGGTCAGGGCACCAGCCTCCCCCTGCCCTAAATGGAGGCCAGAGCTGCAGGGGCCACCAGCCAGCTCTGGTCTCAGTGGAAAGCAGCCCTGTCCTTTGAGGGCAGGTCCTGGAAGTCAGTCCCAGACCTCCCTGGGGGCGCCATCCGCCTGCCCTGTTGCTGGCTACGCTGTCTGTGAGATGACTGGGAAGGGAGCCGTATGGTGGGGCCTGAGGGTGAGGGCCGCCATGTTGGCAGGGCTGCCCCCTAAAGCACGTAGCCAGCAAGCCACAGTCTGACCAGCTCTCCCGGAGCTCAGGGCTCCCTGCACCTTCCTGGTCCAGCACCAGAGAGGGTAGCCTGGCAACTCCGAGTGTCTATCCGATCTCCCTGCAGGCAGCTCTGACAGCCTCTTCCTCTCCTGGGCTTCCGCAGAAATGACTTCACTCTCTCATTTCTCCTCCCACCCCTGTTTTCTCTCCCCAGAGGCCATTAACTGTTTGATGAGAGCAATCGAGATCTACACAGACATGGTGAGGCTCCCTGCTTACCCTGGCTCTCAGCTGCGGCCCCTGTTTCCCAGCCTCTCCTCGCCTCCCCCATGCCAAGAGCAGGTGGGAGAGGGCAGGGAGGTGCTGGGAAATCTGGGTCCTCACCCAGCACCCCATCTGCCTGACTCCAGGCGGCAGCTGCTGGCACAGCACAGACCCGAGGCTCCCCAGGTTGTGCCTCTGACCTTCCAGGGCCATCACTGTTCTTATTTGAAGTTTCGGTTACCACCCAGCCTTGCCCGCACTGTCGCACGTGACTGGCTGCTCCCAGGAGAGAGCTGGGGTGATGGGCCCAGTCCGCTGGGCAGGGTGACACTGCAGTGCTGCTGGACAGTAGCGGCAGCAGCTCCTGTTGAACCAGGTCCCTTCAGGCGGGCACGTCCATCCTCTCATGGGCGGGCTCTCACTGCCTGTGAGAAGGGGCTTGCACCGCTGATGGCTTGCCTGGGACAGATGGAGTCCATGAGGCCCAAGCTGGGTCTGGCTGAGCCTGGGGCCTGGGGTAAGGGGTTTGGGGGCTGCAGAACTGTGGGTAGGTTGGGGATCCCAGCTCTCTGGGAGCTGGAGGTTTCCTTGAGAGAAGCTGTGGGTGTCCATGGAAGAGGTGTGGACATGGGTGGTGTGGAGAGCAGGACACGGCCTGTGAGAAGGGTCTCTACCAGGGCCACCCCGGGGAAGGGGGAGTGAGAGGGAGGCTGTTTCTGGGGCAGCGGGAGCTCTTGGGCCCTTGGCCTGTTTCTCCAGAGCTCCCCCCAGGTGATGGTGGGCTGGTGCACGCTTCTCGGGACCATCTGTCAAGCGCTTCCTGAAGGCAAAGGCCTCTGCCAAGCACGTCCATACATGTTGGCTCTGGTGACTCCCCAGCAGCCTTAGCCCGGGAAACAGGACGGAAGTGGAGATTTGGGGGAAGCGGGAGACCGGCCTAGGGGCAGCACTCAGACCCAGCCCCCACTCTAGAACCTCCCTGTTGAAGTCCTGCAGCCCTCTGTCCCCTTCTTCTGTATATCCCATTTCCCAAGTGCAGCCAGGGGGCTAGGAGGCCACTAGCTTCGGGAATGGGATGGGGCAGGGCACTCGGTGTCACTGGTCACAGGTGGCCCCTTCCCGTGTCCCACCAGGGCCGATTCACCATCGCAGCCAAGCACCACATCTCCATCGCCGAGATCTATGAGACGGAGCTGGTGGACATCGAGAAGGTGGGTGGCTGCAGGGCACCGGTGCGCCTCTGTCCCGTCCCCTCGAGCCTCTGGGTACCGGGCCGGGGCGTGTGGCCCGTGGCTGCTGTGGTGCTCCTCCTCACGCCCTCCTTCCCGGTGTCTCCTAGGCCATCGCCCACTATGAGCAGTCCGCAGACTACTACAAAGGCGAGGAGTCCAACAGGTACCCAGGCGCCCTGCTCCCCTCTTGCCTCCCCTGCCAGCACGAGCCCCACCCACCTTCCTCTATGCCCCACACAGCTCAGCCAACAAGTGTTTGCTGAAGGTGGCTGGCTATGCCGCACAGCTGGAGCAGTATCAGAAGGCCATTGACATCTATGAGCAGGTGAGGACGCCCCTGCCCCGTCCCCTCCCCCCCAGCACTGCAGGGGCACAGTGCTCCTTTCTGTCTCTCACCCTCTCCTTCCTCGCCCCCCGCTCATCTCCTACGCCTGCAGCCTGTCTGCAGCCACCCTCTCCCACACTCAGAGAGACTGGGGTGGCCCCAGAGTTCAGGAGGGAACAGGGAGAGTGGTTGAGGCCTAGAGTAGCCATCAGCAGTCGAAGAGCCCGTCGAAGGGGTCAGGGATGCGAGGGCCCAAGCCACCATGGGAAGGAGGGAGGACACCTGGGTGTGCAGGCCCCTCTGCTGTGTGCGGTGGGCTGAGTGGGCCCTGGCTTCCCCGTGGGCTCGGCCTGGCCAGGAGAAAGGCAGGCAGCTGGCCTTGAGGAGCGGGGCGGGCCCTGCCTGTCATGTTCCCACAACCTGCCACCCCTCTGCCCACTGACGAGCCAGCCTGCTGTTGGGCCTGACAGCGGAGCCGCCTACTCCCTCCGTCTCAGGCACATCAGGAGCCACAGACACCTGGCCCTGAGGCAGCAGCACCCCCTCCCTGCCCCGTGCTTGCTCACACAGAGGCTACCCACCTGCCCAGGCTGGGCTCTTGGCGTCTCCGGCCTCGGAGCCCTGGGTAGCAGGACCCTACCATGGCTGCACGCCCAGTTCCAGCTGCCCCACAAGGGTCTGGCAGTGACCTAGGCTCTCTGGCTGCCAGCTCTGAGCTTATCGTGCCACCTCCCTGTGCCCACAGGTGGGAACCAACGCCATGGACAGCCCCCTCCTCAAGTACAGCGCTAAGGACTACTTCTTCAAGGCAGCCCTGTGCCACTTCTGCATCGATATGCTCAATGCCAAGGTGGGCCCCGCAGCCAGTGACCACCCTCAGCGCCATCGCCCCTGCTGCCTGCCGCTCAGCCCCTTCGAGAGCCAGCGCTCTCACCCGCCAGCTCCTCCTCAGTCGGCCTCTGGGGCAGGACGCCTGTTCTCCTGGGACCTCTCGGTCAAGCGTTTGAGTTTCCAGCTCCTGGCTAGTCCACCTGCTCCACGCGCTTTACTCTCTGTGTGGGGGCTCTTTGAATTTTTCACACCCTAGGGTCAGCACTGCTATCACCCTTTTTGACATTGAGGGAAGTCACAGAGGCTGAGATGGGTCCCTTGTTCCAGCTGCATGACCAGTAACTGCAGCCTCAGGGTCCCAGATCTTTCTGACTCTCTACCCGCCCTGCCTCCACTTTCAGAGCTAGGCAGGCCAGGGCGAGGGCGGGGTTGGAGTGAGGGTGGGAGAGCTGGAGGTGGGAGAGCTGTTGATGTCACAGCCTGCATTGGCCAGTTCCCTCACCGGTTGGCTCACTGGGATTTGTGGGTTCTCCAGCTGCCATCCAGGTGCCCCCCCCCACATCCTCTTGCACCCCATCCCTCTCTGTAGTTGTCTCTGCAGCCAGACTGGCGCTGAGCTCAGCTCCCTGAGGTGCAGTCAGGCAATGAGCTGGGGGAGGGGCACAGAACTGACTCAGAGCCCAGTCCCCTCAGCTCCCAGGTTGCCTCAGAGCTTCTCCCCTTCTGCCCTCCCGCCCTCCCGTGCTCAGCTGGCTGTGCAGAAGTATGAGGAGCTGTTCCCTGCCTTCTCCGATTCCCGGGAGTGCAAGCTGATGAAAGTGAGTGCATTCGCTCAGGCCCCTTCCCTCCCAAAGGGGGTGAGGTGGGAGGAGTGGAGGTCTGGAGATTTGGGCTGCAGTTAGAATGGTCCCCACGGTCTCTACAGAGTGGTTCTCAGGGGTCTTGCTTTGTCTTCCTTCTTCTGCGTTGGGTCTCAGTTTTCTATATGTGATGGGCCTAGGGCAGAGCTGGGAGACCGTGTGTTCCGCGCGCTCTCTCTCTCTCTCTCTTTCTCTCTCTCTCCCCCTCCCCGCCTTCTCTCTCTCTCTCTTTCTCTCTCTCTCCCCCTCCCCGCCTTCTCTCTCTCTCTCTGTCTCTCTCTCTCCCTCTCCTTCTCTCTCTCTCACACACACACACTCACGCAGGTGCACAGAGTTGTCAGTGAGCTTGAGAGTGACTTCTGATACAGACACATCCCTTTTTCTCTCAGTCTGGGTCCCGCCTGCCCCTCCACCCACCCAGACAGTGTGTGCCTGGATCTCACCCGGGTCCTCGCCACACTGAGCCCTGAGCCATTGCTGCCACTGTCTTGCAGAAATTGTTAGAAGCCCACGAGGAGCAGAATGTGGACAGCTTCACCGAGGCGGTGAGTGGCTGGCGGTCTCAGATGCACTTGCTGTGAATCTCACCCTTCATGTCTGGTCCCAGCCCCTAACTGAATAGCTTCCTCCACTCATCCCAGAATCCTCGTCAGAGGAGGTACAGGGAGTATTCTCCCCATGTTAGAGATGATGGCACTGACGCTGGGTGAGACAAGGAGGCTTGTCTGGCTCCCCTTGGTGCAGAGCTGGGACTCATACCCACACCAGACGCTGCCCACACAAGGGCATATTCCCTTGGAAGCAGCAGTTGGGGGCTGCCCCTCCTCAGACACCTGGGGTCTCCCAGAGGTGTAGGGGAGGAGGGAGGGAAATGTGTTGTATCGTCTGCTGCCCTCCCTAATGATTGGAGAAGTGGGAATGATGGCAGCGCCCCAACTCTCTCCTACCTGGACCTTGGGTGTGTGGGAGGAGTGGGCTCGCTCTGGCCTCCCTCTCCCCAGGGCACTTGGGACAGGCCTTTTCACCTCTCCAGGCCTCTCTCCCATCAAACAAGGAAGTAGACCTCTTGTCTTGGCTCCAAAATCCTTTTTATTTCCCCCCAAGGAAGCCTTATGCCAGGCTAGTAAAGACAAAAGGGGGTCACACCTCCCCCCGCTACTTTCTCAGGACCAGAGCGTGCTAGGGCCAGAGACCCTGGCTTCAGGGTGGGGACAGGGAAGGAGCCAGGACAGGTGTGGGACACCCCCCGTCTTGCCCCATCCCCACCACGTGCCGGGCTGCAGGTGAAGGAGTACGACTCCATCTCGCGGTTGGACCAGTGGCTCACCACCATGCTGCTGCGGGTCAAGAAGACCGTGCAGGGCGAAGAGGAGGACCTGCGCTAAGCCCCGCTCTTGGTTTTCCTGCCCGTCTGCCCTCCCCGGCAGGCCCCTCCAGCGAGGATCTCAGGCAGAAGCTGGGGCTAGGGGGGCCTGAGACCTTGGCTGCGAGCCCTTCCCTCCCTTCCCACCTGAGGAGGCTCAGGAGCCACAGCGCGGGCTCAGCGTGGCTTCGGGTTACCCCAGGCCAGGGCCTGCTGGCCCATCACCTCTGTTCTCGCTACGTCGCTCAGCCCCACCCATTTATTTAAGCTCCCAGAGGTGCCCTTCTCCACCCAAAGAACAGAATCCTTGACCCAGACCTACCTGCCGTGGGTGCTGCCAGGGTCGGGGGTTGGCCTCGGGCCCCCATCTCCGACCAGCCGCGTGTTGAACTGGATTCTCGCCCGCTCTTGTCTCCCAGCCCAGCTCTGAGCACATGTAGCCACTGAGATTTGCTCTCGCCACTGGGGGTGGCCTCCTCTCCCCAGCCTCCCTCAGCCCCGACCTCTCAGGGCAGACCCCAGGCCCTGGCGCTCCAAGGGTTGTCCCGCACCCACCCTCATCACCTTCCCCAGCGCTTTGAGGTTTGTCGGTCGGAGGCTGCAGCTGGCCCAAGAAAGAAAATTAAAAAAAGAGAAACTTTTGCAAGAGTCTCTTCCTCTCCACCTCTGCTCCCCGATTCATCCTTAAGGGCTGGTGTCCATCTTCCTGTCCTCCCGGACCCTGTGGAGACTTGGCTGGGTCATAGCACCTAGGGGAGGGGATGCCCAGAGATGGTGGGTGGGAGTCCAGCCTGCCAGACTTGATTTGCCTCTGGGCCTTGGACTGTGTGGCCTGGTTTCCCCGGCAACCCCAGGAATGCTGGGGAGGACTGGCCTCAGCAGCAAGCATGACTGGAAGAAGCCCACGGATCTCCCAGCCTCACACCATGCCCACATTTCCCTGAAAGCTGGGCTAGAAGCCCTAGTGGCGTTTGTTCCATCTGCTGCAGGATGGGGGAGGAAGCGGCTTGGGGTGGGGGGGCAGAGCATGAGGACCCAGTGGGAATGGGGAGTGGGAGAGGAGATGAAAGGCACCCTTTGTCCAGAAAAGACAGGCAGAACCACCCACCACCCCATGGTCCACCCCGTAGGTCTCTATGGCAGGTCAATGGACTGATGGGTGCTGGAGGGGGCACAGGGCTAAGGAAGGCTGAGCACCGAGAGGCAGTCGGCGCCCTGTGTGACCAGATGTCAGGAAGTAGACGGCCAGTGATGCAGAGGAGCGGTTGCTCCTTGGGGTATGTCCCAGCCTAGAGCCTGGGATTTGAGAAGTGGCGGTTCTTCAGGTAGAGAGTGACAGCCTAGGACTCTGCCCTGCTTCTCTGTCCCCTTCAGCTTCTCTCACAGCACAGTCAGTGTGCCTAGAGCTCAGTTAAACTCCAGAGTGAAAATCTCTGCCATGGTGACCACAAAACAGTGATTCTCAACGCTGACTGCTCTCAAATCCTGAAAAGCACTCGAGCTTGGGCCATGCCCTGTTCAGTAAGTGGTGCTTTGGTGGACATTCTTCACCCTTTTGGATTCAAGTGCACAGCTGGAGTTAGAAACCAGTGCACAGCGCAATTCATTCCAACCCACAACTTCCTTCACTCATTCAACAAACATGAAATGAATATGATTTTGTGGCTACCGCATCAAGTAAAGGAAGCCTAAAGAAGACATGATTCAAAAGTGGCAGATCAGGCAGCTGTCCTTCTGCCCACCTGTGCCTATGCAGGTGCTTCCTTTTCGCCAACTCTCTCCCTCTGCAGGGCAGCAGCCTCCTGCCTGTCTGTGCCCTGTACCATACTGAGGCTTTTCTTCACTGACCTTTCTCAGCAGAGGCAGCTCTCCTCAAGCTGCCCGTCTGCAATCATGCAGGCCTTTCTCAGCAAACTCCTCCTTTCACAGGCAGTCCTTTCTGCCCACTTGTGTGTATGCAAGTGTCCTTTACTCTTCTGTCCCTTTCCCTGATCTTTTAAATAAACCAAAGTGGCAGATCAGACCCCACATCCTATTCAATCAGGACGTGTCAGTGAATGCTAAGCACCTCCTGTGTGCTGTGCCTTGATCTAGACCCTGAGAGTACAGTATTGAACAGCTTAGCCAGACCCTGCCCTGGAGTTTTTTCTTCTAGCCAGAAATGAAGATGTGACACAAACTCCTTCCTTTCCACCCATCTCCAGGTCCATTCTGCCTTTGAGAACATCCCTGCCTTTGAGATTGTCTGAGGTGCTTGGCAAAGGGTCTAGCACTGATTTACTAAACGTTTGCTTTATGTCAGGCCTCAAGGGGCAGGTGCTAGGGATCTGACCGTGACCAAGGAAGATCCAGTCGCTGCCTTCTGGGATTCTAGGTGCACGCACATTCTTTGTTTTGCAGGGAAGGGAGTGACACCTTAAGATGGCTGGAAAAGTTGACCAACTCATGTTGAAAACAATAGGTGTAGAGACTCCTCATGCCCTTTTGAGGACAAAATAAGCCAAACAGTTATAACCCCTACATGATTCAAAGTCAGAAACATGTGCCTTAAATCCTCTCTCCACCTGTCACCATGGTATCAGTCCAAGGACTGCTCTTCCTGAGTCTCAACTTCATCTTCTATAAATTGGGATCATCTCTTTGCACGGTTGTTGCAAGGGTGTATTGACATGAATGTGTCAGGGTGGCCCTGTGCATTATTCTCCATCAATGCTGAAATGAATTTGGTGTTAACAGCAGAGTGCCTGAGAGTTTGATGAGATAATTTAGTAAACACATTTTTACTAAAATATAGGTGATAAAGGAGGTGGTTATTATTACTATGATTTTTTTTAAAGATTTATTTACGCATATAAGAACTGGGGTGCAGGCCAGAGATATGGGAGGTGAGAGGATTCACCAGAGACAGAGTGGGGAGCAGAACAGGCAGATCTACTGAAACACACTGCTGAGGGGAGCAGCGGGCGAGGCAGGAGAGGTCTGCTGTGCCATGTGGGTCCCCTCCCTGGCCAGGGGTCGAACTCGTGCAGCTATGCAGTACATGCTTCACAGCGCGAAGCTCAACGCGCTGCGCCGCCACCAAGGAGGCCGCTACTGTGATTATTTTTGGCCAGGACAGCTAGATCCTTTTATTTTGGGGTAAGAATGGATTTCACTGTTTTTAAGGTGGGGTACTTAAATATGGAGCTATCTCGTTTGGGTCCCAATACTGACAGCTTCTTACTAGCTGCGTGATTTTAGACAAATTACCTCACTGTGGCTCAATTTTTTTAATCCATAAAACATTGCCAGAATACCTACAGCTCCTCCCCCTGACCCTCACCCCGCCGCCCGTTGTGAGTTTTTGCTAAATTGATAGCTGGAAAGCGCTTAGAACAGTTCCTGGGCTGTATTAGGGCATTAAGTTGTGTGCTTCTTATTACTCTTCCACTTAGTCCAAGGCGAGGGCCACACCCCCCATCTTTCAGCCACAATCCTTCCAGGGCCCTGAAAAGGACCGGGGAGGGGTGCGCAGGCGCAGTGGGGCAAAGTCGCCTCGGCTGCCCGAGTGGCCGCCATATTGGTTAAGGGTATGGGCAGCAGTATGACTTCCTAAAGTCATCAATTCGCGCGACGGGCAGGCACCCGGCGATCCAGGTCGCTTCAGTAGCTGCGGCAGGGTAGGTCAGGCCGTGGAGGGGGTTGCAGGAATGAGTGGTTGAGGGGTTTGATGGGGGAGCCGGCCGAGACCGCGGGCCTTTGCCCGTTGCGCGAGGACAGCTTCACGCGCTTCTCGTCGCAGAGCAATGTGTACGGGCTGGCGGGCGGCGCGGGCGGGCGCGGGGAGTTGCTGGCCGCCACTCTTAAAGGCAAGGTGCTGGGCTTCCGCTACCAAGACCTCCGACAGAAAATCCGACCCGTAGCCAAGGAGCTGCAGTTCAACTACATTCCCGGTGCGTGTCGCCACGGCGCTGGGGGTGGGGGCTGGAATGTGTTGAGAAGGCTTCTGAGGCTCTGAGTCGCAGCACCATGATGGGAGAAGGGGATCAAGATGATGAAGGGGATCAGGATTCATCATCAGGAGGCTTTGGGGTTAGGGGCCAGGGATTAGAGGATTCAACACCCCCCCCACACACCACCATGGTGGTGCTGATCAGGACGCACTGGGGTGCAGAGATTGTATGATAACTGGTCAGAGGTTACAGACTGTTAGTGGCTCGCCACGATTAGGGATACTGGATTCAGAGCTTCCCTGAATGAAAACTTTGAACTGTTCCCTCCCAGTGGATGCTGAGATTGTCTCCATCGACACCTTCAACAAGTCACCCCCAAAGCGGGGCCTGGTTGTGGGGATCACATTCATCAAGGTACCCAGAGCCCCCTCCACCTACCCGTTTCCGTTTCCCACTCTCTCGATGCACATGGTGGCACCCAGATCTCTCTGGCGGTCCCTCCACTCCCCTGAGAACACTTTCCTTCCCCAGGATTCAGGGGACAAGGGCAGCCCCTTCCTAAACATCTACTGTGACTACGAGCCTGGCTCTGAGTACAATCTTGACTCCATTGCCCGTGAGTGTGTGGCCTGGAAGAGAGGAGGAGTGGGGAGGGCAGGCCAGGACCTCTGGTCGCCAGTGTCCAACTACCTGTGCTCTCCCTACAGAGAGCTGCCTGAACCTGGAGCTTCAGTTCACTCCCTTCCAGCTGTGCCATGCAGAGTAAGTAAGCATCGGTGTGATGCAATAGTGGAGAAGATATAAAAGAGAGGGCATGTGTGAGTGGGACTGAATGTAGCAAAGTGGGGATTGCAAACCTGCCCCACTGACAGTCAGGTTCTAGTGTTTTTTGTTTTTTGAAGTTTTGTTCTGTTAAAGTGGCCATGGACCCATTGTCTGATTGGCTACCATTTTGTTTTCCCCGAACCATCTAGATCATTTGAGAGTTAATTGAATGCTGGTGTTGCAGACATCTGGACTTTTCACACTCCCAGATCCAGAAATGTTAACATTGTAAATTCTGAGATTCCAAGATTTAGAAGTCCCGCAGTTTGATGATTCTGAGATCCTACAGGAATGAAGTCCTAACATTCTCATATTTCAACGAGATAGAATATAGACCACCTGGAATGCTCAGTTTCTAGAATCCCCATGTACATGAATCCCATTCTAGAGTTCTGAATTCCATTCTCAAACATCAGTGTTCTGACACAGGGGTTGGCGTACTTTCTCTCAAAAGGCCCAGGGGAATGAATATTAGGCTAGGAAGTCCAGACAGCCTGTCACAACCACTCAGGTCTTCCATTATAACGAGAAGGCAGCCATTCACACCATGTTAATGAGTGGACGTGCCTGCATTTCAGCAACACGTTATTTATAAAACCAGGCAGTGAGTCAGATCTGACTTGTGGGCCATAGTTTGCCAAACTCGGATCTAGCAGGGGAATGTTTTAGAAACTGATGTTCTGGAATCTAAGAGTTGGATTTTCTACCATGCTAATATCCATGGTGACAAATTTCTAAAATTTCAAATTTCTAGTTTGTCCAACAAGGGAGAAGCCAGAGCTTCCAGAATACTAGAGTTCTAGATTAGAGAGGGTCTGGTGTTCTGAGGTTCTGTAGTCTGTTCTAGAGCTCCATGTTCCATTCCCAAATTCACCTCCAGACTGAATCTAGCAGATGAGGGCTTTGGAAACGGAAGGTTCTAGCTTGCCAAATTCCTGCAGTTCTGAGATTGGGAAGTTCTATAGTCTGAGAGGCTAGAATACTTGTTTCTACAGCTCTGCACTCTGCTGTTCTAGCTCTGGATCCAAGAACTTGAGCATGCTTATAGGCAAGGATTTTTGCAGGAAGGTCTTAAAACACATGGGTTCCCTCCTGCACTCGGGATCTGCCATACTGGGTTCTATCTAGATTTCTCTGTTTGTAGGGTCCAGGTCGAGGATCAACTGGAGACTGTGTTTCTCCTGAGTGGGAATGACCCGGCCATTCATCTCTACAAGGAGGTGAGGCAAGGAGAGGCTGGGTGGGCAGAACCAGACTGGGGTCACCACAGACTGGCTGCTGACTCCAAGTGGGGTTGGGGGCTGGGTTTTGATTCCGCCAGAATGAGGGACTGCATCAGTTTGAGGAACAGCCCGTGGAAAACCTCTTCCCAGAGCTCACGAACCTGACCAGTAGGTAGGAGAGCCCCTAAAAGTGGCCAGCAGAGACCCAGTCTGGTGGCCGCCGAGAGAGCGGGTGGTGGGAATAACCTCCAGCACCTTGAGAGAGTTGGCGGACTCGAGAAACTGGTCCGCAGTGGTGATCCCAGAGAAAAGGGGTAGTGGCCACAGACAAATCTGGTAGCAGGAATTGAGAAATCACTGGGCAGGTGGGGGGTGGGGGTGGGGGGGGTCTCCCAGGGCTACAGGGAAGGGGTGTGGATGCTCCTGTGGAGGCAGAGGTGCAGGGCCGGGGCCAGGTGATGGCCCTTCTGCCCCTCCGCCTGCCTGCCCGTCCCCAGCGTCCTCTGGCTTGACATCCACAACCTCCCTGGCACATCCCGGCGACTCTCAGCTCTCGGCTGTCAGAGTGGTTATGTCCGAGTGGCCCATGTGGACCAGCGGCGTCAAGGTGAAGGCAGGGCCGTGGGGGGCTAGGGCTGGGGACAGAGGGCAGCACCCTGAGTCCTCCCCCTCCACACAGAGGTTTTGCAGACGTGGACAATCCTGCAGGATGGCCCCATCTCCCGAGTGATCATCTTCAGCCTCTCCGCCCCCAAGGGTGAGCAGCTCCCTGGCTCAGTTCTCCTACCCACATTTGGGGGAACTTTCCCAAAGTGTCCAGTTCCCACCTCCCTCACTTCTGTGTGCCCCACCAGCCGCTCCCCACTCTATCCTTACTTACCCCGTGGCCTCATCTCAGGCCTTTCCCTGGAGTTGAACTTTTGCCTCGCCCCTCATGGTCTGTGTGGCCCGTCACTTTGTGGCCTTCTCTCTGGCCTCTTCTCTCTGTCTTTGGCTGCACTCGAACCTCTGGCTTTGCCGGTGGACACGACTTGGTCCCACCGCTCCAGGCTTCCCTGTCACCACAGACATGTCAGTGTTACCGCTGGGTCTGCCCTCAGCTGGCGTGTCCCTTAGCCTGAGCTCCGCCATCAGTGTCTGTCCCTCGGGTGGGTCTCGACTGTCTTCCTCTGGTCACTATAGCCTGACCTGAGGCTTTTCTGCTGTCATGCAATCTTTGTTCCTTTTGACGCTGCTCCTCCTGGTGACTGTCCTCCAGCGTTCGCTCATGGCCTAACCTCCAGCTCTCCCTCGAGCACTCCTCTCACTGAAGGGAGGGTGCGAGACGGGGCTGGGAACCTGTTCCCTCAGACTTCCCCCCACTCCCTGTTCTCATTCTCTCTCCAGAAGCCATGGACAGGCCACAGCCAGAGGAGTATAGCCTGCTGGTGGCCAGCATGCTGGAGCCGGCAGTGGTGTATCGGTGAGAGCGGGGTGGGGGGAGCACGTGGGTGCGGTCTAACCTTGTGTTTCTGCCCCGTGGTCTAACCTGATCGTTCTAAGCAGAGAGACCCCTTGGGTGAGGTGGTTCAGGACTGGGCAGGTAAAAGTGCGCCTCTCCCAGGGACCAGGGTGTGGGGGTGGAATTTCAGAACTTGCAGGGACAATGCAGAGGCTTTGGGATGGAAACCACAGGTCTAGTCCTGTGTGGTTGGAGAGAGCATGCCCGTGAGCCGGCTCCGTGTATGTGAAAGCTCGGATTCTTGGTGTTAGCTGATTTCCAAAGTGTAAGAACTCACCCCCGTCCCCCTGGTGGATTCCAGTTCACCAACACACACCTGCTGGCCTGTGGAATGTCTGGAAATTTCCCATTTGGCTCTAGTGAGCCAGTGCCAGCTAGATGTGGCACATGTGGTAGACAGATGTGAAGAAATGGAAGCAGGGATTGAGCTCTCCAGGCTCAGGGAAGGACGGGTGTCCAGCCCGAGGAGTAGGGGCCCACAGTCTGCCGTGAACAACCGTGAGTTCCTTTGGCTGGACGTGAAGGATGACCACAGTGTATCTAAGAGGCCTTAGGAGGAACAGGGTTGAGACCTGAGTGGGCAGCGCGGTGGCACCTGGCCCAGCGTCTGACCCCTGTCTCCCTGCTACCCCCAGGGACCTGCTGAACCAGGGCCTTGAGGACCAGCTCCTTCTGCCCAGCAGTGACCAGTTTGACAGTGTCCTCTGTGGCCTCGTCACCGATATAGATTTGGATGGGCAGCCAGAAGTCCTTGTGGCCACCTATGGACAGGTGAGAACAAGG
This sequence comes from Galemys pyrenaicus, assembly GCA_019455555.1. Taxonomy (NCBI): domain Eukaryota; kingdom Metazoa; phylum Chordata; class Mammalia; order Eulipotyphla; family Talpidae; genus Galemys; species Galemys pyrenaicus. Next base: position 325,774 of record JAGFMF010011711.1, read on the forward strand.
GAAGGCCCCCCCGCCCCTGCCACAGGCCCCTCCCCTGTGTGACTGGCCCTCGCTGCCCCTGCAGGAGCTGCTGTGTTACAAGTACGGAGGCCCAGAGTCTGGATTCCGCTTGCTGTGGCGGCGGGGCTTCTCCAGCCCGCTGCTGGCCATGGCGCATGTGGACCTGACCGGGGATGGGCTGCAGGAGCTGGCCGTGGTGTCTCTGAAGGGTGTGCACATCCTGCAGGTAGCCCAAGAGGGGGTTTGTGCACCTGCTGTCACGGGGCATGTGTAAGGGGTAGGGCAGGGGGCCATGCAGCCCCACCCTGGGAAGGAAGTAACCTGGGTCTGGGAGGTGGGCCAGCTGTCAGGACAGGGGCCGCTGGGCATGTCCCCCACGGGGGTGAGGGATCAACACGGGAGGGGGATGCTGATGGCCACCTGTCACCCGCTGCAGCCCCCCGGCCCACCCTCAGCCTTCCTAAATGCTGTCCCTTCACGGTGGCCATGACTTGGATCTCACCTCCGTCGTCTAACCTCAGTCTTTACGTGGTGGTCCAGCCTTCACCATCCGTGCCAGGCATGGATGCAACTTAAGGCTCTGCTCTGGCCGAGATCGAACCTCCAGTCTGCTTCGCTCGGCTGACTTCCAAATCACACTCCTTTCCCTTCCATACACCTGCTTCTGACCTTGAACCCTTCTACTTGGTCTAACCTCAAAATGTTTTATGGTGGTCAAGCCCTTGAACTGTGATCCGATATCCCACTCCTCCTGAACTTTGACCTCTGACCTTTCCATAGCAGCCTAACTGCCATTACCCCTAATAGTCCCGTAGCCCAACCCTCCCAGAGGTCCAAGGTCTAACCTTGAACTCACCATTGCAGCTTTTCCTCCAACAGCTGGAGTGTCATCTTCGACCATTTTCCCTCTGACCAGGCCCCTCCCCTTAAGCCTCTGTTTCCCAATCTGGTACTGCCTCCCCCTTCCCTCTGGTCTGGCTCTGGGATCCTTTCTGTTCTGGTCTAACCCGTGTTCGTCCTACTGGAGTCTCCCCTTACTGCTTCCTCTACTGTCTTTGTTTGGACCTTCCCCTACAGTTTAATCCTCAGTGGAGTGGCCTAGGTTGGACTGTAGGAGAAGGGAGGTTGGACCCCAGTGGAGAGGTTGAAGGTGAACCACAGTGGCTAGGGTAAAGGCTAGACCCCAGTAAGATGGGATGTGGTTAGACCAAGTGGAGAGATCTGGTTTAGACCCAGTGGAAATGACAGATTATTCCTCAGCCCTGTTATGAAGGGCCTCGGGTCAGCCCCAGTAGAGAGGGCTGAGGTGGACCCCAGTGGAAAGGGCAGGCCTGTGTTAGATCCCAGCAGGAAGCATTGAGGTTCGGCCACAGCGGAGGGACCATGGTCCAACTCGGGGGAGCAAGGACTTCCGTTGTCCTCTCTCCATCCTGTCCTCCCTCGTTGAAATCTGACTCAAGGTCTTACCATCACAGAGTGACTCCTCTCTGTCCTTCTGTTAGGAGTCTAACCTCAGCTCCTCCACCTGGCTCTGGGGACAGCTACCTCTGTCCCTCATGTGGTGACACACTCCTTTCCCTTCCACTTTGCTTGGCTCCTTCTCTGAGCTGTTGGCCTCCTTCTCTGCCAGGCCTCCCTTGGTCTCCCCCACTGTGGTCAAACCTCACTCACATGCAGCTTAATCTCTCACTCATGCTGTGAGCCTCCCTCCTACCCCTTTCCCTAAGTTCTAACCTCTAACCCTGTATGCTTGGGGCAAGGCTTTGTTCTTCCCACTGAAGTGCGTTTAAGGCTGCTTAAGAGTCCCCCCGGCCCCTTCACCCCATCGCAGAGACCCCTTCTCCACCCACACACTGCAGTCTCCTGTGCCCCACCACGGCCTTTGAGGTGGTCTAACTCCAGACCCCCCCCAACTGTGGTCTCTCTGGCCCCCTCCAACTCTGTCTCAGCCCCACCCTCCTCCTTCTCTTGTTCCCCCACAGCACAGCCTGATCCAGGCCTCAGAGCTGGTCCTGACCCGGCTTCGGCATCAAGTGGAGCAGAGGAGACGTCACCCACAAAGGCTGGCAGACAGGGTGGGTTCAGGGTCTGCTGGAACCCCAAACTCCTGAGTACCCACCCACTGCCCACCCTCAGCCTGAGGTCTCTTGATGTGGGGGAGGCCTGGTGAAGGCAGGGATGCTTTCCTTCAGTCCCCCGGGGGGGCAGGGCTGTGAGTTTCTGCTCTGGCTCCTTTCCATGTACCTGTGACCCCAGCTCCTATACTCCTCTCTGAGCTTCACTGTTCCCAGTTGGAAATGGGGTGGTCGCCTGCTCGCCCAAAAAGCACTGTTCAGCCAGCAAGTATTTACATGTCCAGAGGGAAACCACATTCTCAGTTGTCTTCATTCTTTTGTTCGACAAGCATTCGATGAGCACCTGCTGTGTGCCCTGCCATGCCAGGTGCTGACCTCACCCAGAAGGACCGGGGGAGAGGGGGAAGGGGAGAAACACACCCAGGTTAGACCCAGAAACTGGGTTAGGTGAGGTCTTAGTATAGACCCCAGAGGGAATGAGGTGAAGAAACTAAACAGAAAGGCTGAAGAAATTAAACTATAGTAGAAGAGACTAGAATGTAAGCAGAGGGCTGAGGTTAGACCCAGGAAAGTGACCTGAGGTTTAACCATAGTAGAGAGAGCTGAGCTTTGAACCTGCAAGGGAGGTCTGAGGTTAGACCTCAGGGGAGAGACAAACTGGGCCTCAGAGGAAAGGGTATGGGTGGAAAGGACTGCTGTGGGCGTGCGCTGTGGGCGCACTTTGGTCAAATTGTAGCAGAGGGTCTGAGGTAGCCCCCCTCCGGGTAATGCTGAGGTCTAGTTAGCAATGGTGAACTGTGACAAAGATTACTAAGGTTCCACCCTGTGCCAAGGACCGCAGTTAGACCCCAGCAGGAAATAATTGAGGTTAAATCCCAGTGGGGGAGTTCTGAGAAGAGACCAGGCAGACAGGAGACCAGGCTCTACCATGCTGGGAAGGACTAAGGCTAGACCTAATCTGAGCAGCTCCTGGAGTTCAGAGGCCAGGGAGTTAGAGACGAGGCTGATTTCCCCAGACTGTGGCTGTCGGGACTGCCCCCTCCCATGGTCTGTTGGATGGCAAGAAATCAGAGGCCTATATCTCAGGGACCAGTGGAGGGCGGGGATGATGGAAGAAATCTGGCCTTCCCCCACCACCAGCCAGGAATAGAATCCAGGTCAGGAAGGGTAGAGAGTAATTCCTGAGCAGGCTCCAGGCTTGTGGGCAGGGGGGACTCCTGCACCCTGGGGGAGATAGTCCGTCCCCATGGTCATGCTGGCCTCCCATCTGCCGCCTCCCTTGGAAGCCCACCCAGCGCTGACCCTGGAAGACCAAACTGCCAGTTCTCCAAGGGGGACTAAGGGCGGTGGGAGCCTGCCCATCCCCGCCCACCCATCTTCAGCCCCTCTCCCAGAACCCGTGGGAAATCGCAGGGAGCTGGATCAGCGCCCTCTCTCCTGGCAGTGGGCCTAAGGGTGTCCAGCCAGGACTGGCAGTGTGCGAGGGCCACTGGCGGGAGCAGGGTGTCCCCTCCCACAGCCCGCCTGCTGAGGTGGCGTCTCTATCACTTCCCACCCTGGGGGAGAATGGGAGGCTGGGGGGTTTCAGGGAGTTTAATTAGTAATGGTGTGGGAGTGGGAGGTGCTTCCACTTCCAGGCCCACAAGTTTGCACCTCCAGGAGCACCTGTCTGGTTCTTTGCAGTCACTTCCGGTCCTTGTGCCAGGTCCCTGGTCTGGGCCAGCATGTGGTGTAGCTGAAGTCACACTTCACCACTCGTGCCTCGGTTTCCACATCTGTAAAATGGGGCCAGTAACACCAAGGGGCGTGAGGGCTAGTCCCGGCAGCACGTGTCAAGTGCTAATGAAAAGCCGGATAACCGTGCCTGGCACTTGCTAAGGGCAGTATGAATGGCGACTTGTTATTATTATTAATGGGAGCCTTTGTGGTTGTTTCTGGCTAGCGCTGGGAGTTTCTGTCTGCAGGCACTGTTTGTGAGTTTGGATCGACTCTGGCTAAATATTCTCGCCCTCCCCCCAGTTCTGTGAGCCTGTAACTATTTCTAGCTGTTTTTGTGTTTTTTGGCTCTCGTGTGCATCAGGACTTGTGTGTGCGTGTGTGTGTATGTGTTTGTCACTTAGAGGCAGCCTCCAACACACACACAACGGTGCCCTCCACCGCTGTCCCTAGCCTGTGGTGCTGAACTGGGTGGGAGGTATGGGTTACCCCTTCTCTCCTGCTCCTCCTGCTCCTCCGTCCAGGCCCCTCCCAGACCTCCCCCGCCCGCTGCCCCTCTCCCCGCCTCCTCCTCCTCCCTTCCCTCTTCGGCTCCTCCTCCCTCCCAGTCCCTCCTCCTCCCGCTTACTGACTCCCCCTCCCCTGTGTTCCTCCCCCCTCCTCCTCTCCTCCCTCTATCCCCTCTCCCTCCCCTCCACCCTGGCTCTCCCTCTCAGTCTCCGGCTTCCCTCTCTCTTCCTCTCCTCTCCTCTCACTCTCCCTCTCTTTCTCATTCTCTCTCTCTCACTCTCCTCTCTTTCTCTGTCGGGAGTCGCCCACCACTGCCAGCCCCGTGGAGGGGGGAGCTGCTCCACTGCTTCAGGCTGTAACTGCAGGTAAGAGCCCCCCCAGTTACCCCAGGCGGACTGAGGGGGGTGGCTTTGAGAAATGGGGAGCTGCTTCTACCGGAGCTCGCTTATGGGGAGTGAGGGGGCTGCAAACTCAGAGCCCTTCCTTGGGGTGGTGGGCAATTCCAGCTGCCAAAAATGTTTAGCCCCTCCTGTGAGCCAATGGGGGGTCTGGGAGGGGGTGCCTGGGCAGTGAGGGGGGTCAAGAACACCCCACCCCGTCTGGGGCAGCCCCCGCTCTGGCTCTGCCTCCGCCCCCGCCTTCCTGTGTCTGGGCCCCATCTTTCTGTGTCCACATCTCAGGGGTCTCTGTTCTGCGGAGTCTCGCAGCTTCTTCCGTCAGTCAGTCAGTCAGTCAGTCTCTCTGGATCCCTGTCCCCGACTCTCATGCTTGTCTCTCTGAGCCAGGTCTGTCTCTAAGTCCGAGGTTTCTCACTGCCTTCCTCTTTCGCCATCTCTGTGCTTCTCTATCTCTGTGCAGTCTCGGCTTTCTGTGTCTCTTCCAGTCATTCTGTCTCTGTGCCTCTCTGTCTGTCTGTCTCTCTCCCTTCCATCTCTAGGTATCTGATCTGTTTCTCTTTCCTCTTCCTCTCCCTGGGAGCCAGTTAACTCTCCTCCTACACACCTTTGTCTCCGCCCCTGACAGGAGGGAGACCTGGAAGAAAATGATCCCCTCCCCCCAACAGTGGGCTCCCCGGAAGGTGCGTGTGGAGTCCCCAAACTCCTCTCCTGTGGTGGCACTCCCTCCCGCCCTCCTTGCTGACTGTGTCCCATCCCCGCCCTGCTCCCCTCCTCTCCCCTGCCTGGCTTCTGCCATCCTGGGGTCAGTCCTTCCTGCAGTCTGGCCTGTCCTGTTTTGTAGTAGCCCTTGAGTCAGTCCAGCCTCACCTCAAGCCTCTTCATCTAGTCTGGACCGGTCCTGCCAGGAGTCTAACTTCCATTCCTCTCGCTGTTTATCCATTCCTTGTTCATTTTTTGGGCAATTACCAGGCAGCTTTTTTACTCCCCTGGTCCTTGGGGGTTCCTGGAGGGCCCTTCTGAGTCTAGAGGTCCCTAGGCAAAAAGCACTTTCTCTTTCTGGAAGGAGGGGGCCCTAGAGAAGGTGGGTGGGCGGGAGTGAGTGACAAGGGGAGAGGTGTGCGCCTATAGCCCACGCCTGCTGTGATGGGTGCAGAGTGAGGTCCCCAAGTGCCCACATGTGCTCAGAGGAGCTTCAGGTTTGGAGTCCCATGCCTGAGTTTGCATCTCTGCTCCTGCCCCTGCCTTAAAGCCGTGGACTTGGCCAAGCTCTTTCTCCCTCCCAGCCTCAGTTTCCCAATTGAACTGAGCACCAGGACTCTGTGTGTGTGTGTGTGTGTGTGTGTGTGTGTGTGTGGGTTGGGCTGGAATGTGGGTGGTGGTGAGAGGGCTTGGCTCACCTGGTGCACTGCATGTTTAGAAATCTGCCCCCCCACCTCACGTTGAGCCCCTGGCATCCCAGGGACAATCTGGTTCCACCGGTCCCTGCCAGTATGAGGGCCATGAGGGAGGGGATCCCACTTGGCATCCCAAATTGGGGCATCCACACCCCAAATTTGCAACCCCCCTCTATGGAAATGTGGTGTCCAGGGCCCCAAGAAGTGTGGAAGGCAGGACTGGGGTGCTCACCACTGACCCAGCTGGCCCTCAGCCCAGCACAGTGGGTAGAGATGGCCCCCGGGAGATGCTGCTGCCATCTGCCCTCCCAGCTCCCACCCGCCTCAACCTGATCCTTCTACCCCTGCCTCAGAACCCAGATTAGGTTTCAGGGCTGCTGGTGGACCAAGAGAGGCAGAGGCAAGCACCTCAGCAGAGGGAGCCCAGCTGTCTCCAGTGACAGGATTCAGACCTCTTGCTGGCCCGTTCATGTCACAAATATTTATCTAGGGCTTTCTTTCCCTGCCCCCCCCCCTTTGCCTACAGCCTCAGTAAGAGGAAACCATATTTTTCAGGAAAAGGGACTTGAGCCAGGCTACTTTACCCAGTCCCTGGCCATTAAGTAAGCCTGGTTCCTCTGGAGCACTGCAGCAGGAGGGGTGGGTGGTTAGACTCAGGGAGGACTTTCCAGGGGCAGTGGCCTCTCCATAGGAAACAAGATGCTTCAGATGAATTCTTGATTCCCAGGTGGCCATGGGGAGGAGGGAGGAAGGGAGGGAAAAGAGAGCACTGAGACTTTGCTTTGGAGCCTGGTGGGTTTGTAATTATGCCTAAGTCGTGGCTAATTAGGGGGCTCCTAATTAGATGTGTCATTAGGGGCCTTGCTGAGGGGACTAATTGTGTGGTGGTCCTTTAAAAATCACCCCCTTCTCCCCTGCCTACACACACACACACACTCCTCAGGGACATTCTGCCAACATTCTGCCTCCCTCCCCCGGCAAACCAGCTCCCAACCTGTGAGTTCGTGGGTGTGTGTTGGGGGTGGGCTATGGGTTAGACTCCAAGAAGAACTTTCATCCAGATGTGGAATTTACAGAGAAAATGCAGCCTGTGGCCAAAAAGGAGGTCAGGGAGGGGGAGTCTCTCAGGACCCATCCCTTTCTCTCTTCACCCCCTTTTAATAGGCTACTGGGTAACCAGGGCAATGCTTGGGTGGAGCAGAGGAGCTGGAAGACTGATTGTGCTGAGGCACTGTGGGAAAGTTATTTAACCTCTCTGAGCCTTGGTCCTCTCTTCTCTGAAATGGTGTTCTGAATACAGTGGTCAGGAAAAGTGAGAGCTGAGTTGAGATGGAAGGGAAGAGGGAGTGGATATGTGAGGAAGAGTGTTCCAGAAGAGGGAACAGCGGGTGCAGAGGTCCTGAGGCAAACATTTGGCTGGTGTGTCTGAGGAACAGCACAGAGAAAGTATGGCTGGGACCCAGGGAGCAAGGGAGAGAGATGAGGCCAGAATGGAATGGGGACAGAGGACTTTGGTTGTCTATATGAGACAGAGCCTGGGAGGGTGCTAAATAGCGGGGGTAATGTGAACTTACCTTTTTTTAAAAAGAGACCTGGATCAGACAGAAACAGCCACTCAAACCCAGCCCCAAAGGTAGTATTGAAACCACAGGGACCCCACAGCACAAATGAGAGAGAAAGCCTAATGGGGGCCTCATCTCACAACTACTAAGGAATTACCTTACAGAGACCCAGGAAATAGGTTGGAGACCTGAGGATGCTAGGGAAATACGTGTCACTATTGTGGGGAAGGTATGAGTGAGAGATCCTCCATCTGCTCTTCCTCAGACAGGCACTGCACTCACAGTAGTACAAATTTCTAACTGGAACCAACTGAGGGGCAAGTTGCAGATCAGCAGAATCATGTAATTAATTTTGGTGCTCACAGTCCCTTGCCTCATCTACTGTTGTGACTGATTTTATTCACCCATTAAATGCCTTTAGGTTTCAACTGTATTGGGATAATCCACAACCACTCCCTTTTCATGGCTATATAATATTCCACATGGGTACTCCACAATCTATTTGTTGTGTTGGAATTGTTTCTGGATTGGCACTATTATAAGTAAAGCTGCCGCGACCATTCTTGTACCTTTCTTTCAGCAGACATGAGATCTATTTCATTTGGGTGCATACTTAGTTGTGGAATTGCTGAACTGCCCAATACATGATGTTTAGGTGCTGTTTCTTACAGTAGCTAGACCATTTTACACTCTCATCAACTGTGTGAGCTTCCTTCTGTCTGTCTTTAGCTCTCCATATCTTTCTTGCTTGGTCTTTAGTGCTGTGTCTCTTTATGTCCCTGTCTCTAGATCTGTGTCCCTTTGCACCTATGTCAGTTTTCATCCTCCCTCCAGTTGTCCTCAGTGTCTCCCCCATTCTCCACCCCCAATAAGGTTTGACTCCTGTGTGACAGGGAGGGTTTACTCCCTTCATCCAGATTTCTTCCTTCCCCACAGGCCCCTGCCACCCTCCATGGCGCCCCTGGCCTTGGTGGGGTTTGCACTCCTCCTGGGGACTCCCCTGTGCTCAGGGGCAGCCACCCCGACCCCTTCCCTGCCACCTCCCCCAGCCAATGACAGTGATGCCAGCACAGGGGGCTGTGAGGGCTCCAACCGCTGTCAGCCAGGGGTACTGCTGCCTGTTTGGGAGCCCGATGACCCATCACTAGGTGACAAAGCCGCACGGGCCGTGGTCTACTTTGTGGCCATGGTCTACATGTTTCTGGGTGTGTCTATCATCGCCGATCGCTTCATGGCATCCATTGAGGTCATCACGTCAAAGGAGAAGGAGATCACCATCACCAAGGCCAACGGTGAGACCAGTGTGGGCACCGTCCGCATCTGGAACGAGACTGTGTCCAACCTCACGCTCATGGCTCTGGGCTCCTCAGCGCCTGAGATCCTGCTGTCTGTCATCGAGGTCTGCGGCCACAACTTCCAGGCCGGTGAGCTGGGCCCGGGCACCATCGTGGGCAGCGCTGCCTTCAACATGTTTGTGGTCATTGCCGTGTGCATTTATGTCATCCCGGCTGGTGAAAGCCGCAAGATCAAGCACTTGCGAGTCTTCTTCGTCACTGCATCTTGGAGTATCTTCGCCTACGTCTGGCTTTATCTCATCCTTGCTGTCTTCTCGCCAGGTGTGGTCCAGGTGAGCAAGGACACATTGTTGCCTCCTTGGTGCATGTATGTCTGCAGAATCCTTAGAAGTAGCTCCCTGGGTTTGGGGAGTTGGTATTTGTAGAAAGGCATGCCCACATCCTAGAGGGCTACCAGGCGCAGTTGTGCAGGTCACACACTGCACAAGGGCATTGGGCCAAAGAGGGTTAAGTCAGGGTTCAAGTCCAGTGGGTGCTCCTAAGTCATATGTGAATGGTGCTGTAGGCCCTAGAAAGGGCTTCTCTCCCCAGGGTAGGGGGAGGGTGCCATCTTGCCATAGATTCATCTAGAAGGGGTGCCTTTTAACTTTTACAGGGGCGCTCTATGTGTGAACAGCATCCTTGTGGTCTGTATAATGCATGTCAGTCTAGCCAGATATTTGCCAGGTATATTCCCATGATTTCCTGCATCCCCTACCTTTTGCATAATGTATTCCCACTTTTGCAGTAAGACAGCCCCTGTTTGCATAATTCATACTACACTTGCATAATCCAGCCTTGTGTTTTCAGACAGTGCTAACTGGTTTGGCTAACTTGGTGTGATTTGCATAGTTTATCCATGGGCTTGCATAGATCTATGCCCCCATCTACATAATCTAGCTTTGCCTTTGGCAGCTGTGTGATCAGGATTTACAAAATACATTCATTATTCATCACTGATTCCTAATGTTAGGTCATTTATGTCATGTCAGTATAATTGATACATCCGAGCCAACAGAAGTATAAGCCCAGACCACTAAAAACACCACTTTGCATAATTTATTCCAGTAGACAAAATTTACACCCATAGCTACATAATGGACACAAAAAGCCAAATAATCATTTGCCTCTCATTTGTCCAGTGTCTTAACCGGCATACTGCTTAGTCTTCTTTTAAAACATTTGCCTAATTTATTTACCACAACTCTATGCCTGCCACCCACATTTGCCTAATTTATTTATGGGCCTGGCCTAATTCATTCACACACATGCATAATTTATTTCAGGCTGCCAAGTATTCATTCACACACGTGTATCATCTGTTTGTGCGTATCTGTCAGGTTTTGCCAGTTAAAGTTTCTCTCCATGAAGACTGTGAAGCCAGGAGTATAAAAATTCTTTGCCAGTGATAAAAAGGCAAACCAAGTGATCAGAAATCCACAGCAAGGAAAGAGGAATACAGTGGTGCCAGAAGACAGGGAGGAGAGAGGGAAACAGTTAGTGACTGTGAGTGACTAAACTACAATTATGAGCTTCCTGGCTGCCATGGTAAAAAGTGCAGGATGTGTCATACAGTTCTCAAGTGCTATTAAAAAGGATGACATCCTGATTTAGGTTTTTAAAATGGTATTTGACAAGGAATTCACACCAAGACTGTGAAAAAGAATTTGAGACACCATGGGTGAGAGGTGGGGGAGGAACGGGGCTGGAGAAGACACTTACCCTGACAGTGAGCTGGCTGAAAGTTCAGGAACAGAGAGGCTAAAATGCTAAGGCTTTGGTGGAGAAGTAGCCACAGAGGGACCCTTCAGGAGTAGCATGGAGACCCAAATTTGGGACATTTTCACAAAAGAACTGGCAGAAGATAAAGATGATGCTAATTTCTAGACACAGTGAACTGGTAGAATGAGAAGATGGGTCTGGCTCTGGATTTTCTCCCCAAGTGCTGTTGTAACCTCAGGCAAAACCTCTTTTGGTCTCAGTTTTCACATTTGAAGCTCAGAAGGAATCAACTAGACCAGTGGTTCTTGACCCTTCCTAGCCGAGCTTCCTCTCTATAACAGCTATCCTGTTACATTTCCTTTATTCTGTTGATGTGAAATTCTCAGTTCATAGGAGAGGGTTCTAGACTCAGAGTTTGATGTGTGGACCCTGGAGCCAGAGCTCTGGGTTCAGATCCCACCTCTGCTGTTTTCTGCTTGTGTAAACTTAGGCAAATGCTCTACCTGCTGTGCCTCAGTTTCCCCACCCACAACCTGGGGTCATCACAGGATCAACTGCCTAGGGTGCAGAGTCTCTGCTCTGGAAGGGTGTAGAACAGCGAGCCTGGAACAGAGTCCTTGTTACCTATTCTTCCCATTAATGAACTTGCCTACACAGCTGGCTTCCCACAAAATCAGTATAATGTGTGAGCTGGGATGTAAAGGAAAGTAACCTCTACTTCATGTAACTACTTTGGCATAACCATATTAAATGTGAGGAAGAGGAAGCCAAATTCTGGCACCTCATTATTATGAACAAGTTTGGATTGAAGAGAGAGACGGTCAGAAACCACTGCATGCAAGGCGTCCAGCAGAGAAGCAGGTAGCCATGAGGTCATAAAAGAGCACGTTCGGCATGTGGTAAATCACTTGGAGAATACACCACGTGTCCACACGACAGAGGTGGTGTGGGTGGGGGTGTGTGAATGTCCAGCGGGTGTTCTGAAATCAGGCAGGACATGGAATAATTACGTATTGTGTGGGGTGGTCCCATGAGACTCTGGATGTTATCATACCCCCCAGATCAGAGTGGCAACTCCTGAACATGCCAAGATTTCTGCAACCCCTCTCTCTAGAGGGCGCTCATCTCCACTGAGCCCTGAAAGAGTCTCACTGACCTCCCAAAGTGGGCAAGCCCATGGGCCCATTTGCAGTGGGTGCTCTGGAAGGAAGATGAGAATCTACTCTTGCCTACAGGGAGGAAAGTGGATCTTGAGCCTCCCCGGTGGCACAGTGAGTTGGGCGACACACTATGAAGCAGACCGCAGCCACTGCAGCACAAGTTCGATCCCTGCCGCCGGCCAGGGGGGTGACCCACGTGGCGCAGCAGACCTCTCCTGCCTCGCCTGCTGCTCCCCTCAGCAGTGTGTTTCGGTCTCTCTTCCTGTTCTGTTCCCCACTCTGTCTCTGGTGAATTCTCTAACCCCCCCCCCACCTCTGGACTGTACCCCAGTTCTTGTGTGCATAAATAAAATAAATCTTTTAAAATTTTTTAAAAAAGGAAAGTGGATCTTAGGGGTTTGAGACTGTCTTCCAGCAAAGAGAAAATTCCCCTGCAATATATATGGTGGTTGGTTCAGTGAATACAAAGTGGAGAGTTCACGTTACAGTTTATGCTGAAAATCTGGCTTTTTTCCACAAAGCTTCCTGGCGGCTTTGTGGAGCTTTGTGTGGTTTCCGTTTCCAACTTCTGCCTTTTCTCGGAGCCTTCAGTAAACACAGTGACAGGTGGATGTGGCGACTGGATCTTAAAAGATATCTACCCTCCCTTCCAGGCTGATTTTAAACATGCCTGTGGGGTGATCAGATCACAGGTGCTCAGGAACCTTTTCTTCCTTGTCTTTAATGAAAAAGACATTTGAGTCTTTACGGGAATATTTTTTAAAGCAAACTGTCAAGTGTAGGTGGATGCTTTCTGTGTGTGTCCAGACCGAGGCAGACAGTTCTGGACTCCAGGGGGCTCCAGGCCACAGTACTACCGCTGATGCCAAATGCCAGGCTCGGTTTCCCATAGCCAATAAAATGAAACAGAGTCTGAGGAGAAGGAAAATATTGTATTGGAAAAATCATGAAATATTTTTCTTTTTTATTTAAGATTTTATTTATGCATACAAGAACTGGGGTACAGGCCAGAGATGCGGGGGATGAGAGGATTCACCAGAGACAGAGCAGGGAGCAGAACAGATAAATCTACTGAAACACAATGCTGAGGGGAGCAGCAGGCGAGGCAGCAGAGGTCTGCTGCGCCATGTGGGTCCCCTCGCTGGCCGGGGATCGAACAGGCACTGCAGTGACTGCGGAAGCCCCACAGTGCGGCGCTCAATCCCTTGCACCACCAGGAAGGCCCATGACCTATTTTTCTATGCAAAAATGCATCATAACTTTTCCAAAAACCCAAGTTTAATTTGTTGACAAATTGAGGGGGGCAGAAGACGTATATCTGAGTCCTGTTTTTGGCAATGGGCAGGGGTATTTATCCAGAGTTACAAGGGAGCAGAGAGAGGGAAGTGGGCAAGAGTTAGAATGTCTATCCTTGTGATGTGGCATCTGGAGATCTTGGAGAGATTCAGGTTGGCGCCACCTGCTTTGCTATGACCTGGGGTCCACAATTTCGATGCTGTCTTCTTAGGGATGTTCTTTTTCCCTTGGAATGTAAGAACAAGGTTGTTAAATCTAGAGGGTCTGGGGACAGAGAGACGTCCTTTTGTCACTGCATCACTGCTGTCTCACTACTACTGATAATAACCACCACCACCACAATAATAATAATAATAATAATGGTAATTGTGGTTTTTACACCTGGAGTATTTTCCATGTGTCAGGAACTGACAGTGTTGTGCTAGGGACACACATGCTCGTCAGCCTTGGGCATGTCCCCATTTTGCACACAGACAAACGGCTGGGCCACCCATCACTCTTCTAGAACTGGCATCTGGACTGAACCTTCTTTCTGGGGAGGTAGCATGTAAACGGGCACTACCCCTGTGATAAGCCAAATTTGCCCCTCATTTGGAGTGGGCCAAACCACTTCTAAGGAAGGAGAGTCTGACTAGGGCTGTAGCCATTACAGGAGGGCAGGGCATCAGGGGAGATTGGGGAAGAGGTGGGCAGACAGCAGACCCTGGATGGGCAGTGAGTGGGGTCTGGAGAAGTGGAGGCATCCCAAGGGAAGAGAGGTGCAGGGAAAGAGAGCTGGAATAAAAAAAAAAAAAAAAGAATGAGTGAACAGGGACTGGGGCCATGGTGTGGTATGTGACTTGATGGTGTCTGGCAGCTGGGAGTGGTTCTCAGGGTCGTAAAGGTTGGACATGTGTGGATAAACTGAATGTGAAGGCCAGGAGACAGGGAGGTGTAAGGAGAGGAAGGCAGATGGGGGGAATCTCACAAGGGAGAGAGATCGGTATCTACAAAAAACCTCACAAGGGAAAGATGGAAGACAAGGAGAAACAGGCAATGAGAAAGGAGGGTGAAGATCTTAATAAAACCCAGTTGACAGAAGGAGACAGAGGCAAGAAGGGAAAGAGACAACCACCTAGAGAGAGAGGCAGATATGAACAGAGACGAGGGCAAAATAGAGACCAAGAGAGGGCAGAGATAGATGGAGACAGATGCAGGACAGGGAGGGAAAGCGCGAGCTGGAGATGGTAGGGACCAGGCATGGGTAGGGTGGGGAGCGGCTCAGAGACGCCCGCTGGCGGGCGGGCGGGCGGGCTGGCTAGCGAGCGCCCCCTGCCGGCAAGGCGGTCCTGACGCTGCGCGACGGCCTGCAGGTATGGGAGGCGCTGCTGACCCTCGTGTTCTTCCCGGTGTGCGTGGTGTTCGCCTGGATGGCGGACAAGCGACTGCTGTTCTACAAGTACGTGTACAAGCGCTACCGCACCGACCCGCGCAGCGGCATCATCATCGGCGCCGAAGGCGACCCCCCCAAGAGCATCGAGCTGGATGGCACGTTCATGGGCGCCGAGATGCCAGGCGACGTGGGTGGCCTCGGCCCGGGCCCCATGGAGGCCCGCGAGCTGGACGCCAGCCGCCGCGAAGTCATTCAGATCCTCAAGGACCTCAAGCAGAAGCACCCGGACAAGGACCTGGAGCAGCTGGTGGGCATCGCCAACTACTACGCGCTGCTGCACCAGCAGAAGAGCCGTGCCTTCTACCGCATCCAGGCCACGCGGCTGATGACTGGTGCTGGCAACGTGCTGCGGCGACACGCGGTGGATGCCTCACGCCGGGCCAGCCCAGCCGAGGGCTCTGGCGAGGACGAGGATGACGGCGCCAGCCACATCTTCTTCGAGCCCAGCCTCTACCATTGCCTGGAGAACTGTGGCTCCGTGCTGCTCTCCGTCACCTGCCAAGGCGGCGAGGGCAACAGCACCTTCTACGTGGACTACCGCACGGAGGACGGCTCGGCCAAGGCGGGCTCCGACTATGAGTACAGGTGCGTCCTGCGCGGGCTCCCCCACTGGCCTGGGGTGAGGGTGTCGTCAGATGCTGGCTTCCTCCACCCAGCTCCCTCCAGGCTCTGGTGTCTCCTGGCTTTCTGGGATCCCCATTCTTCCCCTGTGATGGGCAGGTCCACATCATCCCTCCTTTTATTCACTCATCCACTCCTGAGAGCCCACTGTGTGCCAGGCACTGTTCTAGGCACTTGGCACCTAGAGCTGGAGAAGATGGTGAGATGCCTCTCTAAGGTAGTTAGCTTGACACCATGCTGTCTGAATGATTCCAGCTCCGTGATGGGGACTGCTGCCTGGTAGAACAAATACCTTATACACACCCATGGGTCCCTTAACCTCATTTCAGTCAGTGACGGGCCATGCAGACAGCACTGGCCCCTTCAGCTGCACTGTGCAGCCTCAGTGTGGAGCAGGCTGGACATCTGGGTGGTGTGATCACCTTCCATGATATGCGCCCACAATGAAATCGCCTAATGATGGGTTTCTCAGAGCGGATCCTCGTGGTTAAGTGACACGTGACTGTACTGAAGTAAAATGTCTGAGCACTTACTATATGCCAGGGGTAGACCTATGGTAAACAGTACAGCCAGGGTCACTACCCTCACGTTACAATAAGGCTATAAATGATTAAATATGTAAACATCAGGCGATGGTGTTATGTAGAAAAATTAAGTAGGTTACGAGGACAAAGGTGGTCCCCAAATTGTCCCCAGGTCCTTGGTTCCACCATAAACAAAACACCTTTTGCACTCTACAGTCTCCCTGCCCCCACCCCCTCCCTGGCATCTCCCCTCTTTCAACAATTCCTACTGAGGACCTACTGTGCGCCAGATGCTTTTTTGGGGGGCTCAACAGCAAACAGTGAACAGGATACTAACTTCTCTGTCCTCACATGACCCCCTAATTTTTTTTTTTATCTATTTGTTATTCTGCAAAGATTCTTCAGCTCACTCTTAAAAATTATAGTTTTACCACTGATTTTGTTACCTGGTATGCAAGTCTCCCAAAGCGCCCTGTAATGTTGGCCCATCTGCCAACTGTGTGCCAAAACCAGATCTGGACAGGGCAGCGCAGACGTGAACAGAACATGTAAAGTCCCTGCCCAAATGGGGACGAGCTTCTCCTGGGATGCACAGGCCAACAGGAAGTCCACACTGAAACAAGAAACTGTCAGGGACTGGGAAGAGCCATGCAGAAAAATGAAGCAGAGGACAGGAGGGTGTGTTGGCGGCTGGGCTGGTCTCAGGTTCCACCCCCTGGAATCCTCTGCATAGGACAGAGCTGAAGCTGAGCTGCTCCCAGATCTTCGGTTTCGCCAGCAGGCAGCAACCAGACCCTTCATCAGGCAAAGGCCTGTTCCTTTCTGGAGCTGAATTTTCTGCTGCACATAACTTTCAGTCCACCACTGTGCCTCAGTCAAGACCTTCAGTAGCCCAGTCCCCCCTTTGCCTCTATCACGTCTTCACCTCTTCCCACTGCGTTGGACATTTCTGGGTCTTTTCTTCCACCTCAATCAGTCCAGGATCCTTTTCTATCCACCTTTCCTATGCTGCCCCTGCCCAGCCTTCCCCAAGTGTGGCTGAACTATTCACATATCTTTGTTCTGTCATCCAGTAGCCTGGAACCTGTTGGCCACCCATAGTTTCCTCTCGTCATCATCCCACACCTGCCAGCCTCCTTTGATTGCAGAAACAAAATGACACTCACCATATGGGAGCTTGTCACTCCATGTCTTCTTCTTCCCACTCTTGCTCACACCCCTCGTCTGCACTGCCCTGAGCCTCTGCCTAAAGAAGTGTGTCATTATCCTCTGAAGTGTCACTTGCTGGCCTCAGAGGCCACCTTCCCATCTGCAAATGAGCTCAGAACGGAGATGTCTGAAATGAAGGAATACATGCTATTTAGTGGTGGAACCCAAGATCCAGAAAGAGTCAACACCTTCCGCCCTTCCCCTGCTCCATCTGACTTGAGATTCACAGGCCTGGCATCTCTTAGCAAAGCAACGTAGACCTAGACTGGGAGAGGGACACCTGGGTTTAAGTTCAAGCTTAGCCCTGGACCCTGGCCTGTGCCCCAGTTCTTGTAAGCATAGTTCCAGCCTCAGTTTGGACAGGTAGGGTTGTCATGTACAGTTTTTGAGGCTGTGCACTGCAAAACAGCACCAGATCTAGTCAGAGTGGACTTGTAGGTTTGTCTATCTATTACAATAAGCCTTTTTCTAATCTTCCCATGGATAGCACTTGGGGTAGGATAGTCTTGTAGGTCTGTTTCTCCAAATCAAACATCTCTGAAGCTCACAAACAGCACAGATGTTCCAAAATTCTGAGATTTAAGCCCCTTATAATCCTAACATGGTAAAGATTTAAAGCACTAATATTCCAGGATAACCACATTTTGGTATTCTAAGTGTTTCCAAAATCCTCCCTATTCTCCCAAACATTTTATTTTCAGAAGCTTCACGCCTCCAGAAAGGCCATAAAAAGTTTGATGAACCGTCACATAGCTATCACCCAGATGTGCCCACTGTTCATATTTTGTCTGCTTTGCATTCCCTCTCTTTAACAGATGATAACATTAATAATTGCTTCGCACTATGAAACCGAATTGCAGACAGCATGACCCTTGACCCCTGACTACCCAAGCCTGCATCTGCTAAGAGGAATGGCGTTCTCACAGAACCACAATCTGATGACCACACGCAGGAAGTTTCACATGCATCAGTGTCATTACCGATCGACAGTCTGTGTTTGCATTTCTCCCAGTGCCTCTGGAACATCCTTTATGGCTGTGCTTTCAAGCCTCCTTCCCCACCCCCCACCCCCAGCACTTTCCACCCAGTCTGGACCTCATGTGACATGTGGTTGATGACCAATGTCTCTTTAGTCTCCTCCAGTCTGGATCAGTCCCCCTGTGACTTTTGTGACCCTGCCACTTTCGAAGATGACAGACCAGTGTGTAGGGCAGGCCTCGGTTTGGGTTTGTTGAATGATTGTGTTTGTTTTTTAAAGATTTATTTATTTATGTACACAAGAACTGGGGTACAGGCCAGACGTGTGGGGAGGGTGAAAAGATTCACCAGAGACAGTGGGGAACAGAACAGGCAGACTGACCAAAGCACACTGCTGAGGGGGGCAGCAGGGAGACAGGAGAGGTCTGCTGCGCCATGTAGGTCCCCTCTCTGGCCAGGGATTGAACTCGCACTGCAGTGGCTGCGGATGCTTCATGGTGCAGTGCTTAACCCCTGTGCCACCACGGAGGCCCTTGTCGAATGATTCTTCATGACTGGTCCGGGTGATGCACTTCTGGCAGGAATCCCTGGGACTCGGGTGCTGCCATGGCTTCCTCTGTGACAGCGGCCTGTTCCTTTATGGGGGCTGTCCAGTTTAACCCCTGGGTGAAGATGATGCTCAAATCCCCACATACTTTTAATCTCCTAAGTTACATCTCTGACCTCCCCTACTTTAGGATTCTAACATTAATATGCAAATATCACTACTTGGCTTTGGTTGAGTGCTCTGCCTGTATTAACCTAGTCCTCACAACAAGACGTAAACACTATTATTTATTCCACCTTACAGATGAGGTCATCGAGGCTCAGAGGGCTGCAGATGCTAATCGCCCCAAGACCACACAGCTGGAGGGTGGTCAGCCCGGCCTGGGGCAGGTCAGCCAGCCTGGCTAGTACATAGCCGTATAGACAGCACTTTCAAGCTGGTCCCTGAGGCAGTAGGACATGCCTTAGCCTTACCCTTGGGGTCTGGTCATCTAGTTCTATGTCTTTGCCAGAACTTTGTGGTCCCTCTGCCCCTCCCACAGACTGATCTAGACTGAAGGAAACTAAAGAGACAGAAGGACTAGAGAGGGGGCTTGGGGAGTGACATATATTCAAGATTCATTAACAGAGTCATTTTGATGTCTGCTGCCCTGCCAGGGAGAAGCCCACACATTCCTTGACCCGTTAGAATTTCTCCCCTGACTAATGTCACTGCCTATCCCTTCCCTGACCCTCATGGGTGCTCCTCTCCTCTGCTCATGCCACCCATGGTTCCCAGCTCACTCAACGTAGAGGCCACCCATCCTCGCCAGGACCCACCAGACCCTACGAGATCCGCCCCTGTGTTTGTAAGACATAATCTCTCTCCCCTTTGCTCCCTCTGCTGTGGCCAGACCGACCTCACCATATTCCTCAAACACTGCAAGCCTGTCCCTACCTCAGGACATTTGTACTGGCTGTACCAGGAAGAAACACATTCATGACTCACTTAACATCTTGGTCAACGACAGACCATCTATGCAATGACAGTCCGGATAGGCTGTGCCCGCCAGCCTAGGGGTGTGGGAAGCTGTCCCAACTAGGTCTGTGTAACTAACTACACTGTGTGATGTTTCCCAAATGACACACATTCCAGAATGGATCCCATCGGTAAGCAGCATGTGGCTGTGTTGTTCCCTTGACGCGTTCCACGTGGCTTCCTGCCTTCCCTCCCTGCTCAGGGGGGCTACCACCCTAACCTGCCATCCTCACTCTCCACCCTCTCTTCTGTTTTTGCTTGATCACCACATTGTAGGATGTTTATTATTCATCTCCTGCACTGGAACAGAAACTCCAGGGCAGGGTTTTCTCCGAATTGGTTTTGCTGTTGTTTCCAACACTAAGAACAGTGCCTGGCAGACAGGAGATGCAGCTGTCTGTTGAGTGGATAAACTGTGATTGAATCATTAAGCTTGTGATTGTCACAGTGGCATGGCTCTCACCTGGGGCTGTGAGCCCTGGGCCTGTCCACAGCTGTGTTCCGGGCAGTGCCCAGCACAGGGCGCAGAGCAGGAGTTCAGGAAGTGTTTGTTGAGTGAATGATTCCAGGCAAGGTGTATGGACTCTTCCCTTGGAGGCAGAGAGGTTTTGTCATCAGAACATGACAAAGTCAGCTTCTACCCTACCCGGTGGTCCATATACCAAAGCCATTTATGCCCCTTGGGAGCTAGTTAGACACGCAGAATCTTGAAACTTGAGGGCTGCTGAGCCAGAACTTGCATTGTAACACGATTACGCGGGAGATTCCTGTGCGCTGGAGGAGCTGCGGAGCATGGCTCATGGAACCCACCTTGTGCCCTCTGATTTTGAGACTGTGCTGTTCCCTCTGCCTGGAGCCCTCCTGCCCACCGAAGCCTCCTGGGTAGCCCGTGGCAGCGCAGGCTGCATCACTGTCTGTTCAAGGCAGGTCCCCCTAGTCCTCCCCGGTCCAAGATAGGAGACACCAACTGTCCTCTTTCCCTTTTGCATCTTTTCCTCAGGTAAGCCTACCCTGACTTGCCCCCAGTAGTATTTGTTCGATGTATGTCCACCATCCCACCCGTGAGGGCCCAAGAGGGCCTCCTCCTCAGGGAAGCCCGCCCTGACTCCCCTCCGAGCCACTGACTGACCTGAGTTCTCTCCCCCACCTCTGCCACAGCGAGGGTACGCTGGTGTTCAAGCCGGGCGAGACGCAGAAGGAGCTGCGCATCGGCATCATCGACGACGACATCTTTGAAGAGGACGAGCACTTCTTCGTGCGGCTGCTGAACCTGCGCGTGGGCGACGCGCAGGGCATGTTCGAGCCTGACAACGGTGGGCGGCCCAAGGGGCGGCTGGTGGCGCCACTGCTGGCCACCGTCACCATCCTGGACGACGACCACGCGGGCATCTTCTCCTTCCAGGACCGGCTGCTGCACGTGAGCGAGTGCATGGGCACCGTAGACGTGCGCGTGGTGCGCAGCTCGGGCGCGCGCGGCACCGTGCGCCTCCCTTACCGCACTGTGGACGGCACGGCGCGCGGCGGCGGCGTGCACTACGAGGACGCGTGCGGCGAGCTGGAGTTCGGCGACGACGAGACCATGTGAGCGCTCCGGAGGGAGGAGGCGGGGATGGGCCTTGGAAGGGGCGGGTCCGGGAGGTGGGGAGGTGGGTGAGTGGGGCTTGATCTCTAATTGGGTAAACGGGGCGGGGCCTTGGAATTCGTAAAATCGCTGGGATGTGGGCCGTGGTGAGGCGGTGAAATTGCGGGGAGGGTTTGGGGCAGGAAAGAGGAGGGGAGAGTCAGGAGTGATGGGGCATGCCAAGAGGATGGGGTCTGGGAGAACGGGACTGGTTTGGGGGAGTCGCGAGGAGGAAGGACTAAATGAGGTGGAAGGGCCAGATTAGAAGAGAGGAAATAGGAGGGAGGCCTGGGGAGAGACTTGGGAAGGTTTAATTGGTGGAGAGGGAGTGTGGTGTGACAAAGGACTTCAGGGGAGATGAAGGGAAGGTCCTGTTGAAGTGGGACAGTGTCTGGAAATGGAGGCCAACTGTGGAATAGAGAAGGGGAGACCTCAGACAATGGACGAGGACTGGAAGGAACACAAGAAGTGGGTGAGGGCAGTGGCACAAGGCCGGGCCTAAAGAGATGGGGTGGGGCCTGAAGAGGTGGGACCCGGTAGGGAGAATGGGTTGGTTTGTGGGGAGAAGGAAGACACTAAGGGGAATGTGGGTGTGGCTTTGGGGGCAGCTCAGGTTGGAATCCAGACAGGACCTGGGGAAATTGGGAGACTGGGGTATGGAAGACTGAGTGGGATCTGAGGGGGCGGGCTGGATACAGGTTATATGCACCACTGGCACACAGACACACACCCCAAAACAGAATGTTGTTCTCATGCACCGACACCAGGCCACCCCCTTGCACAGATGCCCCAGGCTCCCCCATGTGCACTGGTAGCCTCACATCCCCCATCCGCCTGCCAGGGATGCAGAAGGCACCTCCCCCCTTCACCCGCTCCCTTCCAGCTCCCTTCCACCCCCGCAAGCCCGTCTGTCTTCCTCCTCCTGCCGCCCACGTTCCTCCCACCAAGCAGAGCCCCCACCGCGCTCCCCTCTCCCTCCTCCCAGCTTCCGTGCCAGCTCCTCACTGCTCTCCCTGTCTCTCCATCTTCTGCATCTCTGCGTTTCTCCCTCCAGGTCTCTCTATCCCTAATACCTACTTTTAGAACTGGGGCGAAATTTCAGTCATGGACTTACCATGCCTTTCCATCTCTCTATCTCTGACTGGCTTGGGCTGGGAACTTGAGTTTGGGCCCGAGGGCAACACCCCAGATTCCATCTGTCACACCTAGTAGGCAGGAGAAATGAGTTTCCTGTTTGTTCCAGTCCTTTCCATAGTCTAACCCTCTTCCTGCCTGCTGCGGGGACCCCCACAAGCCTTCTCCCCCACACAGCGGCTTCCCCAGGCTGAGACACCCTCTCTCCCCCGCCCAAGCCTCCAGCTGTGGCTTTTGTAGACAGAGAACAGGAGGCTAATTAGCGTTTAGGGAAACACATCCGTCCTCTGACGGGCAGGCGCTAATTAGAGGAGCCAGGATGGAGGGGCGGCTCCAGGCAGGATCAACAGAGAGATAGAGGGGAGACACTTAGATGTGGGGTGGCAGGGAGAGAATGCAAGAGAGAGACAGGTACCCAGAAGCAGAGGAGACCTAGAAAAGATAAAGACAAGAAGGAAAGACAGAGTAGCAGAGAATCAGAGAGTGAAAGAATGTTAGAGACAATCAGAGACAAAGGGGGAAAGAAACTGAGGGAAAGAGACGAGACTGGGATGGAGGACTGAAAGGGAGAGAGATGTGGGAGAGAGAAAGACATTCATCTCACTGAGAGACTTAGGGAAGGAGAGGCCCTCCCGCTATTACAGAGAAAAAGCAGTTGGGGTCAGTGAAAGAAGATAGATGAGAGGATGAGGAAGTCTGAGACCAGAGAGCCAGAGGGGTGGGAGAACAGTCTGGAAACAAGGAAGGCAGGTGCGAGGATGAGGGAATGTGAGGTGGGGAGGAAGGCTGCTTCCTTTGACCTCAGGAAGTCCTGCCCTTGTCAGGCTCGAGTGGCTCTTGTTGTCCCTGCCACTTGAGTTCCTCCTCTTTCTGGGTCCCCTGAGGGCGTGTCAGTCACCGCATGTCACACAGCATGTCAGTGGATCGTGGTGCGTCTGCGAGAGTGAGCGTCGGAGGTGTGTGTGTCACCCTGTCAGCATGTCACCGTGTCAGCAGCCAACTGCGTGTGTCAGGGCGTGTGAGAAGCTCCTCTCAGGAAACCCCCACCCCATCCCTCCCAGCCGCTGCGGTTCAGCACCACGGACAGCTCCCAGCCCACTCCCATGTTGGGGAGCCGCTATTTCTTCCCACCCACAGAAAAATTAAAATATCCCTAGGCTGGGAGGGACTGAAGGTGGAGGTGGGTGTCTGTCCCCACATGACCGTCGTGTGCACAGCTGTCTGCTTAGGTGGTGCTGTGTCCTGTGTGCATCGGTGTGCTGAGAAGTGTCTGCTGAGTGACTGACTGAGATCCTCCCGCATGGATTATACTGACTTTGGTTAATCGATTTTATGGACACTGGGAGACAGATGGGAAGGAAAAACAGAGAGGAAGAAAGAGTCTGGGAGAGACTGGGATAAAGAGAGGGGTGGAGACAGGGAGTCAGAAAGACAGAAACACCGAGAAGCTAAGAGATGGGCAGAAGCAAAGGATGACTGGGGAGAAACTGAATGACAGAGAGGGAAACACTGAAGGGAATAAACAGAGGCACCAAAGGGCATCAAAAGCAAGAGAGAAGGAAGGGGGTCTCCCTGGTGCCACAATGGGGGGGCTAAGGTTGGCTGTGTCCCTGAGACTGGGGAGGGGTTGGGTGGTGTTAACAGGCATCTGGTCCATGTGATTCTGCCACTGCATGGAGAATGGCTGCAGGGTGTGATGGGGTGTGGGTGTGGGTGGTGTGATTGGCTGCGCTTCCTCTACTGGGTGACTGTGTGGGCTGGGTGTTTGTGTTTCTGGGTTCTGAGCCCCGGCCTTGTGCTTCCTACAGCAGAAAGTGCTGCTGGTGGCAGCACTATGGACTTTTGGGGGTTGTGGGTCTTTGTGATTTGAGGGTGGATCATGGTTTTGCGTCCAAGAGGACAGATGACCTCTGGCTGTTGCTCTCCTGCCATCCTTGGGTTGCCATAGCAGCAGGGATACTGAGAAAATCAGTTAGCACTGAGTGAACCCTCCGAATATTGTCAGGGCAGAAGGCAGGGTGTTGAGGGTCTCTTGCAGTGAAGTCACAAATATTTATGGAGGGAAGACAATACACCAGGCACTGTTCTAAACATTGGGGATACAACAAAGAACACAAGTGAGAAAAGTTCCACCAGGAACTTACATGTCAATGTGAGGAAGCAATGGCAAATGATAAACACAATAACTAAATAGACACATTAAGTGATGTGTTGAAAATGGAAAAGAGAAAACATAGAGCAGAGTAAGGAGACAAGGCATTCTGCAGTGGGGACAGGGGTAGATTTCAAGTTTAAGGAAAGTTTATATTAAACACTAATACTTTGAATATTAAGAAAGGGACCTCTTTGAAAAAGAAAGTGATATTTGACCAGATTGCTGGAGGAACTGAGAGAATGAGCTGGGGGCAAGAGTGTTCCAGGTGGGGTGAACAGCCAGTGCAAAGGCCCTGAGGCATGGGCAGACCTGGTATGTTCATGAAACAGTGAGGGGCTAGTGTAACCGGAAAGAGTAAACCCCGGGAAGAGGGATGGGTAGCCAGAAAGGGAGCAGGGTCAGATGGCACTTGCTTTCATTCTGGGTGAGATGGGAACCAAGTGACTGTTGAGCTGAGGAGGACCCACGTCTAAGTTAGGTTGTATCCAGGTCCTTCTGGTGGCCATTGGGTGAAGAGATTGTGGGCAGTAAAGCAGAAAAGTGGGGCGTGTCTAGGAAGTGACCGCAGTCATGTACACGGAAGACAAAGGTGTTTGGGGCAGAGTGCTGATGCACACTCGGGGTGCAGTGCGGGAAGAGTTAAGATACAAATTCAAGTCCTGTCTCCCTCCCTGAGTTCATGTTGCTCCCCTTGAATAACTTGGCTTCCTCGACTGCTTGTTTCCAATGGGGATAATAGCGCCCTCCTCCCCAGCCATGCTGGAAGCAAATGAATGACTTAAAAGAGAGGCTGGTGTGGAGAGGGTGCTTGGAAAATTGTGTGGCTAATAGACAAGTTGGCTGGTGGTTCAGGGGAGGGGCCCTTATGCTCTTGTCTTCTGCCCCCTCCTCCCCTCAGGAAAACTCTTCAGGTGAAGATAGTTGACGATGAGGAATATGAGAAAAAAGATAATTTCTTCATCGAGCTCGGTCAGCCTCAGTGGCTTAAGCGAGGGATTTCAGGTGAGGGGTGATGGGTGGACTGTGGGAGAGGTAAGGGGTCCAGGGTGGGGGGACCCTTGAGGGCTCCATTGTGGGCACTCCTTCAATCTCATCAAAGTGGACTTCCCAGGGAAACAGTCTCACTCTCTCCCTGTCTCTGTCTCTCCCCAGCCCTGCTACTCAATCAAGGTGAGTGGGGCTACCCCTGGGTTTGGGTGGGGGGAGGGGCAATGCAGAGGAGTCTGGGGGAAGGGTCAGAGCCTCAGCTGCCCTCTTCCTGGTGGGGTTCAAGGCAGCTTGGAGGTGAGATAAATGGGCTGACTGTAGAGCTGTGAGTTGTTGCAGTTAGGGATTTGGAGGTCAAGGGTATGTTTTGTGTGTAGTGAAAGTTGGGGAGCAAAATAAGTCATGGACTGCCATCTGGGTTTTGATGGGGCCAGGGCGAATCAAGTGTGGGTTTGATTAGGACTGGAGTGGCGTTGGGGTTGGGGATTAGGAGTTAACTGGGGCAAGGTTAGAGTGAAGATGGAGGTTGATTTCTGTATTGACGGTAGAGTCAGATTAGAATGGGGTCAGGTTTAGGTCAAAGCTGAGGTTGGGATTGAGGCAATTTGAAGGGTTTATGGTTGGGTCAGGACTGGGGTAGGAGTTGTGGCTGAGACCAGTGGCTTGGGGAGAGGGACAGAGTCGTTTTGGAATCAAGAATAGAATTATGGTTAAGGGTTAGAATGAGGTTTGGACTAGAGATTACATCAGTCAGGGCATATAATACAAGCTACTGTAACAAATTGGCCCCCAAGGCTCAGTAGCCTGAAATAATACAAATCATTACTTGCTTGAGCAGTTTTCTGAGAGTCTTTCTGGCTGGTGGGTGACGTTCTTCTGAGTTGGTTGGCATGGTGCTGGGCTTGAAGTAAAAAGGCAACATATTTTAGGGAGATTAAGAGCTCAGGCCAGTGGGTTTGGGTTCAAGAATTGTACCAAAAATGGGTATCCTCCCTCTTTTCTCACCACCTCAAACATTCTCTGGGATGTTTTCAGAGCTTGGCGGTTGAGACCAGGCCTCCTCCACAAAGGTGATGATGGTGAGGATGGTGGTGATAATAATAAAGAAAGTAACCTTTGTGACTATTTTTGTGTGTGCCAGGCATCATGCTAAGCACTAATTCTCTTCCCTCTCACGACTACCCAGTGCATGTTGTTCACATCTTACAGACATGAGCACTGCCTTAGCACAGAGAGGCTAAGGTATTGCCCAGGGTCACACAGCCCTCAATATATGAACCCTATCAAATGAACTTCATGGAGCGGCCCACAGGAGCTGGGTCTCAGGTTGGGGGAGTGGTGGTCAGGTGGAAGCCTGCTGCGGGCTGGGGAGAGATCGCCACAGAGGTTTCCTGGGGGAAAGCCCATAGTTTTTCTCTATCTCTGAGAACAGCCAGGAAAGCTGTTCCAGCCACAGCCAGCCCAGTGAGTTAGGACTCCCTGGAATGTAACTCCCACCCCTCACGCCACAGGGGACGGGGACAGGAAGCTGACAGCTGAGGAGGAAGAGGCTCGGAGGATAGCAGAGATGGGCAAGCCAGTTCTTGGGGAAAACTGCCGGCTTGAGGTCATCATTGAAGAGTCATATGATTTTAAGGTGATTTTCTGGGGTCGCACCTTCCTGCAGTCTTGCCTCAGCTACTTCCTCAGTCTGGGAGGGGACTGGCCATCATGGGCCTGAGGCCATGGGTGGAGGGGAAGGGTCCTCCATCAACACCACCCTTTTTCCTTTCTGCTGGCAGAACTGGGGTGTGAAAGTTTGGGTCGTGACCTCAGTCCTAGGTCACCTTATGGAACTGCCCTGGACTGATCATGGCCAATGGCTTCTCTTCCTCAGAACACGGTGGATAAACTCATCAAGAAAACCAACCTGGCTTTGGTGATTGGGACCCATTCATGGAGGGAGCAGTTTTTAGAGGCTATTACGGTGAGCGCAGGTAAGTGGGGAGGGAGGAGAAAGGAAGAGGGATGGAAAGACCAAGAAAGAGGTGGGGAAAGGCAGAGAGGTGGATGGAAAGACAGAGAGAAGGAAAGATAGGACAGAGCACAACAGAGAAAGAGAATGGGAAAGTCAGAGAGAGAAAAGATAAAACCTATATAGAAATACAAAGAAAAGTAAGATACAAATAACAAAGATAGATGTACAAAGAGCATTCAGAGGAAGTGGGAAAGATGTAGAGAATGAGTAGTCAGCAAACTGCAGAGGGCCAGAGAGAGACCTGGAAAGATGGAGGAACAGAAGCTGAGAACTTTAGGGAATGGGGTGGGTCCCAGCCTGGGCTTTCTCCTGGGGTCACGCAGTGGAAGGTGGGGAAAGGTTGAATGGTATGGCCCACTAAGACAGCATCTGGGTCCTCTGTTGCCATAGAGACATTAGTTACCACCACACCCAACTCTCCCACCTGAGCCAGGTCCCACCCCATTAACCTCAGATGAGCCCACACTGCCCCCCTGTGGCCAGAGACACAATGATGTTTGGGTTCACAGACAACACTGGCCCTTTGTGATACAGACTGGGAAAACTGAGGCCCAGAGATAGAGGAGGTACAAGTCTGAAGCCCCAAGGGGAATCAAGAAAGGGCCCAACAGAAAGAGGTGGGGAGATATTCCAGGCAGAGGGAAAATCAAATACAGAATCTGGAAGTACTTGAAATTGGGGCACATTTGGGGAGGGTGATTAGTTTGGGGGGTAAAGAAGACACTCATGATGAGACTGTGGGGGAGCAGGGGCCCGACCACATAAGCCACAGCAGGGAACTTGGGTGTGGTTTTGTGTGCACTGAGAAATCACAGTACATTTCAAATGGGGGGAGCACCTGGAGCTAAGCTAGAGAGAGCTGGGGAAGGAAGAAGACAGAGAGGGTGGGGTGAGGGGTGAGATGAGTCTGCTGAAACTGAAAGGAGTGGGCTCTGCAGGGTTTTGGAGGATGAGGTGGGCAATTTGAATTCATTCCAAGAGGGAAGCTGTGGGCTTGTTGAGCTTCAGAACATCCCTCAAGAGGCCTGGTGAAGATTAGAGGGTGGGCCACAGCGGAAACTCTGAGGTAAGACAGAGAAAATACTGGAATAAAGAGGGAGTAAAAGCATAATGGAAATAACGATAATAATAGCCATGCTGGTGAGGACGATGATAACGACCGTGAAGATGTTTTGCGAGCCAGGAAGCTCTGAGGTCCATTTCTTGTAGGAACTCTGAATTAACAGAGCCCAAACATCTGGGTTGTCATCTGATTCGGTCGCACTTTGTTCAGCAAGTGCCCTTTGATTCTTCACGTGAGCACGAGAAGGGCGGTCAGCACTCTCTTAGGAGCTGAGTCACGTCTTGTTATGCACTCAGGGGTGCTTTGTATTTCCTTTGTCTCCTTTCCTTGACTGTAAGCTCTCTGCAGGTTGGACTTGGTTTGGAGAATCTTTACAAACACACACAAGTGCATGCATGAGTGCATATGTGCGCACGCACACACACACACACTCCACCCCTGACACTAAAGTGCACCATGGACAGCACTTTCATTGCTCTCTCTTTTTTAAAAAAAGATTTAATTTTTATTTATGCATACAAGAGCTGGGGCAGAGTCACGGGAGTTAAGAGGATTCACCACAGACAGAGTGGGGAGCAGAACAGGCAGACTGACTGAAACTGCTGAGGGGAGCAGTAGGCAAGGCAGGAGAGGTCTGCTGCACCATGTGGGTCCCCTCCCTGGCTGGGGATCAAACTCTCGCTGCTGTGCTGTGGACGCTTCACAGTGCGGCACTCAACCCGCTGCACCATCAGGGAGGCCTTTACCTTCTCTTGAAGCAGGTCCAATTATTACTCCCCTTTCTCTGGTAGGCATTTGGAGGATCAGAGAGGTTAGGATACTGGTTATAGATCACACAGCAGATCCAGGCGTTGACACCAAAGCAATGACTCCCAAAGCACAGGCGTAACCAGGAGACTCCCTCTAGGTGGGACAGGCTGGAGAAGTAAGTTGAGGATAGTGGAGATTCAGGGCAGGATTTAGAGCAGGATGTAGGGCAGGGAGAAACCCCATGATATATAGTGATAGCAGCTCCCTCCCTCCCAAGAGTATATCCTCCCAGCCCGACCATGTCTGTGTCTCCCTGTGGTCGGTTATGAATGCATGTAATGACAACAGAAAATCTGACCACCAGTGACTTCAGCACAATAGAATTTATTTTTCTCACAGAACAATAACAAAAACTGTAGGAGATAATGATAAAGAGTTAACAGCAACTCAGTAGTCATTAAACACCCAAGCATCTTTAGTTCTCCTTTCCATTCTCAGCTTTGCCCTCATGTTTGCAAAATGGCTGCTGCACCTCCAGGTGTCCACATTCACATTCCAGGCAAGAAGAAAAGATGCAAGGAAACAGGAAGGGGCAGTGTGCCCATTGCTTTTGTTTCCAGTTTTAGTTGGGAATGCAGCAAAAGTCTTATTATTTGGGATGTAGCATGAAACACAAGCCACATAGTTAAGACATTTACAAATTCAAGCATTCATGTTTTTAACAAACCAAGTGGCTTAGTGAACTGGAAAAGCAGGAAAGAGATATGTCACCTGAATCCCCTGATCCACCAGTCTCTTCCCTTCTGCTATCAGGTGTCGTCCTCTGGTCTGCTGCCGTTCCGAGGAACCATGGGTGGAACTCTGGAATGGTTGTGTAACTTGGTGGCTGACCTGCCTTTCTTTCCCTGACTTGCTCTGGGCGACTGGGCAGAAGTCACTGTTAGTGATTTAGATGTAATGCCTGGCACATATTAATGTGTTGGTCGCTTCTCATTTTATGCTAATCAGCTGAGGACAAGATAGATAAAACACGTCACTTGCACTTGCCCACGACACCTCACTGCAGGGCAAAGAAACAGGTCAAATTCAGTCATAGTTCTTGACACAAACAACTCTAGGGATGAATGAGACATTCTTTACAAAACATCCATAACACAGGCCCATTTCAGGAGATATAGAGCTTTCTAGAAGCGCTCATTTTTAACAAAAGATTACCCATGCACACAAGAACTGGGGTACAGGCCAGAGGTAGGGGGTGAGAGGAATTGCCAGAGACAGAGTGGGAACAGAACAGGCAGATTGACGGAAATACATTGCTGAGGGGAGCAGTGGGTGAGACAGGAGAGGTCTGCTGCACCCTGTGGGTCACCTCTCTGGCCAAGGATCGAACTCATGCTGCAGTGGCTGTGGATAGCCTCATAGTGCTATGCATCAGCCCCTTGTGCCACCAGGGAGGCCTAAGAAACCCTCCGTTTTTGTGTCCTTACCATACTGGGTCACATGGTAACATCTGCAAGGGGCTCTGGGAGTGTCTGAGAATGTGACTTCTTCTAGCTGCAAGAGATTCTGGGAATGTGAAATGTTTTCATCTGAAAACAAAGTTGTTACTGGTCTCAAGGGATTCTGGGAAAATAACCAATATTCTCTGAGTATATGGCTGGTTCATTCCAGCCACAGGGGATTCTGCAAAGGTGAATATTATTTACCTGGTTGCAAAGGATTCTGGGAAAACAATGAGTTTTGTGGGACTGTGTCTGGAAATTGAATGAAATGGGGGCTCTGTAGGCAAGTGTGCCCCAGCTGGGTCGTATGCCCACAGGGGACGAGGAGGAGGAGGAGGACGGGTCCCGGGAGGAGCGGCTGCCATCATGCTTTGACTACGTCATGCACTTCCTGACGGTGTTCTGGAAGGTGCTGTTCGCCTGCGTGCCCCCCACTGAGTACTGCCATGGCTGGGCCTGCTTCGGTGTCTGCATCCTGGTCATTGGCCTGCTTACCGCCCTCATCGGGGACCTCGCCTCCCACTTTGGCTGCACTGTTGGCCTCAAGGACTCTGTCAACGCCGTAGTCTTCGTGGCCCTGGGCACCTCCATCCCTGGTAACCTCCGTGACTGATTGTTGGGGGAGGGTCTCAGAGAAGTGAGGCAGGTGGAACCTAGGAGGAAGTTACTACAGAAATAAGATGGTGGAGTCATGTAGCAACCTGGATAGGTGGGGGGGAGGGGCAAAAAGTAGCGAGGCAGAGGGTCTCCTAGGGTGATACTGTGAATTGCCTCCCCCTGCCGCCTCAACAGCAAGCAGGTAGGGTATCCCACGGAACTAAGGTGATGGGACATGGGAGAAGCCATGAACTCCATAGAAAGAAGGTGGCAGGGCACTGAAGAGGCAGGTGTGGGGAGAGAAATTAGGGGAGCCTTGTTAGGAACATTCAGTGGGTTTCAGGGGTACAAGATGCGCGCCCCTCCCCTGCTCCAAGAGGATGGATGATTCCACAGAACTATGTTGGCGGGTACGGAAGGAACCAGACCAACAAACTTCAGAGCTTTAACCAAGAGGGAGCAGAGTAGACGCCAAAGGTTGGAGGAGGGGGTGTCATAGAAATAGGGTAGTGGGACCTCGGAGCCTGCTTATATGTCCCCCATGAAAACACAGTTGCTCTTACCAAGTAAACCTGAGCAAAGTCCCTTAGAAGGCAGGTGGATTGTACTGAGAGGCCAACAGTTGGGAGACCCCGTTGTGGGGGTGGGGAGCTGGCACTTGTTCGTCACATCAGTGTGTCTACTGGTCAGGTGTGGCTCTGCAGGTCTCAAAAGGGCGGGAGGAGGGGGGGGTTCCTGTTACAGAAGAAACCTTGGTGACTAGTCTTCTGATGCCCGCCCTGCGACCAGACACCTGAATTTGCAGCAAGAGGTTCTGGATTGGCAGGAGGAGGCCATGGAAAGCAGGCTGTGGGGCCGCCAGAAACCAGGGGCAACTTGACAGGAATGGGGTGGCAGGTAGAGGGTACCTGAGGCCTGTGTCGTCCAGCCAGGTGGAGACAGGGTTGACAGGGTTGACAGGTGGCAGCTAGGGGCTCCCAAGGAAGCATGCAGGGGTCCCGAGCGTTGGGAAGAGTGGGCCCTAGGGAAAGCAGCATCAAGCTCCATAGGAAGCAAGCAGCAGGTCCTGTCGCCAGCAGACATAGGTATCGGTGACAGACTTCTCCTGTGGAATAGGGGGGTGTGGGGTGTCCCCTACTGTCTGCACTCAGCTGCAGCTAAGACTGGGAGGCGGGGCCTGTAGAAACCAGTGGGCCGCTTGTGGATTGTGGTGGGTCCACCAGCAGAGAGGCTACATGGTGGGAGTCCTCGCCTGCTGATGGCCCACGACGGCCTTCTGACCCGCCCGTGTCTCTGTCCACGCAGACACCTTCGCCAGCAAGGTGGCGGCGCTGCAGGACCAGTGCGCGGATGCGTCCATTGGCAACGTGACAGGCTCCAACGCGGTGAACGTTTTCCTGGGCCTGGGAGTGGCCTGGTCTGTGGCCGCCGTGTACTGGGCGGTGCAGGGCCGCCCCTTCGAGGTGCGCACCGGCACCCTGGCCTTCTCCGTCACGCTCTTCACCGTCTTCGCCTTCGTGGGCATCGCGGTGCTGCTGTACCGGCGCCGGCCGCACATTGGCGGTGAGCTCGGGGGCCCGCGCGGTCCCAAGCTCGCCACCACCGCGCTCTTTCTGGGCCTCTGGTTCCTCTACATCCTCTTCGCCAGCCTCGAGGCGTACTGCCACATCCGGGGCTTCTAGGGCGCCTCTGCAGAGACTCGACCTCCCGGGCCTCCGGAGATGCAGTCCTCTCCTGGGACTCGGCCTCCCTTCTGGGAATTGAACTCCCTTCTGTCCTGATCCCAGTAACAGCCTCCTCCCTCTCCGGACAACCTCCCCAGTTACCCAAAACTCCTGTCCAACCTGCCACGCCCCTCGGGACATTTCCATCTCGATGACCCTCCCCAGAGAGCCTCCCTCCCAGGGACCCTCTAGAGATTTCATCTTCCATCTCCCTAGACGCCCAGCCTTGCTGTCTCTTAGACCCCTTTCCCCAGAGGACCCTCACCAGTTCCACCAGACCTGTGCTCCAGGGCCTCGGAACTCAGACCTCCCTGGGGGACCCTAGAAGGAGGCTGATCCGTCCTGGGAGGTCACAGGTCTCCACTCTCGCCCCAACCCTCAGGGACCTCCATCCAGGCCCATGGGGAGGTAGGGAGAAGATCAGGTGGGTGCCTGCGTAAGGGGGGCACAGCTTCCCGATTTCTCCACTCAGGCCCTTGGGAGAACACTAATTCTCGAGGCTTGGAGAAGGGAGGGGAGAAGTTTGGGGTTTCAGAGCTGGAGGAGGCACACTTCGAGCCTGCAACTTCTCACATTCCAGCACCCCCACTTGCCTCCACTACCTCTGAGACCCCAGCCACGCCTTGGAGGAGAGGGGGGGCCTGTGTGTGTATATAGTGTGTTTGGGGAGGGGGGACGTGGGAGGGTGCATGTCCTGGGGAAAGGGGGTGACAGACTTTACTTTTGAGAGGGCAGCAGAGTCCCCCAGCCATGAGAATCGACTTTGGGGAGGAGGCAAGAATCCTGCTGATCTCCCCTGACAATCTAGAAGGTTCATTATGCCCTCAGTGCCAGCCAATTCAGGCAGGACCCTCGAAAAAGAGACCGAGGGTCCCAGAGGACCAATGCTACAAGCCAGCAAATGCTGCCACATCTCTGCCTGCTGGGGAGCAGGGGTGGGTGGGAGGGTGGGACCAGGGTCAGGGGCATTTTTACCTTTGGAGGCCGCCCATCACAAGGTAGGCCATCTGCATTTTCTTACTGTTGGTGTTTCCTGCCCAAAGGACAAACTTGGGGTGTGAGAAGTGCTGCCACATCTCACCCCGAGGGTGACCCTGCAGTCCCCGTAACACTCTGCTTCCCACAGGTTTCTAGCGTCCTGTCGTCCTGTCGTGCCTCAGCTCCGACATCCCAGACCTGTTACCCACTCCCTTTCTCTTCTCCCAGCTCATCAACACCAGTTGCTGTCTCTTTTCAATGTGATTTCTGTAAAAGTTGCCATAAAACTTTGAAATTCTGCCTGATAAACAGCCTTCCTGTGGGAAGTCGGTATCTGAAAGGAGGGAGCTAAAGAGGTCTCTGACTGACATTTGGGCATTTGTGAAATAGACCAGGTAATCTAGGGTTTTCCATGCTCCAGCCCTCAGCAAGATGTAGGTACGCACAGGCTCCAGTCACACAGTGCTTTTGAAGAGCTTCCTTAGCCACGCCCCCTCACTCACCCAGGAGTACTCCTTGGCCACGCCCCCTCTCCTTAGCCACGCCCCTTTCATACATTGCAGACTATTCCTCTTCCTGGAGCATCCTGGAAGTGCATAAAAAGGGGAGGATCCTAATTCCCCTGAGCAGAGTGTCCAGGCTACTAGGGCTTCTTAATTTAACAGGTAGCGTTCTCAATCCTGAAACAGAAGGAAAATGAGAGAGCGGGTGTGTGAGAGACTCCTGATGAAGGTCACACACTGTAGATCTGTGAAGATTTCTGGGTGGCTTTTTTGTGATTCTACAAGTAGTTAGTGTGAATGTAATGTGGGGTGCGGGGGAGGGGTGGGTGCAATGTGGAGAATTTTCAGCACAGAGAGTAGGGCCTCACCTGGGCTTGGGGCAGGAAGGTGGGACATTCAGGATGTCAGGGAGGGAAGACACTGAGGGGACATGTGCAAGCAGAAGACGGAGCTTCCCTGAGGGAGAGTGGGGATTTGTTGGCAATGAGACTCACCACAACTGGAGAGGGAGGGGTCTGTGGTGAGCACAGGACATGAACAGTGCCTGGAAGAGCCCCAACCCCTAAGGGGCACATGGAAGATGAGAGACCTGTGGTAAGTGGGAAACCATGAGATGGGGCACCTGAAGTCCAGAGAAGTTTCCAGAATGAGGGTGTGGACAATGGAGTCAAAGGCCAAGGACCTGTGGAGGAGGAGAACTATGAAGAGATCCTGAAACAGGGAGCAGAGGACGGTCTGACTGACATGGGGCGGAAGATGGTCCAAGGCCAGAGAGTCCTCAGAAAGCCCCAAAAGGCCACAAACCAGAATCAAGGGCTATAGCAACAGACGCTATAGCCTAACAGAGGACAGTATCCGATACAGGTCACTGTCCCACCCACGCACACAATTGCAAGGGACCTCAGGCTACAGGAACAACAGTCATGGGGTTTATTTACAGACAGGGGGAAACAAGAATGGTTACGTATCCACAAGGGGCTGACTGCTTCATCTGAACAGCGTCAGTGTTGGCAGTCACTGGTCACCAGTTCTAGGCAGCACTGTCCAGTAACAATGACTGCTACGGGCCTACAGAGGCGGTGTTCAGGAACACCCAGTGTTACAGCTCTTGTGAGTTGTTGTTTTCTACCACCAACAAACAGCTCTTTGAGACACCAGGTCCAGGGCCTTTGGTGCTCCTTCCAGTCAATGTCACAGACAGGATCAAGTCCTAATCGCTACAAAGTCCTTCAGTCTCTCTCCCCTCTTCAGAGGGCAGCTGCTGGAGGCT
Source organism: Galemys pyrenaicus (assembly GCA_019455555.1). Taxonomy (NCBI): domain Eukaryota; kingdom Metazoa; phylum Chordata; class Mammalia; order Eulipotyphla; family Talpidae; genus Galemys; species Galemys pyrenaicus. The sequence continues at coordinate 361,570 of JAGFMF010011711.1, forward strand.
TCCCTCCTTTCTTCAAAGACTGGAACCGTCTTCTCTTCTTCCTCTGCAGGAGCTCTTCTTCGTCCTCTACTGCTTCTCCTTTTGCTCCTCCAGGTCGCTCCGCTCCGAATCTCAATCAGCTCTGAATCTCAATGCCAATGCTCCCTTTGACCTTGCCTTATATTCACTTTCAAGGTGCCCCCCCCCCAGTCTGATTGGTTTTTCAATCCTGCACCTGATTGGTCCACTTTGGTCTGTTCCAGAATTAAGGAAGTGTAATTTACAAGAGGGGCTCTGCTACTACTGACTTGTGGTGAGAGGCAGAGTCCTGACATCAATCAACCCACAGCTCACACCCGATTGGTCCATTCCACGATCCAGGCAGCACACTGCTACATAAAAGGTTTCTGAGGAAGGACTGCCACACTAACTTGCAGGGGAGCCAGAGACCACTCCTCCTGCTGGCTGCAGCCTGGTAACAATCCTTGGGTTTAAGCTTTGAGGAGAGCTGTCTGGGGGTAAGGGATGTCAGATGGAAGTCAGGCTGATCAGAAGTGGAAGGTGGGAAAACTGAGCCAGAGAATATCAACCACAATTTGGAGAATCTGAATGTGAAAGAGAGATGATCTGGAGAAGAACATGTAGGATTCAAGTTGGCTTTCCCCCAAGTTGGGGCAAGATGGAGGGCATAGATTTCAAGGGCACAGGAACAATTAGGGGGCAAGTTCCTAAGAACAGCGCCAACTGAGGCTGGCTGTTATGGAGAGCCCATGATGCCAGGCACTGTGCTGAGCCTCCTGGTTCGATCCACCTTGGGCCCAAGGAACCGTGCCCATTCTACAGGTGAGGAAACTGAGGGTCTGAGAGGTGAAGCAACTTGCCCCAAGTGTTCACAGCCAGGAAGGGCAGGGGTAGGAGAGCTTCTCACCTGGATGCAAGGAGATCCATGCAAATCAGCTTGGGAGAGATTGAAATCATTAGTCATGGAAGACAGGCAGCAAAGCATAATAATTTACTTTCTCTGTGCCTCGATTCCCTCATCTGGAACATGGGAATGATAATAATAGTAGGGACTCATGGTACCTAGTTCACAGGCTGTGTATGAAATTATATATATTAGGATATATATCTTTTAGAATAATATCTATTAGAATTATCTAGTACAATTAGAATTAGCTAATATATATTAGAATAACACATAGTAAGAGCTCAGTAGATGGGAAAAATCATACTTTCCAGATATTCTCAACTTGCTTGCTCACTTTCATATTTCTCTCTGTCTCTCAGTCTCTCTCTCTCTCTCTCTCACACACACACACACACACACACACACACACGCCATGCTAGAACACAGCCTCAGAAGGACAGAAAGACTTGGCCACTGAGTCTTATCCAGAAAAGAAAATGGAGGCGGGGGGCATATACCCTTCTCTCCCTCCAGTCCCCAGGACTCTAAATCACATTCTCCTTCACGTGCCTGAGCTGTGTCTGGTGCTTTACTGGGGATGCTGCAGTGACCAAAGTGCCCCTGGACCCCGCCCCCCATCTCCAGCTCACAGTGCAGCGGGAACAAGAGGTGGTGGTCAGGTTGAGTCTTGTAGGGCCGAGGGACTCTGCACCAGGACACAGATGGCTCTGAGCTGGGTGACAGAGAGAGCGAGGTGAGGGTCATGAGATAATGAAAGTGTGCAGGGTGGAGAAAAGGGATGAGAGAAGGCAGGTGTCATGCCCTGGGGCTAGCAGAGGTGGGAGCTATGAAGGTCAGATGAGGGAACGCTTCCAGAACCTGAGAGGCAGTGTGGCCCTGACCTCATACTCACGTATCCAGTGGTGGAGATCTCTGAGAATGCATAAGACAAAGAACTCTTGGGTGTGTTCCACTAAACCACAGTGTGGGGCAGGGGACCCTGAAGGAGGCTAAATGATGACTCCACTAAGGTATCAAGATTACATGTCCTAATCCTCAGAACCTGTGACTTTGTTCCCTTACGTGGCAAAAGACACACACACACACAGATGTGACTCAATTAAAGGTCTTTGGGTGAGGACGTTATTCTTGATTATCTGGGTGAACCCTAAGACTCCTTACAAGAGAGGCATGGTCAGCGATGGGCCAATGCAAGCAGGAAACTGGAGTGACATGAGGAAGGGGCCACGAGCCCAGGAAAGCAAGTAGCCTCTGGCAGCTGCAGGACACAAGGGGAACAGGTTTCCCCCAGGGCTTCCCGAAGGGACACAGCCCTGCTGCCACCTGGATGTTAGGCTTCCAGCTTCCAGAACTATGAGAGAATAAATCTATGTTGTTTCAAGCCCCTGAGTGTGGTGATTTGTTTCAGCAGCCACAGGACACTAATACAGAGACCTGTCAAAGGTTTCCCATTCCAACTTCGACCTCAAATTTTCTTTTTTTTTTTTTTAAAGATTTATTTATTTATGCATACAAGCACTGGGGTACAGGCCAGAGGTGTGGGGGGGTGAGAGGATTCACCACAGAGAGCAGGGAGCAGAACAGGCAGATCAATGGAAGTACACTGCTGAGGGGAGCAGCTGGCACAGCAGGAGAGGTCTGCTGCGCCATGCGGGTCCCCCCCCTGGCCGGCAGCAGGGATCGAACTCATGCTGCAGTAACTGCGGTTTGCTTCATAGTGCATTGCTTAACCCACTGCGCCACCAGGGAGGCCCAGATTTTCTTTTATAACATGAACATGTAGCACATATTTTGCCTCTAGCTGGCTATCAAATACACTTCCTAGGTTTGGCGGGGGTGGAAATTCAGTCATGAGCATCCCACATCCTTCAGGGAGAACCCCAAGAGTTCGCTTTCATGGCCTCCCTTGTATCTCAGGTGCTGGCATGTGACCCAGGCTTTGCCGGGATCTTTGCCTGCACAAGAGGCGCTCAGGAGCAGCCCCCAGTGGGGAAGCTATTTAGTGGGGGAGGATGATGCAATGGCCGCCTTCTGCTTTGGGGAGGAGTCAGGAGAGGCAAGAACTTGCAGATGCAGAGGGTGTAGATCCAGAGGCCCAGGGCGTCCCTTCTCACACCGTGTTGATGCAGCTATGCTGTTTGCTGTGGTGCTGGCTGAGGTCATCGTGTGCAGAGCAAGGCCGGGAATAGCGTGTGCGAGATGTGCTCTCTGCGGCTGGTGGTGGGCCAGCCGCCTCACCTCTCCAGGCCGCCCCTCTCCCCACAGTTGTAAGGGCAACTCTGCAACATGGTGGCCAGGTTCCTTGCAGTTTTGAGTTTGAAGATTTTCTGGAAACAGATTCCTCTCTTCCTTGGGGAACCTCTCAGTCTTTACTCTTAAAGCCTTCAACTGCTTGGACAAGACCCATCCACATTATGAAGGATAATCTGCTTTACTTAAAGTCTGATTTAAATAAGTCTCATCTGAAAAATACCTGCACAGCAAATCCAGGCTGGTGTTTGGCCAAACATCAGCTCACCATAGATTCACCCGGTGGACACGCACAATTTCCCATCACAGGGGGAGGAGACACCAGGGGTCCTTGGGGGATGCACAGAGGCAATAAATGGAGAGGAAAAGAGAAAGCTGGAGACAGAGATTAAGCAACTGAGTTGCCTGAGAGAGAGAGAGAGAGAGAGAGGTGGGAGGGGGAGGCAAGAGGAAGGGGGAGAGGTTGACAGAGACAGAGACAAAGGGAGAAAGAGGGAGAGGGATGGCATCAAAAGAAAGACATATATTGATAGATAAAAAAATATGGTGCGAGGGGGCCTCCCTGGTGGCGCAGTGGGTTAAACAACGCACTATGAAACAAACCACAGCCACTGCAGCACGAGTTCGATCCCTGCCGCCAGTCCGGTGACCCACATGGCGCAGGAGACCTCTCCTGTCTTGCCCACTGTTGCCCTCAGCAGCATTTTTCAGTTCATCTGCCTGTTGTGCTCCCCACTCTGTCTCTGGTGGATTCTCTCACCCCCCCCACACCTCTGGCCTGTACCCCAGCTGTTGTATGCATAAATCTTAAAAAAAAAAAAGATGGTGCGAGAAACATATCACACAGATAAGTGGACAGATGGACACACACACACACAAGACCAGGAGGGGCAGGGTGAGAGAGGGAAAGCAGAATGAGCGGGGAGGAGGAGGAGGAAGGGGAGGAAATGGAGAAGAGAAGAGAGGAAACCCAGAAAGGGCCTGAAGAGAAACTGGAGGAAAGTGTATTCAGACAAAAAGGGGGAAAAAAAACAGTTGGAAAGAAAGGGCCAGAGGGGTCTGGGGTGGGAGTTGCAATGCAGAGCCCCCCTGCCCGGGTCAAGCCGGTTCCCAGGCAGCGGCCTCTGCGAGCCATGGCTAATGGTATGATTGCTTGGTGGGGCAGCAGGCACAGGTGACAGATGAACCGCTAGAGTAGCTTGGGTGATGGATGGCTCCCCATCCCCACCCTCCCCACCCCCCCCATGAGAGGGGAGGAGGGGGGGCGTGGGGCCACCAAGATAAATGTTTCCTTCCCCCTGGAGCCAGGCCAGGCTGGGGAGGACTTGGGGAATCCAGGCGATGCTTGATGCTTCGGTGGCCTGGGCAGTGGGTGGGGCAGTGAGGAAGAGAAACAGGAAGGCAGAGGCCAGAAGCAAGGGCTGGGGATGCAGGGAGGAGGAGAGACAGAGAGAAAGAGAGGGGTGGAGACACAAAGGCCAGAGATAGAGGTCCCCAGAGAGAGCATCAGAGAAAGAAAGACCATGAGACATCAATGGGAAAGACCGTGAGACAGCGGATGGGGCAGGCGCACACCCACAAAATAGAAGCAGGGATACAGGGGCTCTCCCCTTTTAGGGACCCTTCATCTCAGCACCTAGTGGAGAGATGCAGATCCCAGCAGATCTAGGAAGGCTGCGGAGGCAGGGGCCGAGAAGGGAGTCCCAGAAGCAGGAAAGGGACAATGCAGAGCTGGTGCTAAAGAGGAGGCCCAGGCAGAAAATACCAGTGACAGCAGGGAGACAGGAGGGGCCCGGCAGCTCAGCCAGCTTTGAGAGCAGGTGCTGGAATGGTGTCACCCCAGGAATGGTGACAGCCTGAGTGGTGGGTGCTAGAGGGTGGCGAGGAAGAGGGGCCTGCCCAGGTCCTGCCTAAGCTGGGGAAACCTAAGTGTCCCCCACATCACCACATGGGAGGGGCAAGGTCTGGGGTTGTACTTAGGAGGCAGGGTGGGGCCAAGGGGAGAGACCCCTCCAGGGCCAGAGCTCACTGTGTGTGGGGGAGGGGAGCATGGGGCCAGGTTGCCCACACGCCCAGCCAAGAACACACATGTAAGTGCAGTGAGGACGCGCAGGTCCATCCCAGCATGCATGCAAGGGCCACACATAGGCACCACCACCCAGAGTCTGCTGCCAGCAAGCCAGCCAGGTCTGCACTTACCTGCTCCCTCCCGTGGAACAGGGAAGGTCCCCCCCAGCACTGATTAAAAGGGAGATAGCTGGGGTGGGGGGAGCAGATGGGGGGAGAGTCAGTCCCTTGGTTTCCCCATCATTTTCTCTCCCAGACATACACTCCTATTTTTCCCTCTCCAACACTGAGCTTCTTTCTTTAATTAAAAAGATTTATGCCCCCGAGTCTAAGCCCCTCCTTGTTTGGGGACTGGAGGTTCTTTCTAGGCTCAGAGCCCTGAAAAAAAATATGTCTCTGAGCCTTGGGTCTTCTCTCTCATCTCTCCTTTCCCCATATTCTCTTTCTCCTCTCTCCCTCCTCCTCTCTCCCTCCCTCCTTCTCTCTTCCCCCTTTCTCTTTACTTCTGCCTACTCTACTCATCACTCCTTCCCTTCTCTCCCTTATCTTTTCTCACCTCAGTCTCCTCTCTCCCCCCTTTCTCTCTGCCCCCCAACTCCCTCCTCTGTCTTGCTCTAGAACTCAGCGCCCCTTCCTCCCCCTCTCTCAAGGTCACTCTGAGTCATGCTGGACTCACTGGTCAGTACAGCCCAGCTGGACAGGAAGAATTTAGTGCACCCCCCAAGATGCACTTTGAGGCTGGGGACCTGGACCCCTGGCTCCCCCACCCTGAACCTCAACTGTGCACACAGGGAGCATGGCATCTTTAATTAAAAAGTGATTTAAATTAATTTTCTGCTCCAAAACCCCTATCAGGGGGGCGGGGAGTATGGGTGGCAGTGATTAAAGGCTCCCAGGCCCGCTTCACGGTCTCCTTAAAGGGCCAGAGTCACTCCAGGGCCCAGGGGAAGGGGGAGTCCTCACAGGCTGGGAACGGGGACTCAGCCAAGCCCCAATTCCAGGCACCCTCTGGTTTCACTGCTTCCCCATCATCTCTCCAAACCCACCATCCCTCCAGCAGTATAGGGAGAGGAAGGCTGAGGGGGGAGGACCTGGACCCCAGGTTCCTGGAGGGGACCCACAGATGTTCAAGGGGAAGGGTCAACCCAGGGGCAGTCAGAGGACTGGAGTCAAGGACAAAGAGAAAGAGACGGAGATCCCGGTAAGGAGGGAAGTGGGGACAGAGTCAGAGGGTGGGGAGCTGGAGGCAGAACTGAGCTCTGGTTGGTAAAGGAGGGGCCTGCCTAGGGGCCCAGGGGACCCAAGCCATCAGCTCAACCCTCCCCCACAGCCTGCAGGCACCCTCTCCCGGGACCAGTGCCGCTGCCCAACCTCCGCCCGCCTGTAGTAGCCCCAGGGCCAGGCTTTGTTTCATTTCTACCAGGGAGGAGGAGGAAGAGGCAGCAAGCGCTGCAGAGGTGGTGCTGTTTATGAGGGGTTTATGAGGGTTGTAAAATATATCTTTAGCAAGACCACGGGGGTGGGGGGGTGGGCGCACAGCCTTGAGCCCCCTCTCTCTATGTTTATGCCCCCCCATCTCTCTCTGTCTGTGTCCTCTCATTTTTTAAAAAAGTATTTTATTTATTTATGCATACAAGAGCTGGGGTACAGGCCAGAGGCACAGGCGGTGACAGGATTCACCAGAGACAGTGGGGAACAGACAGACAGATCGACTGAAATACAGCAGAGGGCAGGAGAGGTGTGCTGCTCCATGTGGGTCCCCTCCCTGGCCAGGGTCAAACTTGGCTGCAGTGGCTGCAGAAGCCCCACAGTACAGCGCTCAACCCCTTGGCCACCAGGGAGGCCCTGTGTCCTCCCATTTTTCTGAGTCTCCCCCTTTCTCTTTGGGTTTCTGTCCCCTCCCCCAAGTTTCTGTTCCCTTCTGCACCTGTCTCATTTCCCTTTGGGATCATCCCTCTGGAGTGATTTAAACTTTTAGGGGGTCAATATCCTTTTATGAGAATAGGGTGAAAACTAGGGGCTGTCTCCCTGGGAAAAAGCACATGAGCACCAAGCCCACATTATGCTATGCAATTCAGGGGGGCTACAGGTCTGACGCCAGTTTCCACACTGCCTTAGAAATCTGCCAGGCACCAGAGGATAAAGACTCCCCACTGCAGAAAAGTTCAACAAGACAAGGAATCCCAGGGACTTCTCTTGTCCCTCTGTTACAGGTTAACCCTAATATAAAATGGGTTTGCCTGACTGGGTTTTTACCCGCGCGCTCGAACTGCACTTATAATGCCCCAACTGCAGGCACACACAACAAAGGTTAATAAAGGGTTTTATTTACAAGGGAAGGAGAAATAGCGTAGTGAATAACACAAGGGGAAGAGAGGGATACAGATTTGTAAATATTCTACCAGTTCCTTGGAGCTGGAACCCAACAGTGCGCTAAGAGCTGACTCCCAAGGAATAAGGACCCCCTAAGGCACACGTGTCTGCTTTTATATTCAGCCTGGCTGCTCAACTCCACCCTCAGGTCCCAGTGATCCGCTTCGATAATGACCTTATGGGATTTGTAGTCCTTGGATCTTGTAGGTTTGGAATGGGGGTCGAAGTCCATAACCTATTTGTATAATCCATTCAGGAGGGTCTTTCGCCCTAACACCTCTTGGCTTCTCTGCCTTGTTGGCCCTTTTGTTACTCCAAAACACAAGGCATACTCCTGCCCCAGGGCCTTTGTACCTGCTCTTTCCCCTCCCTGGAATGGTCTTCCCCCAGATATCCACTCATTTCTCACCTTCTTCAGCTCTCTGCTCAGATGTCATCTCTTCTGAGGGCTTGCCCTGGCCACTCACAAAAACCAGCCCTGTGTTCCAGAGTCCAGGTCACTTGGAGGCATTAGTCCACACGCACACATTTGTTTCTTTGATTATTCTCTCTTGCATCACATCTCAAAGTGCACACGAGCACCTGAGGTCTCTAAGTTTGTCTGTATTCTGTTAGAAAAGAAAGGAGGCCAGAGCGTGCGTGAGTTCGATCCCTGGGCAGGGAGGGGACCCGCATGGAGCAGCAGACCTCTCCTGTCTCTCCACTGCTCCCAGCAGCAGTGTGTTTCAGTGGATCAGCCTGTTCTGCTCCCCACTCTGTCTCTGGTGAATCCTCTCACCTCCCCCACCCCACACACACCTCTGGCCAGTACTCCAGCTCTTGTATGCATAAATAAATAAAATCTTAAAGAAAGGAAGGCACCCTCTTCAGTCTGAGATTATCAGACTGGAGTGGGCTTTATTGAAAGCCCATGAGGGGTGACTCCTGCAGGCTGAGAGCGGCCCTCCCCCCAAATGGGGACACCAGGTCTTTATAGGGTTAGGCGACTGCAGGAATTTTTGGTATATGTGAGTGTCTCTTCTGCTGAAGGGGGTCTGCTGGAGTTGTTTCTGCCAGGGGCAGGTCTGCTGGAGTCATTTACTGTTGTCAGCTTATCTCTGATCAGGTTCCATGACACCTGGTTGTCCGGGTTTTATGAGGCGCCTGTGTGTGCTCTCATCATCTATTCCCCTCCCCCCAAACACACACACACACACACACTCACTCCCGGAACACTACCCAGCACCAAACAGGAGCTCCTTGCTTTCTGGTCCCACAAACCACAAGTTTTTTGGGTCCCAGACTCCAAGAACCCTCACAAGCCAAAGATCTGTTCTCCAACCTACACAGCACCGGACAAGACAGTCACCTCAGTTATGGAGATTCCACAGACCCCCTGGGTACTGAGAGGGAACTTGAAGGGAAGCACCTCCTATAAGGCAGGAGTCAAACAAGGACAGAGGGCTCTCTCAGAGCACACCCACTCCTCACCGTATGCAGAGATAGAAATGATAGTTACTCCTGCATACACACACACACACACACACGCGCGCGCGCACACACACGTGGCCTTGTCTCCCAGGGGAGGAGGAAAGGGGGTTCTGTGGGAGCCTGGGGGGCAGGGAGAGAAGAGAGGCAGAGCCTCGAGGGGCAGAGATGAGAGAGAGAAGGAGAAACACCCACAGATACAGAGTGACAAAGAGAAAGAAAGGGGGTGCGGGGAGTTGAAGACGTAGAAAGAAAGAGGGAACCCTGGCAGACAGAGGAAGGAACCTGGAGAACCGGGAGGCAAAGGGGGAGACCCAGACCTGTCGAGGCCTCTAGGGGGAAGCCAGAGAAGACCAGAGCAGGACGGGGAGAGACAGGCGAGAGGGAGGGCGGTGGGGTGGGGCCCAGGGAGACGGACCCTGGAAGACCCGGTGTAAAAGCAGCCGCGAAAAGGAGGCTGCGAGTCCGGGCCGGACGGGGTGCGCGGCGAGAGGGGGCTGCGGCCGCTCCCGCCGCGCCCTGCCGCGCCCGCGCCGCCGGCGGACAGTGGGTTAAGCATCTCCGAGGTGGAACTTCCGGATGTGACCACAGAGAGAGGGAGAGACCGGGAGAGGGAGAGCGAGGGAGACCGCGGCCGGCGTCACTCGGCCCGCCAGCGCCGGGACGCTTCGCCCGCGCCGCCCGCCGCTCTCGGCCCCCGCCCGCCCCGGCTCGCGCCGCCTCCCACCCGCCCGCCTCGTCGCCCGGGGACCCCATCGCCTCCTCGCCCCCCGGTCTCTCGGTCTGTTTGTCTCAGGCTGGCTCAATTCTCCTAGGAACCGCGGGAGGGACAGGAGGCCCCCGGGAGGGGGCCCCGGCGACCCTCCCCGCCTCCTCACCCCTTCGATAGCTGGCATGAGCCCCTGGCAGTGACCCCCGCGGGGGAGGACGCTGGGGGTCCATGCTCGGAGCCCCCACGCTGCCCGGCGCCTGCCACTGACGGCGGTGGGGGTGGGGGGGCCGGGCACCCAGCCTCCTGCCCCACCCCCTGGCGTCCGCACCTCGGGCCCTCGGGGGCCGGCGCCCCTGGCTGCGCCATCCCCGCTGGCCAGGCCCTGGAAGGACCAGGAGCTGTCGCCGGCATCAGCCCATGGCCCGGAGGGTAGGTCGCAGGGCGGGACCCGAGCGCATCTTCACATCCCACATCTCTCCTTCCCGGTTCTGGCCTCCCGGCCCCTATGGCCCATCGCCCTCTTCACGGCTCTTTCTCTGCCTCCTCTCCCTGCCTCTCCGTCTCCAGTCTCTTGATCCCTCGTCTCTCCCTTCTCTGTTTCTCTGTCCCTCCTTCTCCCCTCTCTCTGTCCCTCGGCCCCCTCCTCTATATCAGGCTTCTATCCAACACCCCCACTCCCTTCTCTTCTGTCTTCCCTAAGCCTATCTGGTCTACTTTTGTTCCAAGTCCTGCCGAGGGCAGGGGAGAGGAGGCTTGAGGACAGTGCCCAGAGGGGTTCTCACCAGGTGGGGGTCAGCCGATAGTCCTCCAGCATGGAGAAATGGGAGGGGGAGGTGGTGCGCATTCACCTTTGGGGCACCCGCGCATAGCTGGAGCAGAGGCCCCCACTGCACGCAGGATGGCGGTGAACTGTTGGACTAACTTCAGGGCTCAGAAGTTAGGAGAGGAAGTGAGACTGGCATGTAGCAGGTGGAGGGCCGGTGATGGGTCCCGCTTGCACCCTCTCTTTCCTCTGCGAGCCTCAGGTTCCTCTTCTTCTCCAAGGAGTGGATGTGCACTGGAGGCTTAAAGGTCCGCTGGCTCCCATGTGCCTTTGCTTTCCACCTGCACGCTGGAAGCCCGCCTGCTGTTCTGGGCTCTCTCTGGGGCTGTTTGCAATGTGTTTTGTGTGGTTGTTCGGGGGGCATTCGCTTCAGTACAAGTGTTTATGGACTGTGTGCCAGACATTGTACTGAATGCCTCATTCATGCATGCAGGTGCTGGACACCTCATTCATTCATTCGTTCATTCATTCATTCGTTCATTCATTCATTCATGCATACTTGTGTCAAAGGCCTCGTTCATTCATGTATGTGCTAAATGCCTCATTCACCACTCATTCATTCATTCCTGTGCCTGGTGTTTGGCTGTGTGTGTGTGTGTGTGTGTACGGTGATAGGTTGTTAAGACACATGCATATTTGACCACTGAAATTAAACTGATGTCAGGGGAGATTGTATACATTTGTGTACAAACAATGGTTTGGCTTTAAGGACATGTCAGTGAGTGAGGGTCCATCTCAGTCTCCTCAGGGCATCTCTCGCTCTCTCTCCTCTTCCCTCTCTTCCTTTGTCCCTTCTTCCCTCTCTCTCTTTCTTTCACTCTTTCTCCTCTTTTTGCACCTCTCTCTCTCTCTCAATCTCCTACCTCTCTCATTGCATTTCTTTCCATTTTTCTCTCCATTTCTCCCCCACCTTCTCATTTTTCTTTCTGATCTCTCTCCTCAGTTCTCTCTTCCTGTCCTTCTTATTCTGACAGGAGTTGGAAGTTACTGGTCAGGGAATCCCTAACACCCTCCCCACCTTTAACCCCCCAGACCTACGGACAGGGCCTTCAGACCCCAGACTCATTATGGGATATGGGATCTTAGGGGCCTGGCTGGTAGTGCTGGGGCAAGGAGGGGGTGTCTTCTGAGTCCCAGGTAGGGGGTTTCTCAGCAGGCTGTCTGGGTGTGGCTGACACAACTTCCTGGGGCTCTCCCCTCTGGCCTCCCCCAGTATGATGAGTTACCCCAGTACCCAGGCATCGTGGACGGCACCACAACCCTGGCTGGCTTCTCAGAGGCAGTGTCCTCAGCTCCAAGAGTCTCTGGACCCTACGGCCCCCACCGGCCAGCCCAGCCCCCACCCCCAGGCTTGGACAGTGATGGCCTGAAGAGGGAGAAGGATGAGATCTATGGGTGAGTAGCGGTGACAATATCAAGGTTCTATGAAGTCTCAGGATTGGGAGGGGGGGGTTGTCTCTCCAGAGCCGTTTCCTTTCTTTTGCTCTATCTCACTCTCTCTGTCTCTTCATGGCTCCTCTCCATCTCTTCTCTTTGGTCTCTTGTCATCATCCAAGGGGAAGTTTCTCTACTTCCAAGCCCCCCTGCCCTTCCCCTCATAAACTCTCACCTCTCTGGCTTCTCCTTCAGACACCCACTCTTCCCTCTGCTGGCCTTGGTCTTTGAGAAATGTGAACTGGCCACGTGCTCACCGCGTGATGGGGCAGGCACAGGGCTGGCCATGCCCCTGGGGGGGGATGTCTGCTCTTCCGATTCCTTCAATGAGGACATCGCTGCCTTTGCCAAGCAGGTGGGCACCCTCATCCACTGCGCATGCGCCAGGACAGCCCAGTAGGCGGGGCAGTGAGACACAGCGCTCTGTGCTCTCTGCATCTCTCTTCCTCCCAGGTCCGCTCGGAAAGACCCCTCTTCTCCTCCAACCCGGAGCTGGACAATCTGGTGAGATCTGGGCCCACTCCAATGCCCCTTCCTTCAGCGGCTCTCACAACCCTTACTCCAGAATCCTGGGCTGTCTGCAGGAACAGAGAGGAGACCCCCTGATCCAAGTTCTCAAATACAGGCACACCTTGTATAGTGCAGGTTGAGTTCCAGACCACCAAAATAAAGTGAATACAAGCGAGTCGCACAGATTTGTTGGTTTCCAATGCATGTGAAATGTTTGCACTATACTGTAGTCTAATCAATATACGATAGTATAGCGGCTTTAAAAAAAGTGTATTTACAGGGAGATGCAACTTGAGCTCATGTTATTGGAAAAATGGAGCCATAGGCTCACTGGGCTCAGGGTTGTCGCAAACGGAAGATCTATAAAACACAACACATAATATCAGCAATGAAATGCAATGAGGTGAGGTGAGCTGTGCGTTCACCAGGCCCCTTGGTTTAGGTTTGGTGACCTGAGTTCAGATCCTGGCTCTGCTACCTGCCAGCTCTGACAGCCAGGACAGGTGGCTCCATCTCCGTGTCTTGGTTTCCTTATCTGTCAAGTATAGGTAGAGGTGATTTCTATTCTGCAGGGATGTCGGGAGTGTTTAATGAGTTAATCAGAGTCAGGCACTGGAACAGTTCCTGGCCCAAAATGGGGACAGTTAGAACTAGCTGCTCTAGCCATTAGGACAGTAGAGCCCAGGGCCAAAGGAGTGGAGGCACTCAGGGGCCCGAGAGAGGAGAGGGAGAGGAGGTTAGGAGTACCCTTGTGGCTCCCCTCCTTTTGCTTTCCGAGCTCCCGCCAGGGCTTCCCATTGGTCGAGCCCTTTGGCAAAGGATCCTGGGAATTGTAGTTTGAAGAGGAGGGTGGGGTCCATGTAGTATCATCTACCTCTGTTGATTCCTCTTGTGATGGGTCCTCTTCTGTCTCCTGCTTCTCTTCCCTTGTCACCGACTCTCTTGCCCTATTTCTGGATCTTCATCTCTGTTCTGTTTCTTTTTGCCCCTGACACTGTGTCTTTGTCTCTCTGTCACTGTTTTTCTTTTTCCATCTCATTCTTTCTCATTCTGTCTTTCTTCTCTCCTTTCTCCTCTATCACCTTCTCTCTCTCCCTTCTTTTCTTCTTCTCGTTCCCTTCTCCTCCTTCCTCTTTTTCTCTACTCCTTTCTCTTCTCCTCTTCCCCTCCCCTCTTTCCTTGCCTTCTCTCTTCCTTCTCTTTTTACTCCTCCCTTCCCCCACCCCCCTTTCTCTTCTCTCATTTCCTCTTTCTCTCGCTTTCCTTTTCCTCTTTCTCCCTTTCTCTCTTCTCCCTCCTCTTCTCTCTTTTCCTGTCTTCATGTTCAGATGATACAGGCCATACAGGTGCTCCGGTTCCACCTGCTAGAGCTGGAGAAGGTGAGTGCTTCTCACTTCCCCTCACATCCTCATCCCTTCCCTACCTGCCCTCCACCCCCCTTCAGGCTCCTGCCCCATAAAAGTTGGAGCCAAATGTCACCCCTGCCCCTGTGTACCCCAGCCCTGGCCCCCGGGTGGCCCCCCCAGTACCCCGGTGCCCCCTCAGGTCCACGACCTGTGCGACAACTTCTGTCACCGCTACATCACCTGCCTCAAGGGAAAGATGCCCATCGACCTGGTCATCGAGGATCGGGATGGCAGCTGCAGGGAGGACCTTGAGGACTACCCAGCCTCTTGCCCCAGCCTCCCAGATCAGGTGCGCCTGGGGCTGGGAGTCAGCTGGGCACAAGGACCCACCCCAACCACCAGCCGTACCAGCTGCACAGACCAGCGTCTGGAGGGAACTTCTGCAGTGTCTCAGGCTGAGCCTAGCAGGACACAGATGATGCATTTACACTGGTGCATTTGGGAAAGGATATGGGAGGAGGGTGTCTAGGACAGGCGGTAGGTGAGGAGGTACCCTGGGGTTTAACAAGCACAGGCAGCTGTGCCCACCCCCAGTCTGCTTCCCAGTGGTTGAGTGAGGCCTCTGTTGAAGGAGAAAGCAGTCATGCCACTGTCTTTATAGGTGGGTCTGCTTCCCAGGAAGCAGAACTGGGACAAAGGATGAAAGTACATTTTATCAAGTTTCTCAAAATGTGTTGGAGTTTGAATAAAGGAAGTACAGCCCCTGACTCCCTCATTTGTGATTCTGAGACCTTCAACTCTCTGAAAATGGGCAATTATTTCCACCCCCCCCCCACATAAGTTTAATGCAAACTTGCTGGGCAGCAAAATCTGACCTGAACTAATGAGAGGCTATTTATAGCCTCTATTTATTCCACTTCGTTAAATATGCATCCATTTTGCTGTAGAAACGTTAATGGGTTTGATGACGAGGTCATGGCCCAGGCCCTGCTGGGGGTGTTATGGTAGATACAGTGTGTGTACAGATTGACTGCCTAAAAATATGAAAACTTCTGAATTTTGACACTGCTGGCACCCAAGCATTCCAGATAAAGGTCTCATTGATCTGCAGGAGCTCGGCTTTATGGGACAATTGCTACATGCCTTTACTTAAATTAACTCATTGCTTCCTTACCATACTCTGTGAGGTGAGACCATTATTATCCTTTATTTTCCAGTTGAGGAAACTGAGGCACAGAGAGGTAAAGCAACTTACTCAAGATCATACAGCCACAAGAGGCAGGACAGTCTATATTGTACCTCCAACCCCAGCACTGACTTTGAATTCTTGTTTTCCAGAATAACGCATGGATTAGAGACCATGAAGACAGCGGGACCCCTGGTCCCTCCAGCGGGGGCCTGGCCTCCCAGAGTGGTGACAACTCCAGTGACCAAGGTGAGAACTTGGGAGGTGAGGGATGAAAATGTGGTAGTCAGTTTGAGGTTAGGCAGCAAGCAGGACTTCCAAGTGGCAAGGATGACTGGGGTGTGGAAAGGTGTCTTGATGAGGGTTCTGGATCCCTCTGATCTCCCGTCCTCACTGTCCACAAATACAACATGTCTCTTCTCCCTCAGGAGATACAAGTGTGGCCTCACCAAGTTCTGGTGGAGAGGATGAGGAGCTGGACCAGGAACGGCGGCGGAATAAGAAGAGGGGGATCTTCCCCAAGGTGGCCACCAACATCATGAGAGCCTGGCTGTTCCAGCACCTGTCGGTGAGACCCCATGGCCCCAGGTGCTAGGCGGGAGCAGAGAGAGATGGCGGGGCGTGGCTGCACAGACTGAGGCCCCGAGAGAGACCCAAAAAAATGCGAGATGAGATGGGGAGGATATTGAGGGAGAATTTCAGGTATATGAGGGCTACTTAGAGCAGATACCCAAGAGAAATACCTGTGCACCAGGTGTTTTGAAGACCTCCCTACCCACATGTCCATCGTCATTTGTTCACCCACTCATCGATCATTCTCCTCCCAGTGACTGATTGTGTGTGGGGTGGGCCAGGGGCAGAGTCCTCTGCCAATGAGGAGACTGAGGTCCAGAGGTCTCATAGACATAAGTGGGTTCAAACATGGATGGGCTGGCCTTAACCCCTCTGCCACACTGCCTTAAGGAGAGAGATTGAAGCACAGAGGTTGGGAGAGGCTGAAACAAAGATGGAAATGATGAAATATGGGGAGGAGTGAGCAAGAGTGAGAGACAGGAAGAGACTGATTCACAGAGGGACACAGAGTTACAGAGGGAGGGAAGGAGGGAGGGATGGAAGAGAGAGAGGGAGAGTCAGAGACAAAGAAATTAGGACAGGGAGAGATACATACAGAGACCCCGACAGATGCACAGAGGTTGGAGCTGGGTTTTGCCTCTTATGGGGTGATGGAGCCTCCTCCCTACAGAGTCCCTAAGGAGAACTGGCCAATTAGCCTCTAATTGTTGGAAGAAGCAGGCGTAATTGCCTGAAACCTGGCTCTGCTTCGCCTCCATTGGGCCCCCGGGACAACGGGAAAGCCCATGCATGCTGGTTCTCTAGCCCCCTGCCCCAGCCTGGGTTCACCATCCCCTGGGCCAGGGCAGGCCAGGCCCTGGGGCAGCTGGACAGGCAGGGTGACACTTGCTGGTGGCCACAGCACCCGTACCCCTCGGAGGAGCAGAAGAAACAGCTGGCGCAAGACACAGGGCTCACCATCCTACAAGTGAACAACTGGTGAGTGACCCAGGAGGTCTGGCAGCTCCTTGCCAGGCCCTGTGGGAGTCGGGCGCTGTCCGCGGTGCTGAAGGAGGCACAGATGCCTCTTAAAGCTTCTCTCCTTGTGCTTTTTACATCCCTATC
The DNA here is from genome assembly GCA_019455555.1 of Galemys pyrenaicus. Taxonomy (NCBI): domain Eukaryota; kingdom Metazoa; phylum Chordata; class Mammalia; order Eulipotyphla; family Talpidae; genus Galemys; species Galemys pyrenaicus. The sequence continues at coordinate 378,322 of JAGFMF010011711.1, forward strand.
CTCTATCTTCTCTTACCAACTCCGTGTGCTGTCTCTGCCTCTCTCCCACTCCCCCTTTACACACCTCCTCTGTTTCCACGTTCCAGGTTCATTAATGCCCGGAGACGCATTGTGCAACCAATGATTGACCAATCCAATCGCACAGGTACAGGGAGAAGGAGGGGCAGAGGGACCTGGTGTTCCTGGGGGGCTGTCAAAGCCAGGACCCTGGCATTCTGGGACTCAGCTTGTGCCCCTCAACTCTCCTCACAGGGCAAGGTACTACCTTTAGCCCAGAGGGCCAGCCCATGGGGGCCTACACAGAAACTCAACAACACATGGCTGTCAGGCCTCCAGGTAAAGTCGCACCCCCTTACTAAGCCACTCCCTCAGCAACACTCCCTCAGGAAGCCCCTCTTCCAAACAAAGAGACTCACCTTCTGGGGTTGCATTCAGGAATAATACAGTTCCTCATTTCAAAATGGGGATCATACTCGTATCAGCTTTCTCTTCATCAAGTTCACCTATTGGGAGACTCTACTTTCCCTTATAGCACCATTATCCTCTTTTGTTTTTTAAAGATTTTATTTATTTATTTATTTATGCACGCAAGAGCTGGGGTACAGGCCGGAGGCAGAGTGGGGTGGTGGTGAGAGGAGTCACCAGAGACAGAGTGAGGAACAGAACAGGTAGATCCACTGAAACACACTATTGAGGGGAGCAGCGGGGAGACAGGAGAGGTCTGCTGTGCCATGCGGGGCCCCACCCTGGCCAGGGATCGAACTAGCACTGCAGTGGCTGCAGAAGCCCCATAGTGCGGTACTCAATGCCTTGTACCACAAGGGAGGCCCACTATTATCCTCTTAAAAGATGACACAGTCTGCCCTGATAGAGGGATCTGATGGTGAAGGAAGAGGTGAAAGATTTAGAAGCAAATGGGGGTGTCTGGTGAAGATCCACTAACCCTCTTATTCTGTCTTCCAGGATCAATGGGGATGAGTTTGAACTTGGAAGGAGAGTGGCATTATCTGTAGAGTCTGGATTCAGGAGAAGTGTGAGCATTCAAGGTCTAGGGGAGCACTGGGCTGGGGGGTTTGTGAAACTTTCAAATGACTCCAGCATCCAGTAGTGAGGTCTACCCAGAACAGGGTTAATCTGTCTCTCCAAGGCTTGATGGGAAGATTATTCATCTATGCATCCAGCAACTCTCACCCATCCATATATCCATCAGTCATCCACTTATCTGTTATTCACCCGACTATATACCCTTCCACTCACATATTCATTAATCTACCCACCCACCTCATCTACCCACTCATCCATCCACCTCTGTGGATCAACTTACCTACTTGTTATCCATGCATTCACCTATCTATGTACCCACCCACGCATCCATTCCTCTAACCGTCACCCAACAACTCCCCACTATCATCCATTAGAAAATACATTCCACCCACCAAAATGACCCACCATTCCACCGTCTTTACACTGATCAACCCACTCATTCATTTACCCATCCATCAGTTCCATTTATCCACTCATTCACACATCTAACTAAGCACTAGTTTATCCACTCATCTATCTATCAGTTCATCTATTTAGCAGTCATCCACCTACCAACCACCAGTCATCCAAATGCATCTACCCACCGATACACCCACTTCCACATTCATCTGCCCTTCCACCCACTGCCCACTTATCCTTGTATTCAACTGCCTACTTCTCACCCATTCATCCACCCATCTAGACATCTCCATATATACATATATATCTCTCCATATATACATATATATATATATGGGATGTGTTCAGAGAAGACTTCCTGGAGGAGTGGACATCTGACCCAGTCTAGAGGAAAGGACTTTGGAACTGAAACCAGGAGAATAAGCCGTGATGCAGGAGCAAATGTGTGTGCAAAGTCCTGAAGCACTTAGAACTCTCTTGGCTCTGAGATACTCCCCCCACCACCCCCGCCCCTTGCCACACACCCAGGAGAGGGTGGGAGGACTGGGTTGGGCTGAGGATGGTAAGTTGGATGGGCAAAGAATTTAGGGCCAACAGAAAGGCTGGATATGAGAATGGAGACCTGAGGCATGGAGGGGCCCTGAAGGCCTTGGCCTGGGAAGGGGAGACAGATCAGTTGCTGAACAACTGTGACCTGGGCAGCATATCAGGGGTCTCTGGGATCAGCAGAGATGGAGGGACTCATCCTGCCTCTCCAGCAGGCTGACTGTTCTCCTCCATTTCTCTCTCGCCCTCTTCTGTCTCACCTTGTCTTTGCTCTGTCTGTCTGTCTGTCTTATTCTTTCTCTTTCCGCAGCTTCATCTCTGATTCTCTACCTGTCTCTTCTGTCCTGTTCTGCCTTTTTCCTTCTCTTTCTCTAGCTATGTCTTTTTCTTGACTGTCTCCTTGTTCCCTTCTCTCTCTCTTCCTCCCTCCCCCCTCCACTTCTTTTCTGGTCCTCTCTCCCTTCTCTTATTCCCTCTCTTCCTCTCTCTCTTTCCTTCCTCCCTCTCTCCTTTCCTTCCATCCTTCCCTCCCCCTTCTCCCCTTCTAAGTTCTCTCTCTCTCTCATTTGTGGGGGGGGGGGAGGGTGGGATACTGCACAGAAGGGCTGACATGGGGCCAGAACCCCTCTCTTCTCCTGACTTGGCATCCTCCCCACTCTCTACAGAACTCTGGACTATGACCACCAGCTCCCACTTGGTTCCAGTTCCTGCCTGACCCTCTGGCCTCAGGGCCCCACCTCCTAAGGCCCCTCCCCCACTCAACGCCTACCTCCCTGGGGCCCTGCTAGGACGTGGGGGGGCCTGAGTACCCCGTTGAGGGTCTCTCAAGGACAAAGACAAGGCTTCCAGGCCCTGTGCCCCACTTCTGCCCACACCTCCGCCTGGAACCCTAGCTGAATTCCTAGGCTTGGCTCTTCAGAAGCTGGTGGCTGGGCCCTGCCCCCACATCCAGGACAGAGAAGGGATTGGGGGAGAGTGGGGCTGTCAGGGAAGAAAGGTCACCGGGATCTGGGATCCGACATTTGGAAGAGGTTCCTTTCATCCTACTCACCCCCTCTCTCTCCTGCCTTCCTTCTCTGATGTCTTCTACCTTTTTTTAATGATAAAATCTTAAAAACAAAAGTCACCCATCTGAGTTCTTGTGTTTCTCCCAAAATTCAGGTTTTCATCAAGTTGAAGCTCATAAGTCATTAATTATAACAATAATTGATACAGAGACAAGAGGTCTGCTGCCCAATGCACATAAAACCAACATTATGAAACCAGCATTTTGAAAGAAGAAAGGGTTTACTTGTGAGACTGGCAAGAAGACAGGAGCCCAAAACTCCAATCTCTCTTCCCTCCCAAGAAAGGTTTATTTATATTGGTCAGTATAATTTTATTGGTCAAGAAGCATGTAAAAGACAAAGGATCAGCCCATGGGGGAGAAGCCCCTCCTAAGAATGTGGTGCAGTGGTCCATTGTTCTGTTTTCTTGGTTCATTGTCAGCATCTCTTGGTTCTGCAAATCTAGCTGATGGTCCCTCACTCTGTGCATGTAGGCTGTCTGACTCATAGCTGAGCATCAAGCTCTGTTACTTCTGTGAAGACAAATTCAAAAGACAGCTAACCACACCCAGCTGTTCCTGCTGACATTGGATTTGGGTTTCATAATTGACAGTTTTGTTTGTTTTTTTAAAAGATTTATTTATTTATGCACACAAGCACTGGGGTACAGGCCAGAGGTGGGGGTGGTGGTGAGAGGATTCACCACAGACAGAGCGGGGAGCAGAACAGGCAGATCAATGGAAGTACACTGCTGAGGGGAGCAGCGGGCACAGCAGGAGAGGTCTGCTGCACCATGTGGGTCCTCTCCCTGGCCGGCAGCAGGGATCGAACTCGTGCTGCAGTGGCTGAGGTTTGCTTCATAGTGCGTTGCTTAACCCACTGTGCCACCAGGGAGGCCCATAATTGACAGTTTTAATCCTACTTTCTTCTTGGACACTGTGCATCAGTTAGCTGCTGCTGTGTAACAGACCACTCCTAAATATGGTGGGTCAAATGCCAACTACTGTTAGCTTTATATTATGTGGGTTGGTGTTTTACACTAGGCTCAGCGAGGCTGTTCCTGTGGTTTTACAAAGTTTCTTTATGGCTTCTTATTTATATTTGTCAGCAAAGGAGCTTTGCCTCTGCAACTAGACATAATATAGGTCCTTTGCCCATCACACATGGACAGCTGGATTGCTAGACAGTGGCTTTAAAAACAAGGGGGTGCTTTATTACATAACCAGAGGCTTCCTGGCTTCCTGCTCCTTCCAGGGCTCAGGGATTTGAAGGCTGAGGGACCCTCTCTGGATCAATTCGGGAGAAGGGAGGAGGGACGTTCCCAAGCTGCAGGTGTATTGGCTGTTCACGGCTCTTCATGGGCCACAAGTGCAGTTTGGGGGCCTTAGCACAGACCCCTCAGGGGATTTGGAGGACTTGACATCATAAGGCTACTCCTGGTTGCTTCTTGGAGGTCACAGGTGCAACCCAGAACAGAATTGCTCAGTAACCTGTCAGAAACTGCTTCACGCAGTTTCTGCTGCTCAGACAAGAATTTATGAAAAAAGGTGGAGCTCCAAGGGAAGAGGAGTAGAGACAAAGTACTCTGCCAGGTAGTGACGGGGCCACAGGCTGGCATGAAGCAGAGGGCTGCGGGTGTGTTCGCACGGAAGCATGGGTACACTCCAAGAGAGTAAAAGGACCCCAGGCTCTTTGAGCCCTGGTTCAGATCTGGCCCCCTGACAGCCCCACTGCACTCTCTTGGCAATCACCAGCCCAGCCCAGAATCCAGGGAAGAGAAATCAACATCCCCACAGGGCAGGGGTGGGGGAGCTACAAACTTTTGTTGCAAGAGATGTGGCTACAGGAAGCCTGAAGAAGTGTGACTGTTTTTGCATCAGTCTCCCACACTGACTCACAGATTAGGTTCCTTCTGACCCAACGGAAATGAGTTGGCTGGGTGTGAACAGCTTCACCCGTTGGGAGTTGCACGGACAGACATGGACTCAGGTCCTGCTGTGCTACCTTGGGCATGCCGCGTCACCTCTCTGGGCCTAGTCTCCACACGTGAAAAACAGGCACAGTCATGTTCACCTAGAAACGTGGGAGGCGGTGAAAAGGCAAAGCCTGTTTATTGGGATCAAAGAATTATAACTCAGGGACACAGGTTCAGGTAGTGCACTGGCAGAGGGCACGGGGCAGGCTCTCTGTGATTTGGGCAGATGGGTAAAGGAGGAGTCCTGGAGTCTTTGGTGACTTTTTCAGGCTTTTATTAATCTTTCAGCATCGGAGGTGAGCAGGTACATGGCAGGAGGGGAAACTGGGGGTTGGGGAGTAAGGGGTGCAGAAGGCTGACAGGCCTCCTAGTCCCCTAAGAATCTTCACTCTCTCTGGGCACTCTCGTCTCTCCTGTTTACTGCTTCTCCACTCGTGGAGTCCCCGTGACACCACCCTTTATGCCCAGCATCTCAGCCCGGGTGTGCCCACCTACATACACTCACACCCTACTGCAGGTGCCTGTCACCGGGCATGCATGCAGGACCACAGGGGGCTGTGATTAATGGTAGGGCAGGAGGGTGGGGGAAACCTGATAACCTTCATTGACCTTACAGGTAGAAACCTTAAATGTGCTCTGAGGAGGGACAAAATCAGGTTTTTCCCAGGGACAAAGTCAGGTTTTATTTGTTTTTTTTTTTTTTTTTTTTTTTTTGTGGGCAGGAAAGGAAGAGGTAAGTGGTTAAAGAAAAGAGTTGTTTAGTATTAACAAGCTTAAACTATCCTTGGCTGTCCATAATTGGTTACTGATCCTCTAGAAAAGATGAAAGAGAACTACCCATCCTCCAGCTGGAAGACCATAATCAGTTCTTAAAGGATGGTTTACTGGATGGTTTCTTAAAACAAATGCTCTTTGCCCAATCCAGGGCTCTTTGACTCAGCTCAGAGGAGACAGCTCTTGTGAGTTCTCTGAGATGGTTCCTGGGCTCCACTTAAAAATGGCTTCACAGATGTCAACTTCTTACAGTTGGCAGAGCCACCTCATGGGATTGCTGTGCTGGGAAATGGAGGTACCGCCAGGGACATCCCCAGCACAGTGCCTGGCACATAGTAGGTGCTCAGTCAACAGCAGAGGTTGTTAGTTGAAATGATAGCAACTGAGCTGATGGGCTAAATCATCTGATTGGTTGGGGTTCTCAACTGATGGGACTTCAGGCTCCTCCCAAGAAAGGCTGATGAGGTTAAATTATATTTAAAAAATTAAAACTGGGTCTAGGCAGGCACCCCATTGACTCCTTAACCCTACCAGCTCTTGTCACATTTCTGTAAGCTGGTGCCGGTACCAACACTTCACCTACCTGTGCAATATCTCCTATCCCACAGTCTTAACAAAAAGTTTTATTTTTAAGAACGAAAGTACCCAGTACTTGCCAACCCAGACCTTGCTACGGGAGGAAAAACAGGCTGCAGTGCAAAGAAAGCTGAGATATAAAACTTCATGTCTCTCTCCTCCCCCACACTTGGGGCGACTGGAAATGCCTCTCTAATTAAACCAATTGGAAGAGCCGGGAGCAGAGGAAGTGCCCAGGAAGTTAATTGTAACTAACAATACCTCCCTCGCTTCTCGGGTCCTGTAACCACCGACTGAATCCCAAGTTCCCAGTGAGTGAGCTGCGTTGCTGAAGGGAAGGGCTGGGGAGGAGGGGCTGCGGGGTGGCCCCCTTGGGGTCCTAGGATCAGGACCTGGGGTCCTGTGTGTGTGGGGAGGAGGGAAGTGGTGTGTGTTTGGTGCGCGTGCGGCTGTCACACCAGGCTCGGGGCCTCACGACGTGTCTGAGAGGGACTACGTGGCAAAGCGGGTCTCTGGTCTACTTTATTCTACCTGGGCGTGCCCAGGACAGTGTCTCAGCGCGGGGCTCTGTGGTCTGCGGAAAATCACGTGTCCCTGCCTGAGCTCGACAGCTGGCTGCGGGCAGGCCATGAGCCTGGATCCCTCCAGGGGGCGCTGCAGAGCCTCGCCGCGTTAGTTCCCTGACTGCTTCCTGGAGGCATTATTTTCACATTGTAAAGTCCGCGGGGAGTTAAAGCATGTCCTTCGGTGGTTTTCCCGCACTCATCCCTCTCATCACTTTCGTCACCCCAGAATGAAGCCGTCTACACTTCAGCAGCTCTTTTCTGTCTCCCCAAACCCACACCCCCGGCAACCTCCCATCCACCTTGTGGTGTATGGATTGACCTGTTCTGAGTTTTTGTGGCACGTGGACTCATGTTCCTGTCCTCTCCCAGCTGGCTTCTTTCACACAACCCAGTCTCTTGAGCCTCATCCATGCTGAGGCAGGTATCAGTGCTTCAGCCCCATAGTCATGGAAGAATTCTGAGCACAGAAAGGATGGTGTTGGGCTTGTGCTCCTCCTCAGCTTGACAGGGACAGGGCAGGTCCCAGGAGGGCAGGTTATGGGTTCAATTGTGTCCTGACCCCAGGACCTGTGTGAGGAGAGCTGACTGTCCTGGGTCCAGGCACTGGCCCCAAAGAAGTAGGACCCATAACCCCATTTTACAGATGAGGATACTGAGGAGAGGAGAAAGGGAGGGACTTGCCCCAGAGCTCACAGCTGGACATGTACTTTTCAGCTTCAGTCCTCTGTTGTGTCCATTCTCCCTCCAGAAGAGTCCTTCCTGTTGTACCCACTCACTCACAGTCACTCAGTGACTAACCCCCTCAAAACAGGTATCCTTTAACCACTTGACACCTGAGTAGAGACCAAATCAAAATGAGTGGTCCAAGCACATGGATACTGTGGGGAAGAGCATTCCCAGCAGGGGAATAGCACATGCCAAGGTCAGGTGGCGGGAACCCACTGGGCATGCGCAAGGAGCAGACAGGAGCCTCACAGAGTGTAGTCCAGTGAGCAGGGAAGTGTTGGGTGACCAGGTCCTGAGGCAACCTGGGACCAAATCCCATTGGGAGTCAGGAACCTCGGGTGAACTTAATAGGGGGATTGATGGCTACAATTTGGGTTTTGACAGGATCCTTGGGGCTTCTGTATGGAAATTCGACCTCAGGAGACATGAAGCAGAAGCAGGGAGCCCAGTTCTGGGCACTGACCCAGTCCACGCATGGGTAGGCAGGCTGGGGCCTGGAGACAGGGTCCAGGGGTCAGGTGCTGGATGGAACTTGAAGAAAGGGCCCATAAGACTGGCTAAAGGAGCATGTAGGTGGGAGAGAGGATTTGGGCCTGGATGGATGGAGAGGCACGCCACTGAGCTGGGGCAGAGAAGCCTTTGTTTGGAGTGGGGGACACAATTCTAGCAGGAGAGCTCAGAGCCCAGGCAGTACAGTTGGGGGGTGGGAGATCTAGGTGGGGATACCTCTTGGCCTGGCAGGAGGCATCTCAGGGAGAGGGAGGTGTGAGAGGACTTCAGAGGGGACAGCTGAGACTTGCCCACGGACCCCTCGGCAGAAATTTTCCTGGTCTCTGTTCCAGGAGCAGGTCCTGACACCCCCCTGTCCATGGGATGGTACAATGCAGGGGCCTCTACTTCAAAGGCGAGAAGAAGCCCTTCCTGTTTGGCCTTCCCCTCCACATCCACCCAGACTGCAGGCTGCAGCAGGGGGGCTGGGAGCCAGGCCAGGGGGAGACAGGCAGAGGCAGCTGGGTGGAGCCCGAGGAAGTAAGATTTTATTCACAGATCCGCACAGGCCTGAGGCCGCACCACAGGTCAGAGTCCTGGCTAGGGAGTGGGGTGGGGTCCAAGGCCCTGGCGGGACACAGGCCTTCAGCAGGAGCCCTGCCCCGACCTCACACACACAGGCCTTCAGCAGGAGCCCTGCCCCGACCTCACACACACAGGCCTTCAGCAGGAGCCCTGCCCCGACCTCACACGTGCTGCCTCCGGTGGCGCAGCACCTCTGTGGGCGTGAACAGAAAGTCCTTCTGGCAGGCCTCACAGTGGTAGGGCCTCTGCAGGGCAGATGCCTTCTGGATGGGCTCAGGGGCGGCTTCCTCAGGCCCTGAGGAAGAGGAGAAGGAAGGCCATGAGGGAGACTCGCCACCGCGTGCTCTTTCTCACCACACCCCCAAATCTCAGGCTCTGGAGGGGCTCAGGTCCTCTCCTGGTCTTGGGGAAATCTGGCTCTGCCTTTTCCGGGAAGCCTTTCTGATTAACATCCAGTCCTCATTCTGTGTCCCGGAAGGGTGAGCGAGAAACAGAGACAGACACAAGAAGGGACACAAGACTGAAAGAGACAGAGCCCTGGGGTGGGGCGTGTCTGGCCTCACAGCCATAACCACCCCCCACCCCACCCCCCGCCCCAGCCCTGGTGTGGTGCATGGAGCCCAGCGGCAGGCACTGTGCCGGGGTCTGCACACGTGGCCTCCTCTGGGTGGACACGTGGACAGGGAAGGCACAGACAGAGCAGATAGCTGTGGATAGGAGAAAAGAAGGGACACGACCAGAGAGTTAGAGCAAGACAAACTCAGAGGCAGCACTCCAGAACGTCAGCAAGACCAAGAGACCAGAGACACAAAGCAGCTGGCGCTCCAGCGGCCCCTCCCAGGCTCTGGGCTCTGACCAAGCCCATCTGTGCCTCCAGCCAGGGCCAGAGGGTTGAGGTTGTTCACCTCTGCATGTCCAGCAAATAAATGTGCAGACGCACAGGCAGGAAGAGCTTGGGCCGCAGGGCTGCGTCCCTACCTGAGGGGCCTTCCTGCGGGGCCTTGGGGCAGGTGTTCTCGTGGGCGATGCGCTCCAGGGGTGTCAGGGGCATGTGCAGGTCGCAGTGGGGGCAGGTCCAGAAGGTGCGGAGACAGTCACTGTACAGGTCTGTGTCGCTCTGTGACAGACGGGCGGTATCAGGGCTTGGTTCCGCTACAAGTCCCCCACTGCCAGCCTGGGACCCTCTTCAGAGACCCTCAGGGCTGGCAGGCCCATTCAGAAACCGCATCCCTGTGGTAGGAATGTGGTTAATGGGAGGGGAAGGAGCTCCCTAAATCTCATTTTAGAGGTGGGATGGTGAGGGGCTAAGGTGGGGTCCATGCTCACTGTGAGGCAGTTGTAGGTGAGGAAATCGGTGACTGCATAGCCTCCTTTTGTGGGGTGGGGAGACAGGGAAGAGCTGCCAAAGAGGCCAGGGAGGCTGGGGGCAGCTGTGATGGTCTGGGGTCCCACATAGAGGTTTTGGGCTTCCAGCCCTGTGAGCCGCCGGAGACTGTAAGAAACCTGGGGAAAGAGAGAGGAATAGATTCAGGAATAGACACTGTTAGAGTAGCTGGATCCAGCTGGGCCTGAAGCCCATTCCTGGACTTTCCAGTTACAGAAGCCAACAACTAAGCCAATCACAACATGTTTTCAGACTCCATGACCAGGCTTGGCAACAACAGGCCTTGAGGCCCTCTGCCTTATATCCACAGCCTCCCCAGACCACGCCATGCTCCCTGACCACGCAGGGCTACATCTAGATCTTCAGTCTAGCCACCTTGCCCCTCCTCCCTAGCACCTCAGCCTTACCTATGTCTTCCATGAACAGGTATCTTACAGCTTCTCTCTTACACCCTACAAGCTGTTAACTGCAGTGAAGGATAACCTGCACCATGCGTGCAGTAGGCGCTTAATAAACACCTGCTTGATGAGGGCGGCACGGCAGGGGTAAACAGCATGGACTCCGAAGTCAGGTTACTGGGGACAGTTCTTAGCTCCACTCCTTGCCTGCTGTGTGACCCTGGGATTGTCATCACCCTCTCTGGCGTGAGCATCTCCCTCCCCCAACACCACGTACACCCTAAGCACACTGGACCCTAGGCCGCCTGGCTTCTCCGTCCCTGGAGCACGTACCTTGGAGGCTGTGAACTGAAGCAGTTCCCTGCTCAGGGCTGACACCTCCTTTGGGTTGAGGGGCGCCGCCTCCTCTTCCTCCTCTTCCTCCAGCCGCCGCCGCTGGGCCTGGTGAGCCAGCTGCCGGTCCAAGGCGCTCTCCCAGTGGGCTCGCAGCCGCAGGGTGGCCGCCAGGAGCCGGACAGCACTCTCGCTGTCTGCAAGGTGGAGCTCCAGCCAGCCATCGGCCACCAAGCGCGTGCAGTCCCCATTGGTATCCAGGGACCGGCTGAACAGCAGGAGGGACTGCGAGAGATGGGGAGCAGACAGGTCCAGAAGGGAGGGCCCCAAGCCTCTCAGAGAGACCCCTGCCCGCGGGGCTCCTGCCCATCCACCCATCTTCCACCTGGCATACCCTTCAGCTCCCCACCTATCCACCTGTCTGGTTCACGCACCAGCTCCCCCGGCCCCCACCCTGGGAGAGGTGGTCTCGTGTCCACGTGCCTCCTGCCCTGCAAGCACCCCTCACACCTGGAGGGGGACACGGCCCGGACCTACCTGGAGCGCAGGGATGCGCACACAGTTCACCAGGTAGGGCTTGTTGGTCTCCAGCAGGGAGACGAAGGTGAGGAGCTGGTGCTTGCTGCTCATCTTGTCCTTGTCTTCTGAGAGGGACAGGAGGGCAGCTCAGGGTCACCTGGACTCTCTGCCACACACTCACACCTGTCTGAACCCCAGAGGACACCTGTCCTACCTGGGGCACCTACACACCTGTCCTGTCTGTACAGAGAATATGCTGGCGTGTGTAATGGTAAATTGTTGGGGGCTGCTTAAACTACTCTGCCTGACAGGTGTGACATTCGCCATGTGCTGTTCACAAGGAGTCACGGCAGCGAGGACAGCATCGTGGTAATGTAAAGAACGTTATTATTATTATTAATATCAATGATCTGCTTTTAAAATTTAAGCACAAACCAGCAGGGAGCGGGGGGATGCGGGACAGAGGAAACCAGGACGGCAACAGATGCAGAATGTGGGAGGCTACCAGCAGAGCTCTCTCTGCGGGGATGATGTTTGGAAATTAGAGAGAAAACAGCGTGATGCGTGAGTGTAAACTGACTAGGAATTGACAGTGACAGTTAGAGAGAAAAGTTTCTTGGCGTCAATAACCGCCATCTTCAAAATGTCCAAGACTTTCTTGTCAGACGAGGAGAAATGAGCTGTATCCTGAGCCGAGGAAGGGCCGCAGCCCTCCAGGGCAGGAGCGCAGCCCCAGTGGCCCCAGGGGCCCGAGGCTGAGGCAGCCTGTGGCCTGGCTCCAGCTACGTCAGCGCATGTGACAGCTGGATGCTGCCAGAGACGCCGTGGGGCTGCAGGGACAGGCCGCTGGACACTTGGCCTTGGCGGCAGCCGCAGCACTGGGAGAGCTGCACACTCTGGGGAGGATGGCTCGGCCCAGGTGGCCTTGCTGGGGCCCAGTGGGGCCCACTGAAGCCTGTTCATGGTGCCATTCTTCCTTCAGGGCCTTTGAGTGTGGGGGGGTGAGGACTGAGGTCACTGTGTCCCCAGTCTCCTCATCCAGGTTGGGGGTTCCTCTCGCCCTGCCTGGGCTCACCATACCTCGGCTCCCCTCGCTACCCCTGGCCTCCGGCTCCTGTGTGTGCAGCACTTCGGGGCTGTTGGCGAAGACACAGGTTGGGTGCAGCACGGTGCCCTGCTTGGCCTGGGTATGAAAAATCTGAAGAGGGTGCGGGGGGCGAGGCCCTCAGAGCTGTTCTCTCCTCCTTGGCCAGTTCCCGCCTCCATTTCTCAACTCAGAAATGCCCCCTCCAGGAAGCCTCCCTGCCTGCCTCCAGGCCGTGCCCCTGTGCCCCCCAGCCCTTGGGCTCCCCCATTCAGCCCTCTACCGGACTGTGAGTCCACAGGGTCTGCTCACCACTGTGTCCCCACAGGACAGGACCCGGGAAGGGGCCCACCTGGTCGGAGTCCTTGCGGCCGCTGTTGAACGGGTCCGGGACGGCGAGCTGGGGGTAGAGGCCGCGCCCCAGCACCAGCTTGAGCAAGGCCATCTGGTCGCGCGTCAGGGCCTGGGCTGAGCTGGCGTTTGCCTGCAGCTGCTCCAGATTGTGCCGGAGCTTGAACTTCACATCCTGTGGGGATGGGGAAGGTGGGCTCCTGGGGTGCCTCCCCTCCCACCCCCAGGGCCTGGGCTGATGCATGCGCAGCCTGGCAGGCCCTGCCAGGGACCCTGAGGTACCCCCATGGTAAACCCCACCCACCGCCCTGGACAGCCCCGCGCCGCCCACCTGGATGTCCACACTGTCACCAGTCCCCCCAGAGGCTGCGCGGCCCTGGTCCTCGTCGCTGGAGCCGCCTTCCTGCTCCTCCTGCAGGCGCAGCACCTTGCGCCTGCGCCCTCCACCCTCCTCGTGCTGGCGCTTCAGCTGGTACAGGGCCCGGCGCTCCCGGCGCTGCTGCAGCCGCTGGTAACTGTCTCCTGGCTCTGGGGCCTGGGCCCCAGCCAGCAGCCCATGGTCCTCCAGTAGCTCCTGGGGGTGGGGGGGTGGGGCCTGAGTGAGGCCAGGTGGGTTTTGGACCGAGACTCTGTTCAAGTCTGGGGCTTGCCACTGGCTGGCTAGTGACCCTCCCCTTCCAAGCCAAAATTTTCCTCAGCTGGACAACTGAGCTGTCCCAGACCCTCTGTCAAGGCTGACCACGGGGCCACAAGGTTGCATCACTGCAGACACTGCCTCCGAGCGCTCAGCCTGTGCGGCCATTCCCTGCCCCTACCCCAGAAAGCAGGTTCTCCGTGAGGATGTGGCGTGTGACCGCTGACACTGTCCACCCTTCCAGGAAGCCTTCCTGGATTTCTACCCTTTTGCCCAGCACAGGTTTCTCTCCCAGGTCTGGTGGGCTGATGGTCCGGGGTGTGGGGGGACCATGATGACTCGGTCAGAGGAGGAGACAGGGAGTGTGGGCTCACTCAGGCCCCCGCCCACCCTGGTCTCCCGGGCTTGTCCCAGGCCCTGCCCCTTGTCCTGAGCCTCACCTTGAACTGGCGCCGCAGGTTGGCCATCTCATACAGCCGGTGCTCCTCTATGCCCCGGCGGCGGCACCACTTCCGGGAGTTCCTGCTCCGTTCTGATTTCACCTGTGTGGAGGCACAGCACCCGGTGTCAGCGCCTGCCCACCTCAGGGAGGTGCGGGGGAGAGCCCCTCCCAACCACCCCAGCTGCGGCTGCAGGAGGATGCCAGGCAGGTGGGGGCCAGCCCTCCCGTCAGGAGGCTCCCCTCCTCCTTCTCAGCTCCGCTGCTGCTCCTCCAGGAAACCCTCCTAGACACACCACCGCATGAGGTGTCTCTGTGCTCTCTGGGCCCCTGAAGCCCACTGCAGCCCAGGTGGTCATCGCTGGGGACGGGCCTGTGTCCCTGTGCTGGACTGTGAGCCCTGGGGTGCCCAGGGAGGCCACCACGGGGGCTCAGGAAGCATGCCGAGTAAGCAGGAGTCTGGGCTCCTCTGGACGGCACTGGCTGGGCACCCCAGGCTCCCCGAGCCTGAGTCTCCAGCTGGCCCCCTGCCTGCAGGACTGAATGGCGGAGGTGGGGTCTGTGCAAGGCTAAGGGGTCCTCCCTGGAGTGCAGGCGAGGACAAGAGGAGGAGCCACAGTCTCAGGGAGGCCCTGGCTCCCTGCAGAACGATGGACACAGACGGGAGGCCCCGCCTCCGGCCTCACCTGCACCCAAGCGTTGAAGACGTTGAAGAGCGTAAAGGGGTCCCCCTGGTCACTCTCCAGGGGCCGCCGCGCCGCCGCACACTCTGGGCTGCTCTGGGCACTGCGAGTGAAGGGAGACTGGACGCTGAGGGCGGCTGCGATGGTGAGCACGGGCTCCGCCAGGTGGAACATGGAGCCCAGGATGAGCATCTTCCCTGGGGAGGACACGCACCTCTCACCCCTCTGGGGGACCCAGCGTCCCCACACCCGCTCCCCCTGCACCCCACCACTCCTCCCTCCGTCTCTGTCACAAGGGGGCTCAGAGCCCGATGCACAAAATCAAGTCCACGCTCTGCTCTGGTGGTGGTCCTCGGGCCGGGCCTCAGTTTCCCCACCTGTAAGTGGGAGAGCTAGTTCCCAGTCCTCGGGCACGGGGTGGGCACCGAGTGCCGACGACGGCCACGTCACCCCCTGGCTGCTCTTTCCAGCCCGCTCCCCCGCTGCCACTCCTGGCTGTAGCTGCCTTCCCCACATTCGCCTGGCACAGGCAGGCCCAGCAAGAACCTTTTGTTGCATCACTTAACTCAAGGTAGAGGGAAGAGAAGGGGCAGGGAGGGGGAAGAACGGAGAAGAGCCCGCGTGTGGCTGCTGGTCTAAGGTGGGCTCGGCTCAGGACGGCGTCACACTGAAGCACGAAGCTGTTTCCGCGGGGGTCCTCAGCGGGACCCAGCAGCGCCCTCGTTGGCACCACCCACAAGCTGTGCCGCCTGACCTGTGGCGGCCTGCGAATCCCCCGTCTGACCCATCCCTGCTGCCCGGCCGAGCTCAGCGTCCTCATCTGTGCCACAGACACATCCGCACACCCTGGCCTCGCCGGAAGGGGATGGATAAGGTGCACAAAGCCTCTCACTAACAATAGCCATGTTCACAGAATGCTCTCTTCCTTCTCAGACTGGACTCTCCTGCCTCTGCCCTCTTGTAAAAGAAACTCTTGTTTCTGCCTGCGTGGCAGCTCTGTGAGGGCTGTGCCGGCACGGAGACAGTGGGGGGTGTAACACAGGCTGGAGAAACGCGCTCGGCTGTGAACACTGTGGGCTTGGGCGGCCAGGAGAGAGGGACTGTCCCCACCAGGCCCACTGAACATGGCTTGGGCAGTGGCAGAGATGACTCAGGAAGGAGCAAGAGGAAGATGTGGGCAGTTGTGACATCCTTAGGACCGCAAGGGGGACACCAGGGTGGAGCTGGGGACAGGCTGTGCCAGAAGGTGTCTGTTTTGGCCGTTGCCATTCCCCTGGCACCCAGCACGGTGCTGTCAGGGAGGAACTGGGGCAGAATGAATAGGGCCCAGGAAGGCACTGGCTTGGAGTGGGCAGTGCCCACATCGTCACCCGAAGGGGAGCCCTCACCAATCACAACATCCACGGGCAGCTGGGCCAACAGGGAACCGATGGGGGTGAGGGCCTCGGCACTGTCCAGAGCGCCCTGATCCCGGAGGTAGAGGATGGCCGTCTCCAGGCTGGCTGGTGGTGGAGGCTCAATGAAGGGGAAGGTTCGGGGATCCCCCACGCTCATGCTCTTCATCTGAAATGAAAACCATCACCCCGGAATGGGGCGGGGGCCTATGAGCTACAGTGTACAGAGCGTGGGGCGGGGGCGCTCAGGGATCACAAACCATAAGACTGACCAGAAGTCCCAGTATCCAAGTCGTTCATACAGAGGCAGGGGAGGGGCCTTGCCTGTCCGTCTGTCCGCCCGGCACCCTCCCTTAGGCCCTGCTGGTGGAGGAGCAAGCGCAGGCTCAAGGCTGAACCAGTGTGGACTTCCCAGCCCCTCTCACCAACTCAGGAGTGAGCACGTGCCCTGAGCCAGGCTAGTCAGAATCCTGCCCTGCAGCCTGGAGCTGTGGAGACATCCTCTCCGCTCTGGCCGAGAGGGGCCGGGATGGCCGCCCAGAGCTGCCGCGGTCATCATCTCTATCACCTGGAAGCCCGCCCATCTGCAGCGCTGGAGACATCGCTAAGTTGTTCCTAAGCCAGACCCCCTCCCACAAGGCTACGCAAGCCCCTCCGGCTAATACGGTTTGGGCTGGGCCCCCTTCGCTGGCAACCGAAGACTCCTGGTGAGCCTGGAGGCCTCGGGCCAGCAGGTTGAGGGGAACGAAGCGAGCGCGCTCCATCTCGGGCCTGGCGGAGCGAGCGGCACGGTGGGCGATGGCGGGCTGGTCTGGAGCTCGTGTCACCACGAGAAGGAAGCTGGGCACCTGGGGGCTCGGCCAGTGTCCCGGCCAGGGCACCTGCTGGCCGGCCCTCCCCTGGAGGGCAGCTGCAGTTTTGGCCGCCCCCAAGCGGCTGTCCCGCCCTGCCCACCAGGATGTGACCGTGTCTGGAAGCGCCTCCAGCACGCACTAAAGGGCCTTCACATGAGACGCTCGGGCACTGGTCTGTCCTTTAAACCCTCCAGGTGATTCCAAAGTGCAGCTGCGGCTGAGAGTCACGGCTCTGGCCCAACCAGGCAGACACTTCGGTGCACGTTACAGGTCAGAGTGTGGATAAGACAGGATGGGAGATTAGTCAGGAACCTCAGGAATGTCTCCACGGCCATGGTTCACTGCTTCTGCCTCAGGATGGAGCAGGAGGGCGAGTCTGACAGCGGTTTGCCCGCCGTGTGACCTGGGTCGTTACTTCACCTCTCTGGGTATCTCCTTCCTCGTCCATGATGGGAATCCTCAGGTTACCAACCGCAGGGTCTCTGTCACAGCCGTGTAACGTGAATGAGACTAACTGCAGAACTACCAGCCAAGACCAAAAACTTATCAAGAAAGCTGGTGTCCAAAGCCACTGTTGAAGGGCCCTCTGTGGCAGCTGAAAGCACTCTGATGGACTCATGGGGACCTCTGGGGAAGAGGGGGACAATTCTGCCCTCAACAGCGGATCAAGGTGTGGAAGGGATAAGCTCCTCTCAGCGGCCTGGCCAGCCCCACCCGGCCCGGCCCAGCCCCGAAAGCTGGGTGAGCTGGGCCTCAGTGCCTCCCGGCAAATCCCTGGCACCAGCACTCGGGGCACAGCCCCCTCCCTGCAGGCCTCACCTGCAGCACCAGGGCATCCAGGGCCACCCTCCGAATCTCTGGGACAGGGTAGGGAGCGAAGGCATCGTAGTCGGATTCCGCATAGAGACGGAAGCAGACGCCGGGGCCTGTGCGGCCCGCCCGCCCCTTACGCTGCTCTGCGCTGGCCTGGCTGATCCAGAATTCCTGCAGTCTCTGCAGTTTGGCCTGAGGGTCGTAGCTCATCTCCTTCACCTTCCCTGGGGGGAGAGGCGGGAGAAGGAAGAGAAGGGAAGCTTATGCAGTACAGACATGGACCTGCCACGAGCCTGGCCCTCTGCCCATTCATTCACCCACGTGCTGACTTGCTCCACCAACAGTGTATTCTGTCATTCCTTTATTACAGTAACAGCAACCAACAGCTTATGCTGGGCCCAGCCCTAACATTTTGTTACTTTATTCTCTCATTTCTTTATTGACAGATGGATGGTTTCAATTGTTTTCTCACTCCTCTTCTTACAGAGGCGTTTAGTTGGCCAACAGATATTAAATATCCACTATATAGCAGGGACTGTACAGCTGTGAACAAAACCCCCTTGTCCCATAGGGCTGAGAAGAACACCAAGTTCATTGACTCTTAGACCAGCCACTCTGCACATTTTACTATCTGTGAAAATGGGCCGCGGGGCCTCCCTGGTGGTGCAAGGGGTTGAGCGCCGCACTGTGGGGCTTCCATGGCCACTGTATTGCAGGTTCGATCCCCGGCCAGGGAGGGGACCCGCATGGCGCAGGAGACCTCTCCTGCCTCGCCCGCTGCTCCCCTCTCAGCAGTGTGTTTCAGTCCATCTGCCCGCTCTGCTCCCCACTCTGTCTCTGGTGAATCCTCTCACCTCCCGCGTCTCTGGCCTGTACCCCAGCTCTTAAGATTTTATTTATTTATGCATACAAGAGCTGGGGTATAGGCCTGAGTCGCGGGAGGTGAAAGGATTCACCAGAGACAGAGTGGTGGGCAGAGCAGGTAGATCCACTGAAACACACTGCTGAGGGGAGCAGCGGGTGAGGCAGGAGAGGTCTGCTGCGCCATGCGGATCCCCTCCCTGGCCGGGGATCAAACTTCACAGTGTGACGCTCAACCTGCTGCACCACCAGGGAGGCCCTAAAATTCTTTAAATAAAAAGAAAAGAAAAGAAAATGGGCTGCACCTTAAAATCAGCAGCAAGTCATTTAAAAATTTCCTCAGTGGTACATGAGGTTATGGAATGTTTTCTCATGATACATCCCAGAGTCAGTAAGTTCAGGGCGGTAACTGCTAATATTTATCAAGGGTTCCCCCTGCCCTGACCACCCCGTGACCGAACACCTCTCCTTACAGTGCGTGGGCACCTGCTACTGCTGCCATTTTACAGATGAGCAAACTGATGCCTGGAGCATGAACAACCCTGACCACGCGGCCAGTGGTGAACCTGCTGACACTAACATCCCCTAACCACTATACTGTGCCAGGCTGACTCTCTGGAGAAAGTCAGTGTCTAGTTGGGAAGACAGATCAACAGATATAAAATTAAGCAGATCAACAGATATAAAATATTTCTATACTGGGAAGAAAAAGAGCCTTATAGGGAAAGTGGCGGTGGAGGGTGAAGGAAGACACCGCAGACATTAACACAGGCCCTGAGATGAGGCGACTGCGGATGTGCAGAGATCTGGGAAAAGACGGTTCTCAGCAAAGACAACAGTAAGTGCAAAGGCCCTGAGGCAGATGTAAGCCTGGGAAAGATAAAGACTTCTCACTGCTCCTAAACGCTGCTTACGCTTTATGCTTTAAACTTTATGCTTTGATTTGGAGTTCCCTCACTAAACTGCACCTCTCCAGCCCCACACTTCTTTCTAGGTCCTCGGGTGGCTGGGAGGCGGACCTTACCTGAATCCACTACAAAGCGGATCCCATCGATGGTGACTGAGGTTTCCGCGATGTTAGTGGAAAGGATGCATTTCCGGACTCCAGGGGGCGCTACGTCGAATACCTGGGGGAAAGTGAGGAGGTGGCATCAGTAAGGTAACTTAGCCCCACTGCTTGACCTTCGACTGGACACTTCCTCCTTCCTGTGCTCATCTGGGAGGTGGCTTGCCATCAACCATAGAACCTGTGGTCCTGGGTCCTTCCTGACCCCGCCACCCCTACCCCCACCCTACAGCCAAACTTGAATCTCGCACATTTCTTGAATTCATGCCCTCCCTCAAACCCACAGTCCCTGCCCTGGTCCAGGCCTTCTTTCTCCTGTCTCCCCCTTCCCGCCAATCCTGTTCCAGATTCTTCCCTGGTCTGTTGCTCCCATCTCCCTACTAGTCCATCCTTCACGTGGCGGCAGAGCGAGCTGCTAAAGCGCAGGCCAGAGCTGCCCCTGCCCCTTGCTCAGAACCCACCCCTGTCTCCCCAGAGCACTCTGGACGCCTGCACACGCCCTGACTTCAAGGCCCCTGTGGTGTAACCCTGCCACCTCTCCAGTACCATCTCTTCCGACTCCTCCCAGTTGGGAACACAGCTACCCTGCAGGTCACTTCCCAGTGCCCTGTCTTTCTCTCAACATGGGCCCTTTGCACAAGCCCTTTTCTAGGCTCCTCTTGTGGGGTTGAGTCAGAGTCGGGGGTCTGAGGGCCAAATTCAGCCTGCCATCTGCTTCTGCAGATCAAATTTTAATGGAACACTGCTGAGGGGACACAGGGGGAGAGAGAGGAGGTCTGCTATACCATGTGGATCACCTCCCTGGCCGGGGATCGAACTTGTGCTGCAGTGGCTGCAGATGCTTCACAGTGCTGCGACCTAACCCCTTGCTCCACCAGGCAGGCCCCTCTTCTGTGACTTTTCACAAGTGCCTGCACCTCCATTTCTGCATCTGCTCAGCAGGGTCACAACGGCTGTTTGAGGACTGCCAAGCTAAGCACGCTGGCTGACACGCAATCAGCACTCCTGGCACAAGAGCTAGGCCACCCCCTCTGCCCCTTCTTAGACTGGCTTTCTTGGGTCTCACTTCTGCAAGTCGCTTCCTCCACGCAGCCTTTGATGAATTCAGAGGCTCTCAGTGTCCTGAGCTCTGTCCCGCCATCTGTAAAGCTGCCCCAAACTTGCCCTTCTCCCCCAACAGCAGCCACTTGAGGAGAAGGGCCACATTGTGGCTCCCGTCATGTCCCTAAGATCCCCCTTGCCTCGAGGGGGGACACTCAGGCCGTGCTCAGAGGTTGTTTCTTCAATTACTAACGCCCTGAGTGCGGCTGAAGCATGTCCCCCCAAGGTGACTGCCAGCCTCCAAGATGGCCCTGGATAGCCGCAAGACCTGGGACCCTCATCCAGTACCCCCCACCTCTGGACAGGGCACATGGGTTAACGAACAGGTCACTGAAGAACGATGGTCCAACTTCCAGGACTGGAAGGCACTGCGGCTTCTGCTGTGGGCAGAATGAGCCACGGACTCAGTGACGCTCCAGCAGCCCCAAGACAGGCCCAGGTGGAGAGGAACTGAGGCCCCCAACAGCCAGCCATGAGCACGCCATCTTGGAAAGAGATTTTCCAGCCTGTCAGGCTTCCAGATGACAGAGGCCACGTTCAACTGCAAACTCTGGGAGATCCTGGCCAGAACCCCCCAGCTCAGCTGCTTCCAGATTCCTGATCTACAGAAATTAGGTGAGCTACTGAATGTTCGTTGTCCTAAACTGCTAAATTTGGGGGTAATTTCTTACACAGCAGTAAAGAGCCGTAACAGAGCGCCAAAGGGATCCCTCCTGGCACCCTTCCATTCCAGTCAGGTCTCTTCATCTCTCTCCCCTGCAACTCTCAGATTCCCACCTCCACCCCCCCAACTGCCTTCTTCCCTCTTCTCATGCTGTCTCATGCCCCGAAGCTCAGCCCCACGGCCTCCCATGCCACCAGGAAGCTCATCCTGGCGCAGACACCAAGATGCAAGCGGCCCAGTCTGCAGCCCACAGCCCTGCCTTTGTGGGGTCACCGCAGTCCTGCATGTAGCCACCCCCACCCCAGCCTCCATATCTAGACCCACCAGCCTGGCGGAGAGCACTACCTTGTCCTGGTCGGCCACGGAGAGGGCGCTGTGCAGCGGCAGCACCACCCAGCGCTGCGTGTGGCTGGCGTAGGTCTGCGCGGCCTCCAGCACTGCGCTGATCTCCGCCATGCCGCTGAGGAAGACCAGGAGGTCGCCCCGCTCCTCGGGCGGGTACTTGTTGTCAATGGCTTCCAGCACCCTCAGAAAGGGCCGCGGGTCCAGCTTCTCGGACTTGGCTGTGGGGGGCTCTGCCTCCTGTGGCTGGTAGACCACCTATGAAGGGACAGCCGGGGCAGGCGCGGGTCAGCTGGGCGGCTAAGGCAGCTCTGAAGCGCATCGTTCCCGAAGGCAGGAGGAAGGGCGGTGTTAAGGTAACCAACCGGAAGGCAGCTGAGGTGCTGGTAACAGTTGTGTTTTCTAATGTGGCCACTGGTGCCACGGGCACCTAATTTTGCAAAGGAATTGAGCTCTGCACTTGGGATATATGCGTTCTTGTGCCTACGCTATGACTTCAACATTTCCAGGGTGGAGCCAGGACTAAAACCCTAGATGGAAAGCACCCTCACTCTTTATGGCTGCTGAGAAGACAGCCTGATGGGCACCCAGGAACCACAGGGAGGGGGCAGTTTCCTGGTGCAGAAGCGTCAGGGCCATTCCCAAGGCTGGGCCCAAACGTGCGAGAGGAAGGAGTGTGTCCAGGCCCATACAGGAGAGCCATGTGTCGCAAGGGCTGGCTTCATCCGGGGCCCCTGGGGTCCTGACAGCGGGGACTGCCTCTCTGGTTGCCACTGGCCAATGGGAAGCAAAAGATAGGGGCCCCTTGGTGTCATCCATGGGCAGCCCCCCAGCAAGACAGGAAGGTGGGGAAGGGAAAGGGCGGCCAACAGGGGCTTTGTGGCACAGAGCTGGGTCTGTCCGTGAGCAGGACTCGAGGCTCTGCCAATTGTGAGCTGTCCCATAAATAAGCGGCCTCCTATCTCTGGGCCTCAGCTTCATCCTCAGGGCGTGTTAACTGTTAACTGTGGAGCACATAGCTCGGCTAAATGTTAGCTCGATAGTCATCGGCTGTCAGTGCCATCGTTCTTGACAAAGCTCCATGCAAGCCAGGGCGGAGGGGAGCAAGTTCAAGGTGGAAGTTTCTGAGAGAATGAAGAGTTACAGCCCTAAAAAGGATCTCTGCCTAGCTTGGGTGGAGCAAACTGCATGAAGACCTAAAAAACAGTCTTTTTCGTGACTCCCACACTCCCTTTCTTTCTACCTAAAAGGTCTGTCTCTCAGTTTCTTCTTAAGTACTAGCTGCATCCAGGAGAGTGACATTTTTAATAAAAGGCAGTGGCATCAGGGCAACCCCCAGGGCTGCTGTGGGAATGGGGTGAGGCCACACCCAGCAAGTCCATTCTCCTCTCAGGTGCTCCATCACCTAGAGAGAGGTAACACTTTCCAGCCTCCCTCAGAAGAAAACGGAAGGAACCGCAAGGTGATTCCATCTTGAAAACAAACTGGCCTCCCTGCATTTTAGCGGCACCCCTCTCCCAGGAAGCCTGGGCCAGGCAACTCTCTAGGACAGTGGTTCCATGCAGGTGCACCTGTCTGCAGGGGGACGTCTGGCAGCATGTTTGGCCCGTCACAGGTTGGCGAGGAGACTGCTACTGATGCTACTGCGCAGACGCCAGGTACACCGCTCAACGTCCCACAACGCACAGGGCAGCCCCCAAACTGAGAGGTGTTCGGGCCAGAACGCACGGAGTTTGACAAACACGGCCCTGCAAGATCTCGAGCAGTGAGAAGGGAGGAGCCTGGTTCTCTGAACAACCGCTTGAAGCAGCTGCCCACAGCCTCAACCAGCCAGACCATTACAGAAGTACGGACTATCTGACCTCGGGCCTGAACACTCTGGGGTCTCCTCTAAGAAACACCCAGCACCGTGGCCACACGCTGAGCTTGTTCAGCAAGTGTCAGGGTTAGAAAAGAAAGAACATGTCCTCAAATGAAGAAACAGGAAGCAGAGGAGCAGAGAAGGGACATGTCAGGTCTGGCCAGAGGCCCGGCAGGCGGTCTGGGGCATGGGCTGGGGAGCACTGACCGTGATGGGGAACAGCCTCCCGGGCACCTGCACCACAGGCGCACTGCTGAAGTAGCTGGAGAAGAGCGAGATGTTGATGGTGGCCGACATGAGGATGACCTTGAGGTCGGGTCGCTGGGGCAGCAGGCGCCGGAGGATGCCCAGGAGGAAGTCATTGTGGAGGTGGCGCTCGTGGACCTCGTCCACGATCAGGACCTGGTACTGGGGCAGGCTGGGCTCCCGCTGGATCTGCCTCAGCAGCAGCCCCACCGTCAGGAACACGATCTTGGTGGCTGCTGACCGTGTGCTCTCAAAGCGGATCTGGTAGCCGACCTGGGGGCGGAGAGGAGCTGTTCAGGAGAGGGCCCTGGGCCGGGCACCAGACCCTCAGCCTGCTGGAATGGGAAATCTGAGCGAACCCCTCTGCATCAACTGCTTTGAGTCCAGCTGGTTTGAGTTGAATCCATCTCTACCCTTTAGTGCCACCTGTGCCCCTTTTTGACCTCTAAAAAGCAATTCCATCCCTCAGAGACATTTTCTTCTCCCAGATGCTGTGAGACTCATAAGCGATGTTAGTGTAGACAGTGTAAGTGCTTTGTCGTGTAGCCAGATTTTGGGCAATCTGTAGAGAATCTTCTAGAAGAATCATCGCTGGGTCAGAGGGTAAGTGCTTTTGTTGCTACCACCACAGGAAACAACCCACCCCCAAGGCCACACTGGAAGAACTGGAGCCCCCACCGTGCTCCTTACCTGGGAACCGTACTGACTGAGACTCTCGAAGCCGACGCGCTTGGCCAGTGAGATGCAGGCAATTCTCCGGGGTTGGGTACAGGCCACGTGATTGAAGCCAGCAGCCAGCAGGTACTGGGGCACCTGAGTGGACTTGCCACAGCCCGTGTCACCTGCCACCACCACCACCTGGTGCCCTTGCAGCGTCTGCAGGATGCGGTCCCCGTACTGGGCGATGGGCAGCGCCGCCCGCTCCCGCTGCAGCTCAGCCAGCCGCCCGAACGCCTGCTTCTGGCCAAAGTCCAGGTAGTGCAAGAGGGCTTGGCGGAACTCAGACACCTTCTCCGGGGGCAGGCGTCTGGCCAGTCCCCCCGCGCCCCGCCTGTCGGCACCCAGTACGGAGAGGTTGATGCGGTATCTCGGGTCATAAGTGCGAGGGAGGTCGGCCAGCGCCGGGATGCTGGCCTTGGCCTGGGAGGGCTCCTTCTCCTCCTTCCGGGCGGGCTTCAGAGTCTGAAATCTCTGCAAGCGTTCAAAGAAGGTCCAGAACTTCTGACAATCCTCAGAACCCTGGCGGATATAATCCTCCTCACGGAAGAAGGCCTCCTCGAAGAGACGGCGTGTCTCTGCACAGTTCCAGTTCCATTTCTCCGGGGCCTCCTCCCTGGGAGTCCTGGGGTGCTCGCGGTGATCCCTGCCCTCCCTGGCTCTGGGAGGTGGCATGCTGGCACGCGTCACCACGCTGTCACAAAACTCACCTCTGTTCTAAGCACGTAGACCAAACAGCCTCATCCATTTCCCGCCTCCTGCAGTGAGAGAGGCGAGTGCCTGCAATAAGGAACCACTTTTTCTCCAAAGAACAAATTCTCCTGGTCACTGACGATGCTTGGCCGCCACCTGTGATGACGAAGTGCCCGGGGACCTGATTCACGCTGCTGACGGAGGCGTCTTAGGGCTCCTGCGCTGGTCTCTGACACGCATACAGGCCATCCTGCATGTGCAGGTCCTGAGCTTCGGGGAGAGAGAGAAGACTCACTCACTCATTCGCTTTTAGAGGCAAGCACAGAAAGCCGGCTGGCGCCAAGCACTGCACAAGGAGGCGGTGCAGTAAGGAGCGGGTGGTGGGCACAGGAGGAGACATCTCACCAGACCCTGACTATCCAGGCCGGGTCGTGCCACGAGAAGCTGGGGCTGTGGGAGCCCCCCCTGAGCACAGAACCTTGACCCACAGGAGAGTGGGTCACGTGGTCGAGGCAGCAGCACTGCAGGGGTGGGGTACAATGAAGGGCCAAGCAAGGCTTCCTAACGCTCCCTCACCTTCAAAGCTCAGCTCCCCTCCATCCCATCAGGACGTTCACCCTGGCACAGACTCCCCCATCCAAAAGATGTGAGTGGCCCTGTGTCCTGCCTGCGTGGGTCACCTCAGTCCTGCATGTAGCCACCCAATCCCCTCCCCTGCACCTCCCACCAGTTAAGACTCCCACCAGCGGGGCCTCCCTGGTGGCGCAGCGGGTTGAGTACTATGAAGCATCGGTGGCACAGCAGCACGAGTTTGATGCCCGGCCAGGGAGGGGACCCACATGGCGCAGCAGACCTCTCCTGCCTGGCCCGCTGCTCCCCTCAGCAGTGTGTTTCAGTAGATCTGCCTGTTCTGCTCCCCACTGTCTCTGGTGAATCCTCTCACCTCCCCCACCCCACACACACCTCTGACCTGTACCCCAGCTCTTGTATGCATAAATAAATCTTAAAAAAATAAAGACTCCCACCAGCCCTACCCCCTTCAGAACACCAGGGAACCCAAATGGAAACACACAATTTTGCCAGTGTTGTGTTATGTATTCTTTGCCCACCTGGCACATCCCTCCTTTCTTTTCCTGGAAATAGCACCCATCTTCCTTTGGGGAGCAGTCCTTCCTTAATTCCACATGATTCTGATGGTCTTTAAGAACCTGTATTGGTTGGGAAAGTGACCAAGGGCTGGCCATTCATGATGCCCTACTCCTCTTTTATTTATTTATTTTTTAAAAGATTTTATTTATGCACACAAGAGCTAGGGTACAGGCCAGAGGTGCAGGGAGTAAGAAGATTCACCAGGAACAGAGTGGGGAGCAGAACAGGCAGATCAACTGAAATACACTATTAAGGGCGAGGCAGGAGAGGTCTGCTGCGCCATGTGTGTCTCCTCACTGGCCAGGGATCAAACTCGTGCTGCAGTGGCTGAGGAAGCCCCATAGTGTGGCATTCAACCCTTGCGCCACTAGGGAGACCTCTTACTCTACTTTTTTTTTTTAAAAGATTTATTTATTTATGCATCCAAGAGCTGGGGTACAGACCAGAGGCACGGGAGGTGACAGGATTCACCAGAGACAGAGTGGGGGGCAGAACAGGCAGATCTGAAACACACTGCTGAAGGGAGCAGCAGGCGAGACAGGAGAGGTCTGCTGCACCATGTGGGTCACCTCCCCAGCTGGTGGCAGGGACTGAACTAGTGCTGCAGTAGGTGCAGTCTGCTTCACAGTATGTTGCTTAACCCATTGCGCCACCAGGGAGGCCCCCCCCTTAACCAGCAATCTGTCTGAGAAGTGGACACATGATCTGAAGAGGCCCTATCAGGTTCTTTCTCTGGAACTGAGTTACTAGACAAGCTTGCACTATCTACCATGGTTGGAGTGCTATAAACCTGGCGCTCTTTAACATAATAGCCTTTTCTAGAAATCTAACCCAGAGAAAAGCCTTTACATGGCGACAATGAGGCACACACAAGGTTGATGACTGAGAAACTGCAAGAGGCGGAGGGAGGCGGGGAGGCTGTTGATCACTTAGTGTTTGAGGTTCCTTCCCTCCAGCCCTCCACTCCCAGACACACGGGAAAGTGTCTCTAAAGTTAGGTTTCTGATTCTCAGCTGAGAAGTCCTAAAAGGAGCAAGCCATCCTAAGTGTAATTTTTCTGGAGGGAAGGCCATCCTTCCTATTCTAAGTCTGTGGCCTTAAAAGAAGAGTTCAGTGCTTCTCTGGTGGCGCAGAGGGTTGAGCGCCGCACTGTGAAGCATCTGTGGCACAGCAGCGTGAGTTCTATCCCTGGCCAGGGAGGGGACCCACATGGCGCAGCAGACCTCTCCTGCCTCCCCGCTGCTCCCCTCAGCAGTGTGTTTCAGTCAGTCTGCCTGTTCTGCTCCCCACTCTGTCTCTGATGAGTCCTCTCGCCCCCTCACCCCCACCCCACGCCTCTGGCTTGTACCCCAGCTCTTATATGCATAAATTAAAACTCTTTAAAAAATAAAAATAAAAAAGAAGGGTTCAGAACTGTCCTTGGTAAAGCTTAGGCAGGCAACTCTTCATCATTTACTTGATGTGTGACCCACTGGCATATTCACTGCTTTGAGGATGTTTCTTCCATCCATGAAATGGGAACAATCCCATCTTACATCTCAAAGCATTGCGGTTTATCACCAAGGCTGGCACAGAGAAGCTAAAAAACAATTAGTATTCAAGGTCAGTGATTTTTCCAGTTTTTTCTAACACAGGGAAAACACAAGTCTAGAAAAACTCAAATGGCCACAAACCGGGTGGAGGGTTAGTTGCTTAGTTGCACTTTGGCGGTGATTGTGGTGCAAGAAACATTTGAAGAGGTGTGAAATGTACACCTAAAACATAGTGATGTAAAGTGTTATCTCAATAAAAAACAAAGTGATCATTAAGAAAATAAAGGCCAGCACAGCAGACATCTCCTGTCTCCCGGCTGCTCCCCTCAGCAGTGGATTTCAGTAGATCCGCCTGTTCCACTACCCTCTCTGTCTCTGGTGAATGCTCTCACCCCCTGCACCCTAGCTCTTGTGTGCATAAATAAATAAAATCTTAAAAAAGATAAAAGGTCACGATTGGCCTTCATAATGATATGGCGATGCCTGCACCAACCCTGCCTTTCATCTCCAAGGGACATTGTGGAAGAGTTCAGAGAGTTGATTTCTGAAATCTCATGGGGACTCGGGCCACCCCTGGGAGTAACCAGTGCCAGCTATGGGTTTCCACTGAGGGAGAACTTGTGAACCAGCAGAGCTGTTTCCCATGAAAGAGTAGCCTGTGGGGCGTGCTCATCACTTCTTGGTGATGTCAAAGCAGTGTCAGAGGGGGTTCCTGTTCAAGGAGGCAACTAAAAGGAAAAGATGCTGAAGGGCAAGCAAAGATTCTCAGCAAATACAGGAAGGATGAAGTGAAGAGAGCAATCCCCTCTGCCTGCACGTTGCCTCTGGTGCATGTAGGCCCAATTGAGTATTCCCCTTTCTAAATCTGTTCTCAGCTGTGGTCTATGCACACAATGGAATAAGAGCTCAGCCATTAAAAAATAAATAAGCTGAAATCCTGCCATTTGCAACATGGATGGACCTAGAGGGGATTATGCTCAGTGAAATAGGTCAGATGTAGAGAAATAAACTCTGTATGATTTCACTGTCTTCTCCATTCTATTTGCTCTCTCCGTTCTTCATACTCGGGGTTATTCTTTTCATTTACCTGGTTCCCCTCCCAGTCTCCAACTCCATCTCTCTCTTGCTTTCCCTCCGAGCCTCTTTCCCTAGGCTGGCTCTTCCCTTCTCTCAACCCATCTCGGGCCAGCTTTTGTCGGTCTTTCGCCATGATTCAGTGTCTGTTCTTCCACTTCACTATCCTCTTCGGTCCATTTTTGGCCCCTTTGTTAGGGGGAAAGACCCTCCTGAATGGATTATACAAATAGGTTATGAACTTCGACCCCCGCCTGCAGTTGGGGCATTATAAGTGCCGTTGGAGCGCGCGGGTAAGGACCCAGTCAGGCAAACCCATTTTATATTAGGGTTGCCCTGTAACACCTTGTTCCCATACTGATCTGTTTCCCTCCAAACCCCAAGTTCACTGGGGGGACCCCGTGAGTCTCGGTGAGCCTCTAGCGAAGGGTCCCTTACTTCTCGCCCTCGGTCTTTCTAATTTTCTGCTTCCTTCCTCTCTCCACTTCCCTCCAGCCTTCCCAGTCTCTCCAGCTCTCCGTGTTTCAAAGCTGCTTCTCGTATTCCCAATGCTTTCAGTCTCCGGTCTCTCTGACCCCCAAGTTTTCACAAGCATGCTCAGACTCCATCTCCATCCGCTTCTCCGGGACCCCAGGATTTCCCTCCAGGCCTCCGATCGCCCCCCAGGTACCCCCGACCCGATCAGACTCCGGTCGCCCGCACCGCCGCCCCACCCCCTCACCTCACTCTCCACCACGAACGCTTCAACTTCCGGTCTGCCGCGCGCCTTACGCAACCGAAGCCACTCCTGCGCCTGCGCACGTCATCCTCGTGGCATGGCCCCACCCACCTCAGGCCGAGGAGCCAATGGGCAACTGCAGGCGCCCAAGACCCACTATGCGCCTGCGCTCAAGACGCTCCTCGAAGTGGGTGGAGCCTCGCGGGATGCTGCACCTTCTGGGGGTCCCGGTCATGGCTGCCGTGTAGACTCGCAAGTGTCTCCCGGGCCCCTCTCTACCCTACCCAGCTCTGCCATTTGTACCCTGGACCGGCGGAGCCACAGGTTTTAACCCAACGAGGGAGCTGCCCGTGAATTACGTATAGTGTTATTCATGTGCAGTTCATCCTGTCAGTTCTCCAACGGATCATCCAGCTCAGCCCCCCAGCTCCCGAAGGCAGGAGCTATTTCTGTCTTGGAGGTCCTATGTTCTCCAGCGTCCGCCCGCAGGGAAATGTTTGTCGAGTGGATGACTGAATGAATGAGTAAAGGGAATCCTAAAAGCACCAGTCATTGCGGACCGAGCCTGATTTCCCCGTTTATAACAGGAAAATAATACCTACTCTTAAGATTGTTGGCACAAATTCCCGAAAGAGCAAACTTAAGCTACACAAACTGGACTTTTCACTGCTTAATAGCAAGTGTTAGAATTTTTATTTTTATTATAATGCCCTTTCCCATCATCCTCCTTTTCTTACAGTTCGAATCACTTAGGATGGGATCCTAGACAGAGCAGCTCAAGTCTCTGCTCCCATGGAGCTCGCGTTTTGGTGGGGGAGTCAGATAACTAAAAAGAAATAGAATGTCAAGCAGTAGTGTGATGTTGAAGGAGAAAACCAAAGCCTCAGGAGGAGTGACGCTATTTTAAGTAGCCTGATCAGCACTGCAGTCTCACAGCTGTATAAGCACAACTGAGAAGGTTAGTAACAGTTTTGTTTTTTTTATTTCAGAGTCTTCCTGGGGTAGAAAGTTCTGGTAAGCTGCTCCACCTTTGCAGACTTCAGGCTCCAGTTTATATAGATTTATGATTCTGTTTCGTTGAGTCTCTCCCACAGCCCGCCACAGGGCAGCATAAATCCTATAGACATTCCAGGCATGGCGACAGCTTGAGAAAAGACCCAGAACCATGACTATGACAGGGTCTATGTTCATTTGCTTTGACTGCTGTAGCAAGTTACCTCAAAGCTAGTTATTTAAAACAATACACATTTATTCTTTTAAAGTTTTGGCAGTCAGAAGTTTAAAATCACCATGGTTTTGGCTCATATCACCAAGGAACCATCCCTGGCAGACCTATATCCCTGTTCCAGTTAGCCCTCTTTGTTCCCTTAAGTTTGTCACCACTTAACAGAATCTTTTATTTCTTTGCTTATTGTCTGCCTTGCTCCCAGGCATGTCAGCTCCCTGAGGGCAGTTATTTGTGCCTGCTGTGGTCACTGCCACAGCGCCAGTGCCTATAATAAGGCCATGCCAATAGCATGTGAGTAGCAACTGATAGTTGAAGGAATTATGGAATAGATGATATCGTGGAGCCCTGGATCCAGCTATACCTGAAGCTATGTTTTTGAAATGTTATTGAAAGATACAAAGTGGTTTCCCTCTAGCCTACACCTCCACCTCCTCGTGGCTGGTGGATTTCTTGCTGACCACGCCTTCATTCATACTCTGTGATTCCTTCAGGGCCCAGCGACATGCAGCTGGCAGTGACTGGCGCAGTTGAGCCCGCCCAAAGTACAGGAAGAGTCCAGGATTGAAGCAGCTATGAGCCAGGGCAAGACCTACAACCAGGGGTTCAGCCCTCAGGGCCCTACCCAGGAGAGCAGAGTTCGGTGCAGCCACAGTGAGCACCAGCCCCAGCAGGTGGTAGGGGGCCCAGCAGACAAAAAAAAATATCACGACAGCTGTGCCCAGTGGCCAGCGGCATTGGGTCGTACGGCACAGGAGGGCACCTTGGCAGCTGGTCACCACCACCAGTGGCCCCAGGAATCCAAAAATAAACCTGATTATGGTCACTGTGTACTCAGCCATCACTGAGCCCCCATAGTCCACCACACAAGCTAGCCTAGGTGGGAAGTGTTCTTGGTACAACCGGCGGTAGATGACTGAGGGCACGGTGAGCAGCAAGGCCAGCACCCAGGCCGCCCCACAGGCTACCTTCACCCTGCTTGTGCGCCCAGTCACAGCCCACCAGGTAGGCTTGAGGGCCAGTAGGCACAGGTCAGTGCTGAGAGCGGCCAGGAGCAGCACGCTGGCGTACATGGACAGCAGGATGATGAGAGGCAGGACCTGGCAGCCCACAGCCCCATATGGCCAGTGGTCCCCAAGGACAATAGGCACCGCCAGGATGGGGAGAGACAAACAGCAGAGCAGGTCTGCCACGGACAAGTGGAGAAACCAGGTGGCACTGACCCTCTGGCGGGCCTCTTTCCCGCTCACCCAGGTCACCATCGCGTTGCCTGGCACACCCACCAGGAAGACCACCGCGTAGAGCAGGAGTGGGGTGGCGCGCAGTAGGTCGATGGACACACACCCGCCATCCGGGCAGTCCACAGGCAGGTCTGGAACCTCATCTCCGTAATGTTCATAGTTGTAGCTGAAAGAAGTGTTCTCCATCCCGGACTGAGACACCTGGACTAGAAAGAAATCTCAGTGACAAAGACTCCCAGGCCCTTGGGATCCTAGGGTGTGGGAACCCCAGTTCACCAGCAGAGCGCCAGCACCCCAGCATCTTGTCATACTGCAGTTCTCACATGCTAGCGTGTTAGCACGGGGGCTCAGGAGCATCCTGGAATTCTAAAACTACCGTATCAGAACAGTCCAAATCTTGACATCCTAAACTATGAAACCATGACGGTGGTAGCCACCTGGAATTTGAAATTCTGGAGCAACTTTGTTTGATGGAACTGTGCATTCTGGTGGCAATGGCTTTATCTGTGCTGTCCAGCACAGTAGCAACCAGCTACCTGGTCTGGAGCCCACTGAGAGGCTAATTTTTCAGTTTCACTTCATTTTAATTAATATAAATCACTGCACATGGTTCGTGGCTGCCTTCTTGGACAGTGAAGTTAGAGGGTGTGGAAGTATTAGAACATGTGCTCATGCGCCGCCTGCAATTCTAGAATTTAAAATACTGGAACCCTAATAGTCACCAGGAGGGGGAATGGTCAATACATATTCTTCTTCATCATCAGTGCTTTCAAATCTCGGTTGAGAATGGACCTCCAAGTAAGTTTGTTGACTTTTTAAATTGTAAACCGGAAAGCAAAAACCAAACACAGATAAGCAGGCATCTCATTCAAGGACAGCTCCCTGGGTCTCACAACCTGAACATGTTCCTGTGACCATCCCCAGGATAAACAACAGAAAGTCTCTTAAGGGACAAAACTATTCTTATGACAATGTTAGGAATGCTGCAATATTGAATTCTCTAGAATTCTGTCATTCATTTAACAGTCCCTGAATACCTTCTCCGCTCCAAGCACTGGGTACCCAGCAGACAAAACCTCCTTTCCCTGGGAGCTGACACTCCAGTCAGTGTCAGAGGGGCCAGAGAGTAAAGTGAAATAGTAAAGGAGCACATAAGCAGAATACACTGTGTCTGAGCAGGTATTAAATACTAAGACTTACACAGGTGTGTGTGTGGTAATATATAAATGTATATAATACTACACTGTATACACATACACATGTAAAATGTAAAATATTCTATAAAATATAAAATGCATAGGCACCGATAATTTCCTATGTTGGAATTTTAAATGAGGGGTCGGAGAGGGCCTCTCACACATTTTGAGCAAAGCCACATAGGCTTTATCTTTTACTCTGTGTGAGACGGGAATCATGGGAAGGGGTGAAGAGAGAAGTGATAGCCACGGTCACAGAAATGACCACTGTTGTCATGCATGCCAGTCATGATGACATTTGGGTCGACACCAGACTGGATCCCGGAAAAGGTCCCTACATCCAGCCCTGGTGTGTGGGAGGCGCTACCTTCTCTGCACGTGTAAACCGCACTTCATGATGTCCCTCTCCCTGTCTGCAGGGACACAAGTATTATTGTTACCGTTTCTTATCACTATATTATTAAGTATTGTTATATATTGTTATTATAAGCCACTGTCTGTTGAGCGCCTTGTGTTATGTGCCAGGCATTGCCTGAAGCACCTTTAAATGGAGTGGCTTCTGCTAAGCCCACCAAGTCTTTCTTTAAGATTTTATTTATTTATGCATACAAGAGCTGGGGCACAGGCTAGAGGTGTGAGGGTGAAAGGAGTCACCAGAGACAGAGTAGGGAGCAGAACACGCAAATTGACTGAAATACACTGCTGAAGGGAGTAGCTGGCAGGACATGAGAGGTCTGTCACACCATAGGGGTCCCCTCCTTGGCCTGGGATTGAACTCGTGGCAGTGGCTGCAGAAGTCGCACAATGCAGTGTGATGCTCAACCCCTTGTGCCACCAGGGAGGCCCCCCGAAGCACCTTTAAGTGTTCTGTCATTCGGGGCCTCCCTGGTGGCACAGTGGGTTAAGCACCACACCATGAAGCCAACACAGCCACTGCAGCACAAGTTCGATCCCTGCCTCTGGCTGGAGAGGTGACCCACATGGCGGAGCAAACCTCTCCTACCTCACCCACTGCTCCCCTCAGCAGTGTATTTGGTTAATCTGCCTGTTCTGTTCCCCACTCTGTCTCTGGTGTATCCTCTCACTTTCCACACCTCTGACCTGTACTCCAGTGCCTGTATGCATAGATAAATAAATCTTTAAAAAAAAAGTCTGTCATTTCATCCTGAGGTCAACCCTCTGACTTTAATTCTATTGGTCTAGCCTTTCTGCCAAGGAGGAAACTGAGGCACAGAGAAATCAAGTCACTTACCAAAGATCATTCGGCTATGTAAGGAACAGAGCTGAGTTTCGAACTGTGTTAGTCTCACTCTGGAACTCCTGACCCTAGAATCTCACAATCCAAAACACGTTAATATCCCAGGAAGCAGAGAAGGGCCGTGCTGCAGGCACCGTGACCCTGGGTGAGAAGTTGCGGCTGGGTAGCGCGCCTCTCTCAGTCTGGGAGTCACGGAGGTGATGAGTCACCAGTTTGGGGAGGCCTTGAGGAGTTAATTGTGCAAAGTATGTGTCACAGGGGTGAGGACCCAGATCTGTACATCGGCCTGCGTGATGTCAGAGTGACCCACCCCTGTGTATCTCTGCTGAGTCCTGCGAGCCAACCTGCACTGCCAGGGCTCAGGCTTGACGCAACAGGAAAGGCAGAGGGGAAGTTGAGACATTCCTCTCTCCCCTGCCAAGAAGCTGCCAACCTGACAAGCCGCTTCGTGTGTGCGCACGCATGTGCATGTGTGTGCGCACCCACAGACTAAAGATCCAGACACTCACCAGCTGTGTGGCCTTAGGCAAGTTACTTAGCCTCTCTGTGCCTCTGATGACTAGATTGTAAAACGAGCACGACCCCACACCTACCGTGGAGAATTCAGCAGGTTCACAGGGGTGAAGAGCTGAGCACAGGGCCAGGTCCACCAGCTGCTATCACCCCTATCGCCTGGCACCCTCTGTCCACACCCTGTTACACCCAACCTTCCCAGCGATCTGGGTGGGTTAGAATGCAGGGCGTTTTGTGCCTGTCAGCAACTCTAGCAGTCTCTGGTCTTTCCCGTTCATGAGCTTAAACAGAGAGGAGAGCAGCCCACTGTTCCAGCTCCTCACCTCGGCCTCTTGCTGTGTCTTAGATCTGTTTCTCTGTCTGCACACACACACCAGCTCCTTTCTCCACGGCAGCGTCAGCCCTCGTCGTGTGCCTGGACTTTGTAACCCACCTCGGACTAGATGGCATTGAATGGTAATTGTGAGAGGCATTTTCATTTTATTATTATTATTTGCAATAAATCACAAATTACATTTTCATATTTACCCTATAAAAAAGCATCACTACCATGTTGTTATTTTATCAGAATTCAAATAACAGATATTTATTGAACACATACTATGTTCCACCTATTACACATCATAACCCTTCTAACTGCCCGATGAGGTAACTGTCACCATTACCCCCATTTTCCAGAGCTTTGGGCTCCACTGTGTCCCCGGCATCTGGAACAGCACCTGGGGCACGACAGGTGTTTAGCTGATACTTGGTGAGCACAAGAACGAAGAGGGAAACAGGTCCAGAGAAGCTGAGTCATTATTGCGATTTTTTTTCAGTTTCACTACGGACACTAAGAACTTGGTCTCGGCATGCATGTCAGTATTGCTGGAACTTCTACTCCAGAACCCATGAAGTAGAGTCTTTGTCACCCCCGAAGAAGCATATGTATGCTCACCAAAGACTGGAATGTTCTAGAATGTTCACACCTGCCCATGGCAGAACGAACTGACAAAAGCTGTGTGTGTCCATGCAGTGGAATGCGTTTTAACAATGAGAATGAACACAGCACTTGCCAGAATGTGGCTGGACTTGAAAAACATCACATTGAGAGGAGAGGGACGCACAGGAGAAAGACCTGAATGATTCTGTTCATAGTAAGTTCAGAAGATGGGTGCTGGAAGTGTCTGGAATGGGAACTGGGTTTGTGGTATTTCAAGGCCTGAGAGCTGATTACCTGGGTGTGTCCCATCCTGGACACGCCTGCCGGCTTTCTGATGTGTACACTGCACATGAAAATTTAATTAGCTTTCCTTAAGAAGTGGACTTGTGGACCTGTATCTGCCAGAACAGATACAAAGCTGTAAACCTACTGGGCCTCCCTGGCAGCACAAGATGTTAAGCACTGCACTATGAAAGGACCACAGTCACTGCAGCACGAGTTCGATCCCCGGCCAGGGAGAGGACCCACATGGCGCAGCAGACCTCTCCTGTCTCCCCACTGCTCCCCTCAGCAGTGTGTATCAGTGGATCCACCTGTTCTGCTCCCCACTCTGTCTCTGATAAGTCCTTTCACCAACCCCCCCCCATACTCTGACCTGTGCCCCGGTTCTTGTATGCATAAATAAACTTTTAAAAAGAGATGTAAACTTTACATCAATAAACATAATTTGGAAGAAAAAAAGGGGAGTCTAAAAAGGCCGAGATGGAATCGCCCCCCGCCTCACGTCCCTCTTTCCCTCCCTCCCTCCCTCCATCCTTACCGGCTCTGGCAAGAGGGTCCTCCGCTAGGTCTCACACTTGCAAGCAGCACCCAGGCCCACAGCCAGGACCTGGGAGGTCTGGTCTCTGCCAGGAGTCTGACAGCGAGCGGGTTTCTGGACACGTGTCTTTTGCTCTGATGAGACAGCAGCGGGCCGCCCCGGCCATGGCAAACCAGGAGTGGCCTTTTCCTGTCACCGGGTGTGTTGGTCTCTCAGTCTTTTTCCTGTGACTCACATATCCCAAAAATTACTGGGCAGCAGGCAAGCTGAGGGGGGTTCTGGCGGGTGGGTGCTGACAGTGTTCCTGAGTCCGTCTCAGTGTCACTAATCTCCTGCGAGCCAGACCGCCGTGTGGTTTGGCCTTCCAAGCCAGGGGATCTTGGCCTGGGCTCCCTGTGCCAGGGTCCCCTGAGGTCTTCCTCCACAAACACCCATGCCCTCTCCCCCTCCCACCTCCAGCTGTGTGCTCACCCCTCCCTTTTGCCCTCTGCCTCCAGCTAAACATTCCTCCCACCCTTGTGGGCTCTCAGACAGCTCAAGGTCAGGTCTTCCATAAAAAGGTGCAGGTGGCCAAGCACAGGGCCTGAGCCCTCAAAACACAAGTTCCATTTCCTGCCTGAGCCCCCCAGTTTTTCATCTCTAAGTCAGGGATGATGTTGACCATCTAGGTGCCTAAGCTCCCCTCCAGCACAGCACAGTGGCCAAGAACATGAACTTGGGAGCCAGAATAATGAACTAGTGTTCCAGGTCCAGGCTTCAGCCTCTCTGAGTCCCAGCTTCCTCAACTATGAAAGTGGACATTTGTGTAACATGGGTGAAGAGTTTAAAACACACATTTCTAGCACATCAGGTGTGCTGGGTAAATTGCCAGCACAAAGAACATCATGCACCCTAAAATTTCTCTATCGATCCTGCAGGCCCTCATGACTAAGGCCCTTACTTAGTAGGTAGGAGTTTGCCTAGTGCTCTGAGTGCTTTCAAGGTGCGGGAGATGCATCTCTGTCATTTCAAGAATAAAATCATTAAAGGAAGCTGTTTCTGAGGCAGGAGGCAGAGCACTGGATAATGTGGGGCCTCTCCTGGGCCCTGGTCTGGGGGACCTTGTCTTGAGTGAGCCTGGTCCTCTCCCGGGAAAGAGAACCATCCACTCCTCCCCCTCCTGAAACCTTCTGGAAGCCTCCCTTCTCCCACATCCTGCCCACCTCTGTGGGAAAGAGAGACTGAGAGGGTGGGAGCTGTTCTTTCCGGCCTCCAACGTGTGCTGACCAGGAGAGTTTACAGAGGCCCGTTCCTCAGATCGCTTGGTCGAAACAGCCTCCTGGGCCACAGAGTCTCTGGTGTGTTTTGCAGATTCTGGGGGGTGAGGTTTTCTGGTGTCACTGGGACAGGGGTGTTTTGGGGATGTTGTGGGCAAAGACATGACCTCAGAAGTCCTCAGAAGTCTTGGGGAAGACAGTTAGAAAAAGGAAGGAACCTCCCTAAGGTGGGGTCCCTTTTATGCTAGCCCAAGAGATACTGACAGCCCCTGAATGCCTAGAGAAATCACCCAGGAAGGTGATTAAGTGAACCTATAGGAAATTGCCCTTTTTTTGGGGGTGGGGGACGTTGCAAAATAGGTTGAATCTCAATAAATCAGTGGATAAAGTTAAAACCCCCAAAATTTAAATACTAAATAAACTTTTTTAAAATATATAATTTAACAAGTCAGTGGAAACAGAAAGTGGATTAGGGGTTGCCAGGCACTACAGGATGAGGGAGTGTGGGAAGGAATTACTTAATGGTTATGGAGTTTCCTTTTGGGGTGATGAAAATATTCTGGAGCGCAATAGATAATTGTAGAACATGGTGAATGTTCTAAGTGTCACTAATGGTGAATTTTATGTTACGTGTATTTTACCACTATTTAAAAAAGGTAATAAATTGTCACACATGCTCACTTCAAAGTAGGGTGAGGTCGTACAATTTCATAGTGTTCGACTTAACAAATGGCCAAAATGGGGAACACCAGAGTGCCTTTGAACAGTATGTATTACTCTGTGATTTTGATGCATGGAAAAAACGTGTTTGATGTGTTTACATTATGAAGTACAACAAACATCTGTAAAACTACCATTCGTCTGAGAATCTTGGAATATCTAGATCAAGGATCAGAAAACTTTTTTTAAAAGCATTTATTTATTTATTTATGCATATAAGAACTGGGTACAGGCCAGAGGCGTGGAGGGTGAAAGGATTCACCAGAAACAGAGTAGGGAACAGAACAGGCAGACTGACTGAAACACACTGCTGAGGGGAGCAGTGGCAAGGCAGGAGGGGTCTGCTGCGCCATGTGGGTCAGCTCTCCATCCGGGGATCAAACTCGTGCTGCAGTGGCTGCGCATGCTTCATAGTGCCGTGCTTAATCCCTTGTGCTACCAGGGAGGACAACACCACCACCGCCCCCCCGAAAACTTTTTCAGTAAAGGAACAGAGAGGAAATAGTTTAGCTTTTGTTGACCAAGAGTCACTCATAGTCTGTATCATCACTTTTCAACTCTATCCTGGCAATATGAAAGCAGCCATAGACTGAGGAGGCCACGGCTGTGTTCCAGTAAAACTTTATTTACAAAACCAAGCAGGGGACTGGAGCTATGGAGGTAGCTGGAGTTTGCTGACACCTTATGTAAGTCATTGACCGAAGACTTCCAGACTCCTGGAAGATCAGAATCTTAGACTCTTCAATCAAAGGGATCCTACGATGTTAGTTACAGAGTATTTGAATTCTGGGGTTCTAGACCATCACGCCAGAACCACAGAGCTTCAGATGTTAGAATTTTACAGAAGCTCTGGTCACTGGTCAAGGAGTTCTAGCCCTGAGCTATGTCCAACAGAGTCACCACCGCCACTTGCGCTGCTGAGTCTGAAATGTGATGAATCTGAGGTGGCAGGAGTGTAAAACACACACCAGATTTGAAGACTTGGTATGAAATTTTAAAAAAGTGAATGTGAAATCTCGCAATAACTCTTTATACTGACTACATATTGAAATATGATTTAAAATATATTGGGCAGGGCTTCCCGGTGGACAAGCAGTTAAGTCCTGCACTATGAAGCATCTGCAGTCACTGCAGCACGAGTTCAGACCCTGGCCAGGGAGGGGACCCACATGGCGCAGCAGACCTCCCCTGCCTCGCCCGCTGCTCCCCTCAGCAGTGTACTTCAGCCAATCTGTTTTGTTGCCCATTCTCTGTCTCTGGCGAATCTTCACTCCTCTGGCCAATCTTCACTCCTCTGGCCTGTACCCCAGTCCTTGTATACATAAATAAATAAATCTTTTCAAATATATATATTGGGCTCCACCAAATGTAGCACCAGAATTCATTTTACCCAATTCTTATTTTACCTTTGCTTGTCTCTTGCTTGGCTACTAGGAATGGAAAATCTCACTGAAGGGCTCACGGGCTCACATTATGTTCCCTCTCAACAGTGCTCACCTAGACCAAGACCCACGGGAAGGAGAAGTCATCTGGCACGGGAAGGTTATCTGGCTCGGATGCGGGGGAGAAGGTCCTGACCTCCAGCTTCCTTGGGGAGTCACGCCCAACAGAGGACTTGGGGGAGTAGGTGGAACACAGTCAACTCAGTCCAGCCCATCAGTACCCACTTCCCCTCTCCACCACTTCCTCTTTAGAACTTGTTGATCTAGCAGATTCCTCAGGCCCAGATTTGGCAATCACCTCACACTTCACCCCACTTCTTTCCTAGGCATGGCTAATCAACACCCGTTGGAGGCTTCCTGAGAGAAACCACCTAGATCCCACTCACTGACCTCCAAGTGTTTTTAGAAGACTCTTGTGGGACAGCATTTCCTTCCAGAATCAGGGTGTAGGAAACATTTCATTACTTACAACTCATTGCCTAAACCAGAGGATGGCCAGAAATGAAGATGGAACTTGGGGTGTGGGGATGTAGAGGAGGCAGTCAGAGAGGACTTCCTGGAGGAGGCTGTATCCTGAAAAAAGGTAGAGATAGGGATTTTTTTAAAAATAGGCCAGGCAGCCTGGAGACCAGAGAGGTGAGGCAGGGATATGGAGTGGGAGAGAATGGAGGGTTTAGAGCAAGTAGTCTATGGGGTGGGGAAAAGGTGGCATTTGGCATGGGACCCAGACACAGGCTTGGGTGATTAAGTGGATGTTAAGGCACCCTGGCATGGGGATTGTAGGGAAGATAGAGGTTAGGGAGCAGATGTTGAGGTCAGCTCGGTGGAGGTGAGTGGTTGAGAATCCATTTCCTGAAGAGAGAACTGTACCAGTATTGGATGAACTCACGACAGTGAGAACTGCATTCGAGAGAGTTCTCAAAACATCCAGGGAAGAAATGGCAACAGTGTCAGGGTCAGGGATGGATCAGGCTGAGAGAGCGGGGGAGGACAGCCAGGGATGGAGCAGCAGGGAGGAGGACAGCAGGGGGTGTTGACTGTCGAAGTAGAAGATCAATCCAGGATCATGGGGGGGGGTAGCAGGTGTCCCCCGGACCCAAAGGTAGCTGGGGCTCAGGTCTTCCCCCAACTACCGCCTCTGCCAGGCAGTCTGCCCCAGGTGTCATTTACTATCAAGCCACACAGCCTCTCTGGTATTCTAGCTGGCTCAAATCCAAGGGCTAGGACAGTATCTTATTTTCTTTCCTGAAGATTTATTTATGCATACAAGAACTGGGCTACAGGCCAGAGGTGCAGGGGGTAAGAGGATTCACTGGGGGCAGAGTGGGCAACAGAACAGGCAAATTGATTGAAATACATCACTGAGGGGAGCAGCGGGGAGACAGGAGAGGTCTGCTGCGCCATGTGGGTCAGCTCCCTGGCCGGGGATTGAACTCGTGCTGCAGTGACCGCCCGATAACTTCATAGTGCTAAGACTGAACCCCTGTACCACCAAGGAGGGCCTTACCTAATTTTTATCTATCAAACATCCTGGAAAAGGTAGTAAAAAAAAATCAGTGGTTATTGGGGCTGGAGAGATGTTAGGAGGAGTATGTGTTAACTGCTTTTTAAACACAGTTTAGACTATTTTTTTTAGATGTTTACAGCAGTTTTATTTGCAACTGTCAAAAGTTGGAAGCAGAGAAGATACTTATCTATGGGTGGGTTGGTAAATACAACGTGATACATCCAAGCCGTGGAATATTACTCAGCGCTAAAAAGAAAAGACCAAGCAACACACACAAAAAATGAAGCAGTCTGAAATGCAACACCACTAAGTGAAAGAAGAAGCTCATTTGAAAAAGGCGACACACTGAGAACATTCTCGAAAGGACGTTACACCGGTGGAGAGCAAAGCAGTTTGGTGGTTGCCAGGAGTTAGGGACCAGGCTGGGGGGTGGGGGTGCAGTAGGGTGGCTAGAGATTCTGGTGGTGATGAAAATTTCCATTACCCCAACCGCATCGGTGTCAACATCTCAGTGGCGACATCCTTATGCAAGATGTCCCTGTGGAGGCAAAGAAGTCGAGGGAGTGGAGGGGCCTTTGGCATAATTATGTACAACGGCCCGTGATTCCATACTAATCTCAACATTACAAGCTTGATTTTTAAAAAAATTTCAACAAAATGGCAATTTACAAAGGAAACAGTGACATTCCCTGTGCCCTGTTTTCCTGCAGACTCCCCGCTGCTGTTTCCCAATCTCAGTCTTCTCGGACCTGCTCACACCTGCTTTTCACCATAACCACAGAGCATTTCTTTACTTAATCCTTTTTAAAAGAACCCAGTGAAGTAACATTTGAACCTACCGTCTTCCTTTAAATCGACTCACAAAAGCTTAGATAGGTCCAAGTATCGGAGCCCAGCTCCGGTGAACAGGGTTGGGGAGAGGCGCCAAATGAACCAAGAAATAAAGAAATGACAGACACAAAATAGTTTAAGGAAAACGGGCCCAACGCAAGGCCTTTCTCTTCTCTTCAGGTTCAAGCATCCAGAGTGTCGGGCACAGCTCATATTTATTGAGAAAAACCGCCCCCCTTGGGTTAGTTCCAAGACAATGATTGCTCTTTCATTTCTTGGTATTCAGCATTATTCCAGCATCTTCTCCGCCAGGGTTCTGCGCTGTCTCCCTTCTCATCTGGTTGACTACCCAGGCAACGGCTTCACTGCACAAGAAAGTGTCCTGATCTGCACCCGGCCAGGTCTTCAGCCCCCGCTGACCAGTCTTTTAGCCGTGACCAGTCTTCCGGCCACGACCCAGATATTTCCCTTGTCTCAGCTCTCCACACCTTAGGGGACTCCAACACCCGTCTGTTTTTGCTTTGTCCCCAAAGAAAATGACTTTAAAAGTGTCAGTCATGCTGTTTTCCAACACTCCATGAAATAAATACAAAAATTTTTTGGATGTTTACAGCAGCTTTATTTGCAACTGTCAAAAAGTAGAAGCAAACAAGATAGTCTTCAGTGGGTGGAGGTGTCAAATGTGGTACATCCCAACACTGGAATATTACTCAGCGCTGTAAAGAAAAGACCAAACCACAAGGAACCTTAAATGTAATGTTACTAAGCGAAAGAAACCCCTTTGAGGGGCCTCCCTGGTGGCGCAGTGGGTTAAGCAACGCACTATGAAGCAAACCGAAGTCACTGAAGCACGAGTTCAATCCCTGCTGCCGGCCAGGGTGGGACCCACATGGTGCAGCAGACCTCTCCTGCTGTGCCCGCTGCTCCCCTCAGCAGTGTACTTCCATTGATCTGCCTGTTCTGCTCCCTGCTCTCTGTGGTGTATCCTCTCACCCCCCCCACACCTCTGGCCTGTACCCCAGCTCTTGTATGCATAAATAAATAAATCTTTAAAAAAAAAAAAAGAAACCCCTTTGAAAAAGGTGACTTACCTATGGAGTGTTTTTGGCTGTGGGACATCCTGGAAAAGGCGGTAAAAAGATCAGCAGTTACCAGAGGTGGGGCGCTGGGAGAAGAAGGAGGTGTTAACTACTTTTCAACAATGTTCGAAGGTTTTGACTGGTCCCTGTTACATGAATCCACGTGTTCTTGTCTGAGCAGCAAACACACTGCTGTGTGAAGGCCTGCCAAATCCAGAATGGGGCTTCTGTTCCTTTTGCAATGTCCTTGGATGGAAAGAAAGGTTGGGTGTCTCTGGAGAGAAGGGTTAACCCTGCCTGGAAATGAGGAAGGATGAGGAGAATTTGCCTGGAAGAAGGAGGACTGGTCTGGGGGAGACAAAGGCAGGTGAAGACTTTAACCAAACTACGCCACCGTGGATTCCCACCATGCCACCTCTCCCAGGGCTGAGTTAACATCAGCAGAAAGACCAGTGCACGCATCCCAAAGGCACCATGTCGGTTTTTTGGCATCCCGGTGGAACTCCATTGGATGTCTCCCACGATTTCTTTATCCAGTCATTTGTAGCTGGGCACCTGGGGCGCTCCCATGACTTGGCTCTGAGTGTGCGGGCGAGTATGTCTCTCTGTATTGGAGTCTCCACAGCCTTTGGGTAAACACCTGGCAGTGGCGATGCTGGACCATGGGTATTTCCAAGTGAATAAGTCACAGAGTGAAGGACAGGTACCGGCTGG
Source organism: Galemys pyrenaicus (assembly GCA_019455555.1). Classification (NCBI taxonomy): domain Eukaryota; kingdom Metazoa; phylum Chordata; class Mammalia; order Eulipotyphla; family Talpidae; genus Galemys; species Galemys pyrenaicus. Next base: position 422,682 of record JAGFMF010011711.1, read on the forward strand.
TGTCACTTAGTTGTGGAATATTGAAGAAAAAAAAAACAACAACAAATACCAGAGCAACTGGCAAAGCCCAGCAAAAGTAAATTCTTTTTCTTTTTTTTTCCCAAAAGATTTATTTATTTATGCACACAAGAAGTGGGGTACAGGTCAGAGGCTTGGAGGGTAATAGGGTTCACCAAAGTCAGAGTGGGGAGCAGAACAAGCAGATGGACTGAAACACACTGCTGAGGGGAGCAGCGGGGAGACAGGAGAGGTCTGGTGCGCCCTGTGGGTCAGCTCCCTGGCCGGGGATCGAACTCATGCTGTAGTGGCTGCGGATGCTTCAGTGTGGTGCTTCACCCCTTGCACCACCAGGGAGGTCCCAAAAGTAAATTCTTAGGCAGAAAATATACTGATGGCCAGAGGGAAAGGGGGAGGAGAATGGAGAGGGGCGAGGGGAGGGGAGGAGTAGGACCTTGACACCAGAGCTTTGATGGAGAGGAACTACAGCATGTGCCTGCCGATGCCTGTGAAAACGGTGTCATGACTGTTACTTAAATTCATTAAATTTACAGAAAAACAAGCAGTAGGAAGAGGAGCCTGGGAAGGATGCTGCAATACCAGGTAGAAGGGGGCAGGGTGGGGGAGGGAGCGTGGAGGAAGGGGAAGGAGGAGGGGAGGGGAGGGAGGGGAAAGGAAGGGAGTGGGCCTACACCACCTGGCTCTTCTGGGCGGGGGCGTCCACGGTGGACAGCGTTTGGGACCTGGAGTCCCTGCCCAGGGAGTCCTCAATCAGCATGCTCCGGAAGCGGGCAGGGAGGGACTTGCGGAACTGGGCCTGGAAGCCCCGGGCGGCCACCACGTAGATGATGGGGTTAATGCAGCAGTTGATGTACGCGAATGAGACGCACAGAGGGTCAAAGACTAACACGCTCTTGAAGAGGTCCGAGTCACTGGGGTACACGGCCAGGATGACCCCGGTCACCTGGTAAGGCAGCCAGAAGAGAAAGAAGCTGCTCACCACGGCCACCACCACCTTGAGGGTCTTGTTGGAGCGCGTGGCCCTGCGGCGCCACGTCCGGACCAGGAGGAAGGTGTAGCAGATCGTGAGGGTGACCAGCGGCCACAGGAAGCCCACGACCAGCCGCGTGATGGCCACGGCCCTCTCCGTGTACCAGCCGTCCCTGCCGTAGTCCACCCCGCACAGCACCTTCTTCGAGAAAGGATCTTGGTGCACCGTCCGAAACACGAAGGAGGGGATGGTGAGCAGCAGGGCCAAGCCCCAGGCCAGGCCGCAGGCCATCCAGGCCAAGCGGCCGCCTCGGTAGTTCTGGCACCAGATGGGGTTAAACACCAGCAGGAAGCGGTCGGCGCTGATGGTGGCCAGGAGCAAGATGCTGGCGAACATGTTGAGGAGAATGAGGGAGGTCAGGACGCGGCAGGCAGCGTCGCCGAAGAGCCATTGTTGTTCCATGACCAGAGACGAAATCAGGATGGGCAGCGCCAGGCACGACAAGAGGTCGGCCAGTGCCAGGTTGAGGAACCAGATGGCGTTGACGGCTCGCTTGGCCTCAAAGCCTGTCACCCAGACCACCAGGGCGTTGCCCGGCACCCCCACCAGGAAGACGGCCACGTAGATGATCAGAGCGATCACGCTGGCAGGGTGCATGAGGCTGGAGCGGGGAGGGCCGTCCACCGCTACGTTGGGGTCCAGGGTCCAGGATCCATAGGCGTACTCAGAGGTGCTGTCGTCCAAGGAGGCCTGGGTGGAGTCAGAGGCAGGGAGAGCTTGAGAGCATGTGGCTGAGGCCACCCCCACCGCCCCGCTCGTGGGAGCCTTCACTTTCTCCAGAGAACGGGCATGCTGGGGCGCCTTGCCCCTTATTACAGTGCTGAAGACTCCTCTGTGCTGACCGGTCTCCCAGCCACCCTCCACCCACCCTGAAGCCCCTGGGCTTCCCGTGCCCCCGAGGTTAAATAGAGCACAGCTCGTCAGAGATACTTAGTGGGATCAACAAAAAGAGATGACATGATTAGACGATTAGAATGTATCACTACTGAGGGGATGTTACTGGATTGGTACCCCACCACCACCACCCCCTTCCACCTCCTGCCCACCGAGGCAGCTCTGTGCTCTTTCTGGGGTGTGCATCATCCCTTCGCCCTTTGTTCCAGAATGGCTGGGGTACAGACCCTGACTTCCCTTCCAGAGGCTGAGCTGACCCTCTGCCAGCTCGGGGACTGCCCTGTGCCTCCATTTCTTTCCTAGTTCACTCCCAGTGGACCATCCGTTTGGGCTGCATCATGCCAGAATTTCAGACGCAAGGCAGAGAGAAAATACTTAGGACAGTGAGAGGAAGAATAAGAAATAGGAATGAGGGGCCTCCCTAGTGGGGCAAGGGGTTGAGCACCGCACTATGAAGCTATCCGCAGCCACTGCAGCACGAGTTCGATCCCCGGCCAGGGACGGGACCCACAGGGCACAGCAGACCTCTCCTGTCTTGCCCGCTGCTCCCCTCAGCAGCGTGTTTCTGCTCCCTACTCTGTCTCTGGTGGATCCTCTCTGGCCTGTACCCTAGTGCTTGTATGCATAAATCAGTCAATCTTGGAGGAAAAAAAAGAAATAGGAATGAGCGATTTTGCCTTGCTGGAGGGCAGGCAGAGGGATGGAAGGAGTAGAGAAGGGAATGGGCTAGAGAGCAGCAGAGACCTCAGCACCAAGATCAGTCTCTAAAGGCCATTTGCCATTCAGAGGCCCCAGGTTTGCTTGAAGATGCAGAGACCTGCTCTGGGACAGGAAATCCGCAAAATGAGCCCAGAACATCACATACTAAAAAGTAAGGACATTTTTAAAGCACGTTGAGGATCTGTCAAAAGGAGGTAGCCAGAAAAGACTCCAACTAGTCAAAGATGGAACAGTTTGAGTATCAAATACTAGTACCATCGATGGAATGAAGCCCTTTCCATGGAAAGTTCTGTGCATTCCCAATGATGATGAAGATCCCTCTGATGAGGAAACAAACCAGCATTTACCCTGCTATTTGCTGACAGAGTGTCCTGCAGGAAAATGGAGGCAACGAAGGGGAAATCCTGCCTTCTAGATGAGTGTAAGAATAACACATGCTGGAAGAATGATGGAATGAAGGAAGTAGGGGCTCTGGGAAGTCATCAACAGAGATGACAAAACCATAGAGAGAGCTCTAGAGCAAAAAATCAGGCTGGCACCCTCCTGACTGGGGTAATCAACTGGAATGAAAGGCGTTGTCTTTTAAAGATTTATTTATTTATGCATATGTAGGGTAAATGAAGGCTATCAGGTTTTAGGGCCCTCCAGCCATTCTGTCAATGATAGACACCTGCGGTCCTGCACGCAAGCCTGCTGGCGGCACCTGGAGGAGGGTGCGCGCATGCGCAGGTGAGCACACCTGGCTAAGACACAGGGACGCCAGCAGGAGCAGGAGAGAAGAGGAGGAGCAGCAGCAGCAGAGAGAGAAGATTTATGGGGGGGCTAAGACACCTGCCAGCCTCCTGGCCCCTTCGCCTCCCCGCCAGCCATGTGCCTGGTCACCTCTGATGCAGAGACATTAATAAAAGCCTGAAAAAGCCACCAAGGGCTCCAGGACTCCTCCTTCACCTGTCTGTAGGAATCGTCGAGAACCTGCCCTGTGCCCTGCTGGCACTACGAAGCGATGAAGAGGCTGTGTGACCTGTGATGTCTGTACCGTCGCTGGCCCGGCACCACCCCCCGCCCCCCCGCGAGTCCATGATGTCCTTCAGAGTGGCTTGGCAACAGGCAGGATGGCGGACTTCATCACGCTTCACACTGCTGTCCTGGGCACGGTGACCGGAGGTCTGACTGACCCGGGAGGAATGCGAGGGTCACCCGCAGAGACACTGGGGTGCCAGCAAGGGGCACAGAGCAAGTTCTCGACGATTCCGGCAGACAGGTAAAGGAAGGCGTCCTGGAGCCCTCAGTGGCTTTTTATGCTTTTATTATCAGAGGCGACCAAGTGCGCGGCAGGCTGGCGGGCGGGGGGGCCAGGAGGCTGGCAGGCCTCCTAGCCCCTGGCGCATCTTCACACTCTGGACTCTCTAGCCTCTTGTCTCTGCCTCTACTGCGGCTGCTCCTTCTCACTCTCTTGTCTTCTCTCCTGCTGGCGTCCTCATGACACCGCCCTTATACGCCCGTGTCCAAACCCAGGTGCACCCACTTGCGCATGCCCACTTAGGCACCCGTGCAGGACCACAGGTGTCCATCATTACGCCAACGGTGGGAGGGTGGAAAGCTGACAACCTTTCTCCGACCCTGCAGACACCCTGGTTCTTTTGCCGTTGTTCATGTGAAAGATGCCAACACAACAGCGTTGCCACGGCAACATTTTGGGCAGAGGCAAGAAGCCATGGACTTCTCTCCAAGGGAAAGGTACCGCCCTCAGCGTGGCTGAAGAGAGACAAGAGATTGGCAGTCAAGCAGAGCTGTGAGTGAAATGCTTTCTGGTGACCTATTTGGATGGGAGGGGTCTGAGGCATCCATCAAGCTGTTACACCACTCAAATACTAATCAAAATAAACATGCAAACACGAGATAGCCAGTGGGAGGGAAGGAGAGAGGGGGAAGGAAGGCTAGTGACTAAGAATGGCAAAATGTTAACTGCTGGAGCTGGTGACAGCTGTTACTGGGCAACCCTAAAATAAAACGGGTTTGCCTGACTGGGTTTTTATTTGTGTGTTTGAATGGCATTTATAATGTTTTAATTGTAGGTATATATATAAAGGTTAATAAAGGGTTTTATTTATAAGGGAAGGGAAAATAGCGTAGTGAATAATATAAGGGAAAGAGAGGGCTACAGATTTGTAAATATTAGTTTTTTGGATCTGGAATTTAATGGTGTGTTGAGAGCTGACTCGCTAGGAAAAAGCGACTTTTTAAGGTTTATGTGTTTGCTTTTATATTTAGCTTGGCTGTTTAATTTTACCCTTAGGTTTTAGTGATTTGCTTTTTGATAATGACTTTATGGGATTTGTAGTTCTTAGATTTTGTAGGTCTGGAATGGGGGTTGAAGTTTATAACTTATTTGTGTAATTTATTTAGGAGGGTTTTTCCCCCACGCTTGTAAAATCATTCTCCTGATTTCCAGATTTCCCATGATAATATAAAAGAGTGGGCTCCTCATCACTCCCACCCAGGAGCTGCCAGGTGTGGCCAGAGAGTACATGCTTAAGCTGGAGAAGCCACCCTAGGCAGATGTGTGCCCCAGAGACCCCAGATGAGACAGACATCCCCACGCAGCATAGGAAATGGCCCTAGTGAAGCAGTCAGCATTTACTGACCACCTACTATGTGCCAGGCACTGGTCCTTTGCATCCTGACTACGATGCTACAATATGCCCATTGTAGCGATGAGGAAACCGAGGCATGGGTTCGAATCTGTACAAGCTGGGATGTAAACCCGTCCCATTAGGATGTCGTGGAGGGTAATTAACACAGTCCAGATGGGACAGCCTCCCATACATTGGGTGAGAGCTGACGGGGGCTGCGGCACGGATGCCGTCTGCTACAACCAAAGTGTCTTTCAGGGACAGCTGGCTGTAGACCAGAACACGGATCGGTAGGTGGGTACTTAGGCTGCTGTCTCCAAGGGGACAGGGTTGGGGGGTGGCGCTGTGGCCGGAGTAAGGACACTTCAGAGTTAGCCCATCCCAAATGCCACTCTGTCACCCCGTTTGGAAAAGATGCAATGAGAAAAAGAAATTAGGGTTATGGACATTTTCAGAGCTGGATTTGCAGTGCCCCTGACTAGGTGAGCTGAGGTTTGCACCCTCCTTGTGGGTGAAGAAGATGGAAAATGTTAGGTGCTTGGCCCCCAGGTGGGTGGGAGAGGGGAGTGGGGGCAATCACTGATAATGGCAATCACTGCTAATGATATTTACTAATACCGTGATTACTGAAGAGCTCAGAAATTTTTAAAAGGGCCACTGTTTTATTATTTTTTTTTCTAGTCCCAGTATTGCCTGCCCATCAGCTAGGAGAGTGGTCAGGAATACCTGATCCTCGCCCCCCACAATACCCTGCACTGAGCCCTGACTCCCTCAGTCCCCCTCACTCCAGTCACTGAAGGCAAATGCCAGGCCTGTCGACCCCGGGTGGGGCTCTGCACCTTCTGGGAGGGGGAGGAGGCTATTAAGTCGTTTTATTTTTTTAACATTGACTTATTTATGCATGCAAGCACTGGGGCACAGGCCAGAGTCCAGGGCGGTGAGAGGATTCACCAGAGACGGGCAGAGTGACTGAAATCCACCGCCAAGGGGAGCAGCGGGCAAGGCAGGAGAGGTCTGCTGCACCATGTGGGTCCCCTCCCTGGCCGGAGGCAGGGATCAAACTCGGGCTACAGTGGCTGAGGTTTGCTTCATAGTGGGTTGCTTCACCCACTGCACCTCCAAGGAGGCCCCTTTTAAGTAGCTTTAATCGCTCACACAGTGGGTGGATAAGTGAAGCTGACTTTGTCCTCCTTGCTGTTGATGACTCAGACCCCCCCTCCAAGGGGAAGCCTCCGGGCCCCCTGCTCCTCTCACCACCAGACAAAGCTCCCTTCCTGGCCTGAGCTCACTCAGCCCCATCTGTACTGACATCATGAGAGCAGAAAAAAGAAGCCTTTGCTCACGCTGCAGTTTCCAAGCTCTTCTCCATGCAAATGACTTGCAAAGTTGGGCTATTACAGCATCCTGCCAAAGACTGGGGGAGCAGAGCAGGAGGGGGCCGGTGGAATTAAGAAGGGCAGCTAGGCACTTCAGAGAATGAGGAAGTTGTTTATAGACCAATGTAGAAAGAATTGTAAGAGGTAGTGAAACAGAGAAATTAGGGACCGGTCAGGACAGAAAGCAGTCTGCCTGCCCTCCTGGCCCGGCCCTCCCGTCTCGCTGTCACTCTGTCTGTATGGGGTGCTCGCTTCAGCACATTCTAACTCCAGAAGAAGACAGGAAACATCAAACAGTGGTTGGCCCTGGGGAGGGGAAGTAAGAGACTGGAACTGAGAGGTAGCATTTCATCCTGCGGATTTGTTCTTTTTTTTGTATAAAGAACTAGAAAAGTAAACACACAGCTCATTCCCCCCAAACAATGACTGTCATATAGAATATGCAAGAGAGTTTGTGTTTCCACAATCCGAGGCACCTAGGAGGTTCTATGACTATATCTCCATCCCACAAATACTAACTGGTCAGGGGGTTGGTTCTTGACACCCCCGGCCCCTCATGTTACCTGGCACAGAGGGGACGTGGACACGGGGCTAACAAGAAGTGGGTTTAATGCACCGGGCTGACTCAGGGGATTTGTACCCCAAAGCCAAGCCCCTCTGTAGGAAGTCGGGGGCTTGCGTACACTTTCAGATTCTACAAGGTCCGGGTGGGTTTGGCAGCTGCCCGTGGGCGGGACCTGGCTGCAGACCAAGAGGTGGGCCGTAGAGTTGCACACCAAGGAGTGAGTAAGGGTCAGTGGTCACGGGACCCCAGGTCCATTCTGCCTCAGGGCCATTGTGGTCTAACATGAAGCAACATTCGGGGACTAAGTTGTGATGTCGTTTTTAGAGTGGGTTTGGAGAGCGAGGTTCTTGGGTTCACTCCAGGAAAGGCTTTACCAGAGCCCCTGTTCAGCAGCGCGCGGCGAGTTCCCAGGCAAGTTTCTCCACGAGGCAGAGATGTTAGTTATTTAAAGAGCAGGTTTATTGGGGAAAGGGACAGAAGAGCAGAGGACACTTGCATAGACACAGCGGGCAGGAAGAGCTGCCCGAAGGGACTGGTTTGCTGAGAGGCCGCGTGGTTGCAGGCGGCGACCTTGAGGAGAGCTGCCTCCGCTGAGGGAGGTCAGAGAAGGGAAGCCCCAGCATGGCACAGGTCCTGGGCAGGCGGGTGGCTGCTGCCCTGCAGAGGAGAGAGCTGGTGGAGAGAAGCACCTGCACAGTCACAGGTGGGCAGAAGGAGGGCTGCCCTGTTGTGGGGGCAACATTCGGTTTTTATCATCTTTTGGTAGGGAGTGACTCATGTCTGTGGGTGGATGTTTATTCCTTAATCTTCAAATCTTCACCTTCATGTCGTGCTGGTAACACACCTCTGATCCCTGTCTGGCTATTGCACTTCTTGATCTGGGGAGTGACCCCTAAAAGTCTTGGTTTCCATAACTGGGTTGATGGCTTATGCTAATCCCTTCTACCCCCACCACCTGTGCGGTCCAGGTCTCTGGTCTTAAGGCGCCTCCTTTCCAGTTTTTTCCCATGCTTTGTCCTCTATCAGTTGCATGCCAGGGACTGAGCACAAGGCTGTTACTAAGGTGCCCGGGCTGCTTATCTCAGGTGACCGTGCCTCATGCGGAGAGGGAGCAGGGAAATGAATCGCAGCCCCTGAGTTCTGTGTTTGATAGTGGATAGTGTTTGATAGGGTCCTGCCTGGAGAGGGCGCTAGAGAGCCATCTGAAGAAGTGAAACTGCAGTTTGTTCTGCTCTCCACGGCCCGTCCACAATGGTGGCTGCCAGCCTCACGTGGCTGTTGACCACTGGACTGTGGCTGGACGTCTGTACTTTCAGCGTCATTTTAACAAAATTCCAACAACCACTTTCATGTGGCTTGCGGTCGCCTGTGGAGCAGCAACGGTCTAAGTTGCTAGGCGACTCGTGGGGTCAAGCTCAACCGTACACATGTGCAGTGCGGAGTCCGAATTATCTAGTAGCGAACAGCATTTATGTCAAGGACAGAGGACAAAGAAGAGAAAAAACTGGAAGGGAGGCTCCTCCAGACCAGAGACCTGGCTCACAGAGGGAGGTGGGGGTAGAAGGGATGAACAGCCATTAACCCACTATAGAAACAAAGGCCCTTAGGCGCCATTGACTGCTCTAAGGCATAACCGTCAGAGCAACAGCAAAGACAGAGTGAGCTCTAATTCCAGGCTCTCGGGAGCCCATCATAAAAATTCTACATAGTCGGTTAAAAGTCAACCAGCAAGCCGCTCCATGAAGGAGTGAGCCCTCCCAAAGAGAAGACTCTATCGGGGCAGTCTCTGCTCTGGCTCGGGGCAGCCACCTTCTGCCCACCTGTGACTGTGCAGGTGCTTCTCTCCACCAGCTCTCTCCTCTGCAGGGCAGCAGCCACCCGCCTGCCCAGGACCTGTGCCATGCTGGGGCTTCCCTTCTCTGACCTCCCTCAGCGGAGGCAGCTCTCCTCAAGGTCGCCGCCTGCAACCACGCGGCCTCTCAGCAAACCAGTCCCTTCGGGCAGCTCTTCCTGCCCGCTGTGTCTATGCAAGTGTCCTCTGCTCTTCTGTCCCTTTCCCCAATAAACCTGCTCTTTAAATAACTAACATCTCTGCCTCGTGGAGAAACTTGCCTGGGAACTCGCCGCGCGCTGCTGAACAGGGGCTCTGGTAAAGCCTTTCCCAGAGTGAACCCAAGAACCTCGCTCTCCAAACCCACACACTCTAAAAACAACATCATCACCATGACCCAAAGGGCATTCGGTATGTCTGGTTCTTTGGTGCTTATTTTAAAACCTCTTCCCTGTTTTGCAGAAAAAGGGCCCCAGAAGGGAAGCTGGAAGAAGAGGAGATTGGACTTATCTTGCCCAGGGCAGTAGCAGTGAGGAGACATGAACCGCTGGGAGAACTGGGTGAAGACACAGTACTTAGGAGAAAAGCAATCATAATCATCCAGCTCTTTCTAAGGCCTTTTTGCATATTATCTCACTGAATCTACAGAAATGCTTCATGTTGTTGCTTTTGCAACACCCACTTTACAGACAAGAACGTTGAGCTTGGAGCTTTCCATGACCTCATGCTGCTACCAAGCAGCACAGAGAAAGCCTCGAGAGCTAGTCAGCTCTACCAGCATGAAGTGTGGTGGGAGTGGAGGGCATGGGTTCAAGACAGAAGGCCCTGAGGAAGAGAGAGGGGGTGTGCCAACACCAGAACACGAACAGTGAGCCTGGTCAACCCAGAGAGGGAGTGCACAGATGCAGATGCCATATTTCAGAATTGGTATTTCCTCCTGGGGTACTGGGGAGCCATAGATGGCCTCTGAGCCTCAGAGGGACTAGCTTAGAATTTCCACCTAGAATGATCTCTCTGGTTGCTGTGAGGAGGTGGAAGTAGAGGTAAAGGGCCAGAGAGAAGGCTGGGGTGCAGGGGGTTCATGCCAGGGACGGTGAGGTACGGATGATGGCAATGGCTGAGAGGTGGGATAAAAGGGGGAAGACAAAGCACAGACATGATGTGGTCACAGTCATGCATTGGAAGAACTGCTGGTGACTCTGCCCCAGTCCCTGGCCTCCGTCTCTGGGAAAGTCCCAACCCTTCCAGTAAGGAAAGTACAGTGGGTGTCCCGTGAAGTGGAAATAGCCCCACAGAGCAAGGCTGCCAGAAAGCAAGATGGGCTTCATGCCTGGGACACGCCCTTCGCTGTTCCTACGTGGACACAATCGCTTTCGACAATCCACTTCCAGAGGACATGGACCCATTCACAGGCCGTGAGCTCTAAGAAAGAGGATACAAAGTTGGGATGGATAATCTGACCAGATGCGTCTTCTAAATGTGTGTGACCTTCGTGATTCAAATTCCCTAAGCATAAGAAACATACAACTCAAAAAACAAAACCAAACCATGAAAAACACGAGTCACTAGGTCCTTTGAGGAGGCAGTGACTTCTCAGGTTGGCAAACATCTTTAAAGTTTGGTATCTGGGCCTCCCTGGTGGTGCAAGGGGTTAAGTGCCGCACAGTGGAGCTTCCACAGCCACGGCAGCGTGAGTTCCATCTCCAGCCAGGGAGGGGACCCACATGGCACTGCAGACCTCTCCTGCCTCACCCGTTGCTCCCCTCAGCAGTGTATTTCAGTCGTTCTGCCTGTTCTGTTCCCCACTCTGTCTCTGGTGAATCCTCTCACCTCCCGCGCCTCTGGCCTGTACCCCAGCTCTTGCATGCATAAAAAAATAAAATCTTCTTTAAAAAATAAAGTTTGGTATAATGGTGCAATGAGCATATAGACAGACACACAGATGCTCTTGTACCCTGGAAGTGGGAAATATACGTTGGTACAGCTCTTGGTAGTATCTGTTCAAATCAAAATTGTCTGTACCTTGGATTCAGCATTTGCAATTCTGGAAACCAATGGACACAACCATTGGTTTTTAAAGACAGCATATTATTAATAGAAACAACCTAAATCTTCTATAGGAATATTATACAAGTGAGAAAAAGAGGCAACTCCCTTGATATACACAGGGGTGATAATATAGTGGTACCTTCCTCATAAGTTGCTGAGGATGAAGTTAGCAAATATAAATGCATAGTACAGTGCTGGTACACATCAAGTGCTCAGTATATGCTGATTAATATTATGTTATTCATGAAAAAAACAAAAACAAGATGTAGGATGGCATGTCCTATTTACCAGGCAAGAGAAAGGAACTGGCATGTCACGTGCACTCACTACCCAACATATGCCAGGCACTGTTGTAAGAGCTTCCTGGGTATTACCTCATTGAAGACTCAACAATCTTATGACATAGGTTCTAAATCTGTAGGGTTATTATTCCATCCTAAAGATAAGGAGAAGACCCACAAAAGACAAGTATCGTCAGCAGAATTTGAACACATTTCCATTTGCCCTCCCTGTGGAACCACTTCCTCCTCGTGACTCCCTTCTGCAAAGATCCACCAAGTTTCTGGGGACAGCCGCAAGGTCTGAAGCCAGGGTGTCTGGGACTATTTTATGGAAAGAAAAAGGAGTCAGCACTAATTGTGGACCAAGCTCTGTGGCCCAAGAGGCCACAAAAGGGAGGCAATAAAGCAGCATTGCTTCTCCCCGGTCCAGCCAGCCGGGCCTCCGTTTCCTCTTGCCACCAACATGAAGCAAAATAACCCTTTGGCATGACATTACAGCCCTACCGGGCTGGGACCCAGCCCTAAGGACGGAGGTATGCAAGGGAACCCCCTTCACCTGGACACTCACAGAATCCCCACACAGGCTGGTTCTGCCCCGAGCAGTGAAGGGCTGGGCCACCTTCACTCCTGCCATGACTCAGTGTCCCCACCCCTACCAGGTGAAAATCCAGGTGAGCAACCATACCTTCCTTCTAAACAGAATCTAGCTCCCCAAACTTCACTTACTATCAGCTGAAGAACTTTCTGGAATCTCTTGAGGAAGGGAATCAACTTACCAAACCCACCGCAGGGTTTCCTGGCCTTGGAAGACTTAATGGTCCCTTAGTCTGAGACAGAGGGGAGGTGATAGGGAGGAAGGAAAGAGAGGGGCCCCTGGCCCCACTCTCCCTTCTAGACTCACCATCTTCTGGCGTCCTGGCTCACCGCGATCTGTGGGTGCCTCCCTCCAGAGAGCTGTGGTTTATAAAGCCTCAAGAGATGGTGCTGATGACCAGGGAGGAAATGGTCATCTGTCCTCCCCCCCCCACCAATCTGGGGTTCCTTCCGTGGGGTGTTCACCCAGGGAGCCACACACAGGGCCTCCCAGTCAGAGGACTGGGAAAGCTAAACAAGTTCCTGCTGCGAGGACAGAGGAAGTCACATGAGACACCTCCATGCGTCTACGCTTGGCCCCTGCTTTGATCTTTCCCCATTGAAGATCTTCTCTCACTTCTTCTGGAGCCCTGAGAAGCTGAGAAGAAAATCAGGGTCCAATGGCTTCGTCTGTCCTGGGGTCCTGGGAAGGAGGGAGTGTGAGCCCCAGATGCCACACCAGTGTGGCCCCGCAGCTTCTGATCCCGGCCAGACGCCCACCAGGATTCAAGGCACCAAAACTTCTTACACCAGCTGAACTTGAGAACCAGGAGGTCATGGTAAGTACCAGGGCGAGGGTGGGAGGAAGCCGCGGACACATGACACAGAGGGTCTCACCAAGGTGCAAACCACAAGTGACAACAATAGCGATACTAATAAGCCATTATATATAATATTGACCATTTTCTCCATGCCCTGCTGTACTCCAGTGCTTTTCAGCCCTTGAAGTTAGATAATAATTGTAGCCCTCACAGAATACAGCATGGGGGCCTCCCTGGTGGCACAAGGGGTTGAGTGAAGCACTGTGGGGCTTCTTCACACATTGCAGTCCAAGTTCGATCCCCAGCCAGGGAGGGGACCCACAGGGCGTAGCAGACCTCTCCTGCCTCGCCCGCTGCTCCCCTCAGCAGAGTGTTTCAGTCAGTCTGCCTGTTCTGCTCCCCACTCTGTCTCTGGTGAATCCTCTCACCCCCACCTCTGGCCTGTGCCCCAGCTCTTGTATGTATAAATAAATAAATATATTTTTTAAAAATGCAGCATGGGAACTTATAACTATTACTCTAAAATTTCTAGAAGTTTCTAATTCTCATCTATATTCATCAGGAATATTGGTCTGTAGTTCTCTGTACTCTCTTCGTTTGGTTTTATCATTAGGGTAGTGTTGGCATTATAAACCGTATTAGGGAACATTCCCTATTCTTGGATTTTTAGAAATAATTTGAGTAAATCAGGCGTAAGTTCTTCAAAAGTCTTGATAAAATTGACTTGTAACGTCATCTGGTTCTGGGTTTTTGTGTTGGGAGATTTTTTATTATTTTTTCAAGTTCTACACTTGTGATTGCTTGGTTTAATTTTTCTGTTTCTTCTGCTTCTGTCTTGATAAACTATATTGTCCTAGAAATTTGTCCATTTCTACAAGGTCATTGAATTCATTTGACTTTTCCAAAATGTCCTATAAATGGAATCAAAAAGTAGGCAGCCTTCTGAATCTGACCTATTTCTCTCAGCATAATATATTTAAAATTCATCCGGGCCATTGCATGTATCAAAAATTCCTTTTAACAGCTGAGTAATATTCCAATGGATTATCCTCTGGTTACCCATGAAGGACATTTGAGTTACTAAAAAAGTTGCTCATAGGGCCTCCCCTGGTGGCGCAGTGGGTTAAGCAGCGCACTATGAAGCAAACCGCAGCCACTTGCAGCACGAGTTCGATCCCTGCTGCCGGCCAGGGAGGGGGACCCACATGGTGCGGCAGACCTCTCCTGCTGTGCCCGCTGCTCCCCTCAGCAGTGTACTTCTGTTATCTGCCTGTTCTGTTCCCCGCTCTCTGTGGTGAGTCCTCTCGCCCTCCGACACATCTGGTCTGTGCCCCAGTGCTTGTTTGTATGCATAAATAAATAAATCTTAAAAAAAAAAAAAGTTGCTCATAAACATCTTTGCATGGGATTTTCTGTTATCCTGAGTTTTCTTTGCTCCAGATAAACACCTTGGAGTAAGATCGCTGGGTTGTACAGTCAGATTGATTTTAATTTGTGATACCATTTGTATCATTTTCTGTGGCTACTCTAACAAAAGACCACCAACTAAACCACTCAAATAACACAACAGCCGTGGCCCAGTCTCTTGCGTTCTGGCGGTCATTCTGGAGGTCGGAAGTCTGCCATGGTGAGGGCAGGGCCATGCTCCCTATTAAACCTTTCAAGAGCTTATGCCCAAACTCAAATTATTGCCAAAAATCCATGAGGGAGCACATTTGACAATGCCAACAATACCCTAACAGCAAAACCAACCAGAGACAGGCCCTAGAAGGGGATGGTCCTTGCCTCTGGCGCCCCTGGCATCTCTAGGAGTTCCTTGTGACCATGTTGCTCCCATCTCTTCCGCCTCTGCCTTCTCCTCTATGTGTCTTCTCTGCTGTGTCTTATACGGACACTTGCTGTTGGATTTATGATTTGGGATAATCTCATTTTAACATCCTTAACTTAATTATGTCTGCATGTTAGGTCACGCTGCCAGGTTCCTCATATGAGGGAGGGGAGGCACCGTTTTGTGTTCCCACAGGCAGATTCTCTATCTTAAAGATCCTAAACTGAACCAAGTTAAGGGAGGAAGGGGGGTGGGAGCCAAGGTAAAATGGGTCAAACGGACTGTCTTTAAATGCCTCGCTCCCAAAACGCAATCTTCCACCCCCAGCATCAGCATCTCCCAGGCAAATTTGAAAGGCAGATTCTCTGTCCCCCTGCACCCCCACACCCTCTGCCCTGCCGAGTTAGAAGTTGCGCCATAACAAGATGCCCAGGTGAGTCCCAGGCACCTTAAGGGCTGAGAAGCCCTGGAGTAGAGCAGGGCGGGGAGAAATCCCTGCCCAGGGCTCACTATGTGGATGGCGCCCTCTTGTGGACGTGTTTAACTCTCTCCTGGGGGTACGTGAGACGTTCTCAGAGCGTGGATGGGCAGTCAGCTGAGAATCTGAAATGAAATGGGAGGTTGTCTTGGAAATAAGCAATTTCTGTTAGTCTCCAGTTTAAATCGTCGAATGCCACACCCCCCCAGGAACATAAGAGCTGAAGAAAAAAAAACCACTTGAGAAAAATGAAAATACAAAAAGGTTTACAAAGAAGTGGCGGTTTTGTGTTTCAGCGATCCAGGCTGTGGGGCCTAGGAATCCTGAAAGCTGGGCTCTTGATAAGGGACTTACGGTCACTGGAAAGATAAGGAACATTTAGTCTGATAAAGGTGCATGATTGGTCTAAGTTCAGTGCTGTTTTGGGGTAAGGTGAAGATTTGAACCCGGCTGGGCCGGCAAATAGAGTTCATTTCATCGTGCCATTTTAGCGGGGCTAGTTAGCTGTGTTCTGTAGATAATGCAAATGTGTCTTTAGTCATTTTCATACCTACTCATTTTATTTCAGTTGGTGATGGTTTTTTGCTGTTTTTCGTTTTGCTTTTACGCAAACTATCTTTTTATTCTGCAATTCGTTCTCTAAAACCAGTTAACCCGAGGGCCTAACACAGTCTTAAAATATTGCATCGGTAATCTTGTATATTTTAGCTCACAGATTCTTGGTCGCTGATACTAAGGCCTTCCTGGATAGCAATTTGGTCTTACTACTGATACTAAATATTCCAATTTTGCTTAAAAATCAAAACTTTCACTTTTCAGTAATGTGCAAAATTGATAACTTTTGCTTTCATTGATCATTGTTTCTCATCCTCTTAAAAACAAGGTGTTTCTAGCAATATTCTGAGAATTTTTACTCCAAAAGCTTTCTCCTGAACCCAATTTAAACTTCACTTTGTGCACAATTGTTGAGAGCATCCGGGAATGCCATCTCTGTCCGCGCAACACCTGTGTAACTGGACTTGTAGTTTTCGTAGCAACACTGGGTGTTTTAACTGTGGCACAGTTGTCGGTCACTGAGACACTGGAGGATCTTTGGTGTCTTGCAGAGAATTCCAGAGCATCAGGCTAAAGCTAGCAACTAAGTTTATTTGGAAGCCATAGGCCACTGGGAGAGTGTGGGGGCAGGAAGGCATGGGGCAGGTTATCTGAGCAGAGGGCCAAAGAGGAGGCCTGGAGCCCTCGGGGGCTTTTTCAGGCTTTTATTGCATCATCGTATCAGAGGCGACCAGGCACACAGCAGGCAGGGGGCCCGGGGGGCCAGGAGGCTGGCAGGTCTCCCAGCCCCTGGCGCATCTCCACTCTCTGGGCTCTCCAGCCTCTCGTGTCTCTGCTACTACTGCTGCTGCTTCTGCCGTTCTCTCTGTCTCTCTCTCTGCTGCGGGTGTCCGCGTGACACCGCTGTTATAGCCTCTGTGTCTCAGCCCAGGTGCACATGCCCACACCCAGTTTGAGGTGCCCCCATCAGGCACGTGTGCAGGCATGGTCCATCATCAACACCAATGGCAGAAGGGCGGAAAAGGCTGACCCTACAGACAGACAAGGGATGGGGCCCTGAGCAGTGAAGCAGGAAAGTATCGAAAGTTCTCCTTTTGTGGATGGGTAGAGGGTCCCTCTGAATAATGTGCACCTTGTTCCCATCACGCCTCCCAACTCCTGTAGTGATTGGGATTCCCCCTCCCCTGCTCTCTTCAATTGGGGAGGGTTGGGGGGACTGTAGTTAAAAGTCTCCCCAGGCCTCCAGGACCTGCCAGATCTCATGTGGTCCTGGAAGCCACACCATAGCCCCAGCTGAACTATGGGACTGCAGCAGGTGGCTCTGCTCCCCTGAGGACTTCGAAAGGACCTTTTCCACCCTTGATCCTTTTGCCACTTTTTTCTCCTGCTTGGGGTAGCGTTCTGTGAACTGTGTCTTCCCACACATTTAAAGAAGAGAATCGATTCAAAATCGATCGTCTACTCAATTGTATATGTGTTTATGAAGGAAACACCACTTAAAGAGAGAACAAATTTTGTATCAGAAATAGCCAATTCTTTTAAAAATCAACTATTTTTGCATTCTCATCAAGTCTTTTCCATCAACCTGACCATCATTGGCTTTTGAAATCAGGGTTCCTGTTGCCAAGGTAAAGGTCTCCTCTCTAGAGCAGCCCAGGTCTGTCACCTGCAGACATGGAGGCTTCGCCCCACTGGCCCCACCCCCAGCCTCCCTGAAGCCTCTCTAGCCCACAGTCAGCCCCGGTCTGTCTTCCCTGCTCTGTCTGCTGGAAAAAAGGCACCGGCTTGGCCGCCAGGATGGCTCTAGTTTGGGGTGTTTTATTTTGTACTTTTTTTTCAGAGGTAAAGACTGTGTACTGGCAGCAGTACAAGTCATTAAGTGCTGATCCCCAAGGAACTCTGGTCATTTATCAGAGAACTGGTCCATTGAACCAGCTGATTGCTGAGGTGACATGTTGAAGTCAATCCGGCTTGATCCACTTCATTGAGGAAAGAAGCCAGAGCCAGCAAACCACAGTGATTCTCTACAGGGGGCACCCACTCCCCCGCCCAGAGATGCTGTGGCATTCCATGATCTTCCTAGAGCTTTATTTGCAAACTTCATGAAGCGATACTCACGGTCCTCTGGGTAATCAGAGGAAAAGACATTCCAAAGTATTTTGGCTCAGTTACTGCCCACCAACCGCAACGACTGAATCCTGGGTACTTTGTAATTTTGCTTGTAACAAATTTCCATTTGTGTAAAGACTCATTGACCAATGCCAATTTTGAAGAAAGAATTAGACAGTTTTATAAAATGTAGACGCACTGATTACAGTATAGTTGCATATGACTCTGCTCAATGACAAGTTTCATTGAGTGCATTGGTTCTACATTGGGGTCATGAGAGAAATACTGATTTGCTTTTGTGGTAGGGACAAAGTGCTTCTATTCACAGGAAACTGAACACTATGTTGTGCTCTGAAGCATGGATTCTGAAATGGCAACATATGACTGGCTCGTGTAGGATAGAAATGCAGCATTACTAATTTCATATCAAAATTAATCTGTTGATTTATATAAGACTTAAAAGCATTAGCAATAAGAAAGAGTTTTGAGAACATATCAGATATGAAGCAGAACATCTAGGATGAGAAGAAAAAATATCAGAATTGAAATAGATGAGAATGACTTGAGAATATTTTGAAATCAGACAGTTAAACACAAGCTGCATTTGCACCTGACAGCAGCTGTCTGAAAGCCAGTGCTATAACATTGCTATTTCCTTAAAGGCCTCTTTCCTAACTTAGACGTGAAAAACAGCCTCATCAAAAGCAAACAAGCGATAGGTATTTTCAGTAGGAAACAAGAACTGTCTCCATTAAACATGTCCTGCAGTCAGAATTAGTGAAAATAGTTCAGTTGCACTCAAGTCTCAGACATTAGTTCTTCTTCCTGTTATGTCTTTAGCACTGGACAAGTTTCACATCCAAAAGAACCACATTTCCTCACCATCACTTATCCGGATGAGTCTGGAGAGAGCTTCCTCACAGACTCTTTCTCTCACATAGAAAAAGTACTTATCTGACTCCTCTTGGCTGCGGGGGGGTGCAGGGGATTTAGCATGATGGAAATGCCAGCCAGTGGTGTGTGGAACAGAATCAGTGAGACCCCTAGATGTGGTTTTGTGGCCTCACCTCCCCTCAGAGCTTCAATTATTTTTCACCTACAATAGCAATGAGAAGACAGGCTCGAGAAGCTGAGAATATTTGTGGAAACATTTTGCAGATGTTAATCATCCACAAAACAATACATTTCTACTTATGATCTCTAAGGAGATCACTACAGTTTTTGGAAGAGGCACTCCCTTGCTCCTCTTTGGAGGCAGACAGAGTGGGATGGAGACAGTAGTGAGTCCTGAGGTCAAGATATGAATGGCAAAGAAGCTTCACTGGACTCTGCTCTCCAGAAACACTTTTGGTGGTCATTGTTACCCAAAGTGAGTTCTTTTCCAACTTCAGACCACAGAGCTGCACCATCCTTAAAATCATAGGAGAGCAATGGGAGTCAAAGGGAGAACATAATGACAAAAATTTATATTACAAGACCTCCCTGGTGGGAAAGGGAGTTAGGGCTCAGTGCTATCACCCTATCTCCACTGTAGCCTGAGTTCAATCCCCAGCCAAGGAGCTGATCCAGATATGATGCTGTAGACCTCTTCTGTCTCACCCACTGCTCCCCTTAGCAGTATTTCAGTAGTACCACCTGTTATGCTCCCCACTCTCTCTGGTGAATCCTCTCAGCCTCCGCACCTCTGGCCTACAACCTAGTTCTTCTATGCACAATAATCTTTTTTAAAAAATTATACTAGAAACCCCATGACACCCTGACAATTGATTTGGAAATCTAGGGATAGTGGTTTTATAGCACTGTTTCTGCACAGGGCTAGATAATTCCCGTAGCTTTATTCTATTCTTCATTACAAATGTAGAGGTATTACAATGGCACGACAAGTAATCCTTAAAATGTAGTCATGATCAATTTTACTACTACAGTACTACAGCTCTCTAGCATTTGAAAAACTAGTTTAGTGTCACTTGAATTAAATGCCAAAAGTCTCTGCCCTTTAGTATTATACTTAATTGTACTAGGAGGCATCATGGATTTGTGTATGATTCCATCTCTTTTCTAACTCAGTTCAAGTCTCTGAATTACTCTTTTTTTAAAATTCATACAAGAACTGGGGTACAGGCCAGAAGTGCGGGGGGTGAGAGGACCCACCAGAGACAGAGTGGGGAGCAGAACAGGCATATTTGACTGAAATACACTGCTGAGGGGAGCAGCAGGGAGACCGGAGAGGTCTGCCACACCATGTATATCTCCTCCCTGGCTGGTGACAGGGATTGAATTCATGCTGCAGTGGCTGCAGCTCGCTTCATAGTGCGTTGCTTAACCCACTGCACCAACAGGGCAGGCCCTCTGAATTACTCTTCCTGACTCTTTGGTACTGGGTCAAGTTCAAACCCCAAGTTCCCTTTTTCTATATGATCACTTATGGACAGTCCTGAAATCCCTGCAGATAGTGCCTCTGTTTGTAGTTGTCATTTTTTGTTTTGTTTTGTTTTTAGTATGCCTTGTTTTCATGAGCTTATTAACCACCAATGATCCAGAAAGAGAAAACCAATTAAAACATGATCACACCAAAAGTTAGGATTCTTCTGATACAGCAAATTTATCATCTCAAATATAGTAGTTTCCTTGTAAATGACTGAACACTGAGAATCAGAGTCATATAAATGGACTTTCTTCGGTATTGGTACAACCCCTTTGAAATCACATCTCTGGATTTGCCTTTAAAAAAAATTACATCCTGCTTCTCCTGCATTTGAATAGAGTATCTGCATGACTGGGAAGCCATCATCAGATGAATACATAAAATCTTAATTATAGTAATTTGTCAAATTAATACAATACTAAGAAAGGCCCACAAGTTTTTATGGGTTATATATGTTTTATACCCAACACACATATATATATAAAACATTTATATATGTTATAAATGTTTTATTCAACCCACTAGAGTTACATGAGTAGTATCTACACGTAGATGAAATCTAGTTTGACTATGTAAACTTCCTTGTTTGATGGTGGGGGAGTTTCCCAGAGGAATTCAGACCCACTATAAGATGCCAGTGCAGAAATTATGGATCATCAGAAACTCATAATTTTTTCCTAATTATTTTTTATAATTTATTTATTTATACATACAAGAACTGGAGTACAGGCCAGAGGTGTGGGGGTAAGACAATTCACTAGAGACAGAGTGGGGAACAGAACAGACAGTCAACTGAAATGCAGTGCTGAGGAGAAGCAGCAGGTGAGACAGGAGAGGTCTGCTGCGCTATGTGGGTCACCTCCCTGGCTGTGCATAGAACTCGTGTTGCAGTGGCTGCAGATGGCTTCATAGTGCTGTGCCTTAACCCCTTGCACCATCAGGGAGTACCTTTTATCCTATTTAATAGCTTTCCACAAAGAGAAGTGGCAGTAGGCTGTGGCAGCTCCTCATGTGGCTCCAAAAAGAGACCCTTTGCTTGTGTATGCCATGGCTCTCTCTTTACATTGTTGCTGTACCTTCCTCCTGTTAAAAAGCCTCCATTTTATTAAAGGCACTGAACTTCTGACATCAAAAACATCATGAGTACTTCATTTTCCAATATTACATCCTTCAGTCACACGATCAACATCAATGCTAGACATTATCTCTTAGATGGCACATAAGCCACAACATCCAGAAATCTGATATGAAATCCTAGTAGTCACCACTAGGTGGCACTAAAATGTTGCCATAAATTCCAATCTACATAATTGTGCATTGCGTAAATTTCATGGTGTGTATGTGGGGGCAACAAAAAGAATACCAAAAAAAGAGAAAATAAGTAAAAAGGAAAAAAGTTGCTGGTCTGGAGTCCCAGCAGTCGCCACAAGGCGGCGCTCAAAGGCTGTTGCCATAAATTCCAGTCTGCACACTGTGCTTTGCAGAAATGTTCTGGTCGTCAACCCCAGCAGTCGCCACAAGGCGGCGCTCAAAAGCTGTTGCCATAAATTCCAGTCTGCATGGCTGTGCTTTGCAGAAATGTTCTGGTCGTCAACCCCAGCAGTCGCCACAAGGCGGCGCTCAAAGGCTGTTGCCGTAAATTCCAGTCTGCACACTGTGCTTTGCAGAAATGTTCTGGTCGTCAACCCCAGCAGTCGCCACAAGGCGGCGCTCAAAGGCTGTTGCCATAAATTCCAGTCTGCATGGCTGTGCTTTGCAGAAATGTTCTGGTCGTCAACCCCCGCAGTCGCCACAAGGCGGCGCTCAAAGGCTGTTGCCATAAATTCCAGTCTGCATGGCTGTGCTTTGCAGGAATTTTCTGTTCCGCGATCCCAGTGGTCGCCACAAGGTGGCGCACAAAAGTTGTTACCATAAATTCCGTTGTACAGTACATATCTGTACTTTGCAACTACTTGGAAAACCAGAGAGCAGGGGGCAGAGAAAGAAGAGAAATTTCTTCTGTGTATGCACAGTAATAAGGGGTAAATGAGAAAGAAGGAGAGATCATGAATTCACTCAGGGTAACTTATGATAACTTTACAAATCAGAAATAGGCTTTCCATTGGCAGGATCTGTGAAAAGGAGCCACCACGGAGATGCTAAAAAGAAGCCCCTGAAGCATCCCAAGAAACAGGCCAAGGAGATGGAAGAGGAAGTTCAGGCCTTCAAACAGAAACAGAAAGAGGAGCAGGAGCTAAAAAATACAGGTGGTACAGAAAGGATGCCCACAGGTAATAAAGGTCAGCAAAAAGCTAGCTGTGCCTTGCAGCCGAGTAACTGGTGCTCCTTAACTGTAGTCCTGTTTAAACATCTGGGTTCCTTGCTACAATATCTGTTGCTGCCAGTAGCTAGAACCAAGTGTTTTCTTGATTGCCATGTTAAGTATCTTTAAAGGGACAGCTCTGCTTGAACAAAAATCTGTGTTAATAGAAAAGCATGTACTCAGGGCAGCGTGAGATACACTTCATATTCATGGAGAGGTGGATGCCTTTTCATATTTCCTTGACAGACCACACTGTAGTACCTGCTATGGTACTTTTCCAACGTTAGCGGTCAAAGGGCTGCATCCCTAGAGTGTGTTACAGTGGCGGATGTGACTCAGCTTTGCGGGGCCCACTTTGCATCTCCCAGAAGCCCCCCAGTGCTGGTCGGTAAAGCACGAAACCTAAGTTACACTAGAACTCCTTTCCATGTGTTGGAGAATGTGCCTGATCACATGTGCCAACTACTGTCAGAGCCGGCAAAGTTGGTGAAGATAATTAGGACAAACAAATGCTTAAAATAGAGAGTAGCCCTGTCCCTCAGGATACCGTTTCGAAGAAATAAAATTCAGAAGATTCCAAATACGGGGAAAACAAGCCTGAGACCCAGGCAGAAGGGGCCGGCCCCGCCCCTGACGTGACCTGGCCCCGCCCCTCACCTGGTGCGGCCCCGCCCCTATGAGGTCTGGCGCGGCCGGCCACGGTCAGGTGGGCCCCAAGCTCTCCCCATGCCACGCCCACTTCCGCAAGCGCCACGCCGAGGCCCCGCCCCCAGCCGTCCATCCTCGTGCGCTCAGCCGCTTTTCCGGACTCGGACGCGGCCCGCGCGGGGCCAAGTTCACAGGCGCCTGTGCGAGTTTCCGCCTGTGGCTCGGCGGGTGACGCCGGAGACGCGGCAGTGCCGGGCCCTGTCTGGTGCGGGTGCGGCCCGCGGAGACTGGGACCTAGAAGTTAACAAACGACCGGGCGGGCGCTTGGCCGAGAAGTCCGCGTTCGAAGAAGGCGCCCGGCGCCGCGGGGGAGTCTGAGTTGGCCTCGCCGGCGCCCGCCGGCTGCTCGCCCCGCCCGAGGGCCCAGGTACTGCTGGAGCCGCTGACCGGCGCGTTGACATTCGGGTTTGTGCCCAAAGCCCATCGCAGCCCGTGGCCGCGGCGTCCCGGCACAGCTGATGCCGAGGCCCATCACGCGGGCGGGTGGGCGCAACTCCCCTCACCTACTCGGCGCCGCCCTCCGGGAGCCGTTAGCAGGCCCGAGGCGCACCTGGACGCGCCCGTCTATGTCGTGTTTTCTCTGGAAGACAAGCAGCGCCCTTGCTTCGGGCGGTCCTGGCCCTCGCCTCGGCCTCCCCCAAGCTCCCCTCTCACTGCACGGTCACGCCCCGGTACTTGGCTTCACGCTTCCCGCGAAGGAGGCAAGAGTCGCACCGTGATCACCTCCGAGGACCTTAACGTTCTGTAGCGTCACTCGGAGCAGACGAGAAATGGGGAAGGGAAGGTCTTGGTGGTGGAAAGACGAAGACTTTTGTTGGCTTTCATCTGCTTTCCTGAGCGGCTCGGGAGTACTGTTGTTTATTTGTGGGGGTGGGGGGGCGGGGTGAGAGCATCCACCAGACAGAGTGGGGAACAGAACAGGCAGATGGACCGAAACACGCTGCTGAGGGGAGCAGCGGGCAAGGCAGGAGAGGTCTGCTGCGCCATGTGGGTCCCTCCCTGGCCGGCGGCAGGGATGGAACTCGTGCTGCTGTGGCTGCAAGCTGCTTCATAGCACGTTGCTTAACCCACTGCGCCACCAGGGAGGGCCAACGGGAGCACTGTTCCTGAGGTCAGGTTTCCCCATTCGCGTTTTCAGTTCCGCATCTTCAAACAAACACGCTTCCTAAGTATTCTGCAGGGCGCCCGGAAACCCGGGTTGGGGAGAGAATATTCTGCCGCCTTCTCTAATGCTCTTCCCTCTCTCGGTTGGAAATGCAGAAAGCCCAGCGAGAGTCAAGCTCAGGTCCCTGCTCAGCGGGGCTCTGTCTCCAGCCTGGACCTGTCACCCTTGGGAGGGGACAGAGCGAGGAGTGTGCGGGGAGAGCCAGCAGCTGCACCCGGTAGGTGGGACGTGGGCGCTGGGGCGTGGGAGGGGTCCAGGTGGGCAGGAGCCAGACCAGAACATGAGGGTGGGAGTTCTGCTTAAGGAAATGATGGGGTGAATGCCTGGGTTGGCCTTTCTCGCTGTTATGGGGGTGCTCAAATTTCACTCTTGGGTTCCTCAGCCAAGTGAAGGTGGGGTTGGGGGGAGGGTGGACCAGTGGTTCTGAAGGAACTCTGATGGCTTGTTCGTTTGTATTTATGTATTTTGTTCATTTTTAATGTGGATTATTGTGGCGCCACGTGGTGTTGCCAACATCATGTAAGGAGAAACCGACTCACCAGATTGCGGGTTCAGTATTCTGAGTCGGAGCTGCATGGACTCATCATGGCAGCTCCGGACATGTGGGGGCTCTGCCTGCTGTTCTTGGGAGTGGTGGCTGGGGAAGGGGTGGGCCTGTGGTTGGCGTTCTCAGTGTGAGAGGTCAAGGACAAAGAGAACGCCACAAGCCCGGTGTAGGCAGAGGACCATGTTCTGGGTGAGAACTCTGGGCTTGACCGCTGTGCCCACAGTGTTAGATGTGACGCTTGAAACAAAGCTGGTGGCACCTGCAGGGCCTTGGTGGAGGCGGCCCCCTGGGCACCTGGCGTCTGTCACGCGTTGATGCTCAGTGGTTCAAACTCAAACCCTTTCCACCACGAGCTGGCGCGAGACAAGAACGTCCAGCTCTGCTCGGCAGTGTGGGAAGTCCTCGTGGAGCGCTGGGCGAGAGAAAGCTGGAGAGCTGGCACTGTTGGCAGACGTCAGCCTGGCCAGGGCATCTGGGGGCATCTGGTGGTTGGAACTGCTGGATTTACATCCCCGAGCGTCCTGCATTCCCCGTTTGTATGCGTGAGTTTGGGGAAAGGAAAGGCTGAAATGGGAGAGGGAATGGAAATCCCACAGGTGAGCGGTTTGTGAGCTCGCACCGAGGCGCCCGTGGCGGGGTGAGAAGGCGCCAGGAGACGCCCAGCCCCTCAGGCCAGTCCGTGCACGTGGGTCGGGTTCCTGTGCGGCTTTGGGAGCTAGTGGGTGCACGGAGCACTGGGTGCCGGTTTGCTGAGTGCGTGTGTGGCCGGATGTGGTGACATGGTGCACGAGAGCCCTCTCGAGTCAGCAGTTGGCGGGGGCGGGCGTGCTGAGCCGGTCATGCTAAGAGGCGGTGGTCTTAGTTTGCTCTAAGTGTCACCGGCTGGAGACGGTCAGGAGGTGTTAGGACCGCAGTGTGCGCTCCAGGTGTTCTTTGTCGGGAGAGTGGTCCTAAACCATCTGTTTGCATCGATGTCACTACCCTGATGTTGTGAGCGCGCGCACTACATGCCGTGAAATTGTTTTATTTAAGAAAAAACCCGGCGTTGTGGCCGTGGGAGGATGGTCTGTGCCTCGGGTCTGGTTCCGCTTTGTCTGACTTCAGACATGTGGGTTTGTTTGAGCTGCAATTCAAGGCCGGTGCCCCGATGAGAAGATGACCATAGGCCGGCATGGGAGCGGTGAGCCAGACGCCCGCTGCGCACGTGCACCGCACGGTGGGCGCCTCTACCACCTGGTGACCCCTTTAGAAAGAAGAATCAAGGGGCCTTCAGGTGGGATAAGTCTCAGCACTATGCAGCTATCGGCAGCCACTGCAGCACGAGTTCGCTCCCCAGCCAGGGAGCTGACCCACATGGCGCAGCAGACCTCTCCTGTCTCCCCGCTGCTCCCCTCAGCAGTGTGTTTCAGTTGATCTGCTTGTTCTGCTCCCCACTCTGTCGAATGCTCCCAGCCCCTGCTCCTCACCTCTGGCCTACACCCCAGTTCTTGTATGCATAAATCTTTTTTTAAAAACGGGACTGAGGAATTGGCCGTGGTCACGTTTGAGACTCAGATCTGTGGGCCTTAGCCCAGCCACGTCAAAAGGAGACACATGGGAAAGCAAAGAGAAATCCCAGGGTTCCCACCCGTGTCTGAAATAAAAATCCCAGCCCCGTTGCCTGGAGTCCGCTCTGCAGGGTCCAGAGCTGAGCCCACCCTGCCGGGCAGAGGCTCAGCAGGACGCCTGAGGCCAGACCTGCGTGTATCACCTGCCTGAAACCCAGTGTCTGCACTGGATGTATTCAGACACATTCGCTCAATCAAGGTGCACCTCTGGCGGATGCCTCATGTGATCTGTCCTGGAGAATTTGGGGTGCGTGTGAGGAGACACCCAGGGTCACTGTTCTGCAGATGTTGGACATGCCGCTGCGTCCGTCAGCTCCTGTTCGCCTCCAGCTCAGGTTCCACGTTTCCGTCACTCTTCTATCCAGGGCTCTTTCCACTGTTGACATTTGAGTCGTGAAGTGCCCGCCCTCTGGTGCGGTCTGTGTCTTTGGCGCTTGCTTGGGAGCTCTCCAGGGCCTCCGAGGTTTTGGATGATTATTTGACTGTTCTCTCTTTTTTTTTTTTAAAGATTTATTTATACATTCAAGAGCTGGGGTACAAGCCCGAGGTGTGGGGGGTGAGAGGAATCACCAGAGACAGAGTGGGGAGCAGAACAGGCAGACTGACTGAAACACACTGCTGAGGGGAGCAGCGAGCACGGCAGGAGAGGTCCGCTGCGCCTTGTGGGTCCCCTCCCTGGCCGGTAGCAGGGATCGAACTCGTGCTGCAGTGGCTGCAGTTTGTTTCATAGTGCATTGCTTAACCCATTGTGCTACCAGGGAGGCCCTGTCTCTCTTTTTATAAAGATTTATTTATTTATGCAAAGAAGAGCTGGGGTACAGGCCAGAGGTGTGGGAGGGGAAGAGGATTCACCAGAGACAGAGTGGGGAGCAGAACAGGTGGATCTACTGAAATCCACTGCTAAGGGGAGCAGCGGGGAGGCAGGAGAGGTCTGCTGTGCCATGTGGGTCCCCTCCCTGGCCCGGGATGGAATTTGCAGTGCAGTGGCTGCAGAAGCCCCACAGTGCGGTACTCAAGCCGCTGTGCCACCAGGGAGGCCCTGCTTTGTTATGTCCTGTCCCTCCCTTGCTGGGTCTGTGCGTGGACGGTTCTCTGGGAGGCTCTGAGCTCCTTCCCCTCATAATTTTAGAACCTATAGCAGGGTTTTGCTCTGTGGTTCCTTGAGGTTTACCTAAAACATCTTCTAGATGGACTGTCTCATGCTAATGACAGTATAACTTCAGGCCCAGGCAGAAGCTTCACCCTGTGACCCCGACCCCTGTGCCTTAACGCAGTGCGTTTGCATCGGGCGTGGCCTGCTCTGTGAGGAGGCCCTGCTCGCCGGTGTGAGTGTGTTTCATTGTGTAGCCCTGTTTCTGGTCGCCTTTGTAAACTGCATGTTGCTGTTTCCTTCGCGTGCACGCTTCCACTCTAGTCCTGCTCCGTGATCCTGGCCAGGTTTGCATGAAACGTCTAGTGGATAAATCAGTCCTTCTCAGGCTAATTTGGTAGCAGCACCCTCATGCGTCCGTCCGTGAAGGGTCTCTCCTCCTTGAGGCCACATAGAGGAGGAGATAACAGTGGTTTGCATCCTTGTTAGTATAGGGGACCCCCAGGTGTGATCGCAGCCCCCCACACTTGCTCCTCCCCCACCCCCAGCACGACTGGGTTCCTGCCAGCTCCAAGACAGCCCCCCTAGTCTGCGCCTGACCCATCATAGTGACTGGTGGTTTCAGTTGCATTTTAAATTTCATTGTGTTCTCAGCTCCAGGGTCTTTTAAATTGAATCATTTCTGTGGTATGTTGCTTTTGTCTGTGAACGGTTGACCTGATTTTGTTGAATTATCTTCACGTTCTCTGGTCGCTCACTGAACTTTCTCAGAACAGTTATTTTGATTTATAGGGTAAAACTCTGAGCTCCTGAACTTTGGGACCTGTGACTTTCGTGACCCTTTGGCGGCATCGTTACTTTAATCCTGTGTCTTCCTTGTATCTTCCCTGTCCTACCTCTGAAGTAGGGGTCACCAGCTCCCACATGTCCTCTCTGTGGGAGAGAAACGCCCTCACTCCCCCCATGCTGAGGGGTTTGAGATCCTCAGACCTTCAGTGGATAAACCTGCCTCGTGGGTCTCCTTCCCTTTTCTGGCAGGTTCTGGGCTTCCATGTCCTCCCTCCCTCCCGCCGTACAGCAGACTTGTGCTAAGGACCCCCTTGTGATTCGCCAAAGGTGCTGATGAGCTGGGCTGTCACCTCTGGCCTCAGGCGTGGCACATCGTGTGTGTGTGTGTCTCACTGCCCATCGCTGGCTCGCTGCAGGTCACATGTGCCCAGCCAGGGTGGGCGTCTCCGCTCAGCCTCTCCAAGTGGACGGGGCTCCCGCCCCCAGGACCCCCGTCTCCCTCTGTCCATGTCCCTCAGGCGACTCCCAGCTCAGCTTTCCCATGGGGGGAACTCAGTGTCCAGCAGCGTCCTGTCCCTCCCCCCAGCCGCCCCCCCCAGGTCTGCTGGTCCCGCGCCCCCCCCCCGCAGGAGGAATCGTGGCCCCCACAAGTCTCTTGGCCCTAAGCCAGGGTGTAGTGCTGTAACCTCACAATGTTCCTTACTGTCCCCAGGGCGCCCCAGCTCGGTGGCTGTGCTGGGCCCCTCTGCTGGTAACCAGCACCCCACGGAGGTTTGTCCGGTATGACCCGAGCTCCCTGTCACGTTTTTTACAAGATCTCCAGGTTTTATTCTAAATAGGGCTGTTAAATTGCTTTGGAAATACGAGTTTCATAGACTTGCACCCCATGATTTTGCTGAAACGGCCTTTCCGGCTTTGGGGCGTTAGACCGGCGGCGTAGGTGTCAGTCCGTTGCACTCGGAGAATGACCGCTTAGTTCTCTGTACGGCAGCGTGGGCGCTGGAGCGGTCCTCATAAAATGCCTTGGGGTTGACTTACCTGTTCATCTGTTTGTACAAGTGTTACATCTCACCCAGAAGATGCCTGTGTGCGGTACCTTCTGTAGACTCACGACGGTGAGTCTGCAGTGTTCCTGCAGTTTGTTTTCTGTTTCTTTTATAGTTCTGTCCAAGCAGCAATGTTAAATGTAGGCCGCTAGCGGACTCCTACTTCCCTCTTTAAAGCGAGTAAGAGGACACTGCCTGAGGCGGCCTCATGCTGCAATGTATAGGAATTTGTCTTTTCTGGTGAAGTAAATTTTTCTGTGTTAATATTTGAGATGTGTTTGAAAAAGTTTAAAAGAGACAACTGACGTATAACTCACCAGGCCAGAGAGGGTCCTGGGTCCTCCATCCACTGCACCCCACCCAACAACATGGGGGGTGGGGGGGCCCTCCCAAGCCCAACACAGAGCTCTTGAGCCCCCTGCCCTGGACTGAAAGGAGAACACCACAGACGGGATACGGCCGGCAAGGAGTCAGCATTTATTGAGGGGGGAGGAGCTGAGGGAGGCCTTTCTGGGCCCAAGGGTCGGGGTCTGCGTAGGCTTCAGGACTGGGGTTGGAGGGCGCCATCAGCAGCGCTGGTTGAACTGTCTGCTCTCCAGGCCTGGGGCTGTCCTCCTGGTCTGCAGCGCCCTTTCTCCCCGCTGCAGCCAACGTGCCGAGCTGTGGACGACAGAGCACATGGTAAGTGATAATGCTTTCAGAATGCGCCACACATGCGGTCATACAGTTTTCCTCTTCCTGTGCCTCAGCTGGCTGAGCGTGCCGCCTCAAGTCCACCCCGTCTCAAGAACGGCGGATCTGCACGGCGGGGAGAGGCAGCCCTGCACCGGGACTCAACGCCGACCTGGACTCCTGTGCTAACGCTGCGGGGTGCACGTGAGTACTGCCCGCTCCTCAGCGGCGTTTGGTTTCCCATTAGAAATACAGAGCTCACAGCTGAGAGCGACGGGAGAGGAGGGAGAGTGTGGAGAGGGCCAGAGATAGCAGACAGATTTGTAGAGCGTTAGATATATTATGGGACAAGGAGAGTGCGAGCTTGAGGCACAGAGCGCTAGCAGTGGGAGAGTAAGATGGAGACACATCGGAAGGAGAGAAAAAGGGAGTGATTTAGAAAGGTGAGGTAGCCATAACCTGAGAGAGGAGGGAGAGAAAGGTAAAGAGGGATACAGAGAGAGCAAGGAGTGAGGTAGATGAGAGCGATGTAGGTGGTAGAAGGAAAGCAAGGAGAGGGGTCCAGCAAAGAGTGAGGCAGATAACAGTGGGAGAGATGCAGGGAGAGGGATAGAGATAAAAAGTAGAAGCCAGGGGCCTCCCTGGTGGCGCAGTGGGTGAAGCAACGCGCTGTGAAGCAGACCGCAGCCACTGCAGCACGAGTTCGATCCCTGCTGCCGGCCAGAGAGGGGACCCACACGGAGCAGCAGACCTCTCCTGCCTGGTCCGCTGCTCCCCTCAGCAGTGTGTTTCAGTCCATCTGCCTGTTCTGTTCCCCACTCTGTCTTGGGCGGACCTTCCCCCCGCCCCAAGACTTCTGGCCTGTACCCCAGCTCTTGTATGAATAAATAAATCTTTTTTTAAAAAAAAGTAGAAGACAGGAAGCTTAGAGGTGAGAAGAGAGAGAGGGAGAATATGCAGAGAGGGAGGTAGAGAGAAGGGACAGACATAGCAAGGAGAAAAGGTGATATAGATTAACGAGACAGGACAGCAGGGAGAGAGCGGTGGAGAGGTCTGGAGAGCGCAGAGGAAGAACAAAGAGAAAGATCAGTCGGGGAAGTGGAGAGAGAGGAGGACAGCGAGATGGCGGGTGCTGGGGGAAGAGGGGTAGTGGGAGAGGAGATGAGGGGCTGGCGCAGGTACATCAGGGAGGGAAAGAGAAAAGGAGCTGGAGAGGGACGAGAAGGAACAGGGAAGATGGAGAACTGGAAACACAGCAAGGAGAGGAATGGTGAGCAGAAGGAGCGAGAGGAGATGTAGAGTGTGATCGAGGGAGAGAAACAGGTAGAAGAAAGAGTAGCGAGCACAGGGGAGGTGTAGAGAGAATGACGAGATGGAAAGTGGAGATAGTAGAGAGTCAGGAAGACGGCGCAGGAGACGGGAACAGCAAGGAGAGGGGGAGAGGACCTCGAGGGGGAGAGCGAGAGAGCCGGAGACACAGTGCAAAGACAGACGGGAAGCACGAGTGACAGTGAGGTGAGACAGAAGATGGGGGCGATTCAAAGGACAGGGAGAGAGCAGTCGTAGTAGGGGAGGTGCAGAGAGACGGAGGGCAGGAGGTAGCTAGAGCAGTGTCAGGGACAGATGGCGGGTGGGGAGAGAGCGGTCTGTCTAGCCATAGTTAGTAGAGAGGTAGAGGAAATAAAATACAGAGAGGAGGAGAAGAGATATACATCCAGAGGGAAAGAGGAAAGGGACAGGAGAGAGGGAGGCCAGGACAGAGATAGGGGAGTAGAGAGAGTGAAAAGGTGCAGCAAGGGGAGGAAGAGGAGAGAGATAGCAAGAGACAGACAGATGGTGGTTAAAGAAAGGAGAAATAGTGGAGCTAGAGCAGGGAGGGTAAGACTAGAAAGACGGGGAGGGGTGATGTACAGAGGAGAGAGAGAGACGAGACAGATTTAGCAATAGGAGGAGATACAGAGATGACGAGATAGCAGGGAGAAGCAGAGAGGGTAGAGAGCGAGTAATAATAGAGAAGATTGAGCGGGCAGGATGGAGTGGAGCAGGCGAGAAGAGTGAAGTGAGGTGGTAGACGTGGGTAATGCAGAGAGGGGGAGAGAAGCAGGTAGAGATACAGTGAGGATGGAGCAGGCTACAGAAACAGATGAGTGAGCAGAAAGGAAAAGAGCGAGCAAGGAGAGAGGTAGGAAGGAGGGATGATAATAAGGTAGAGAAAGAGACAGCAAGGAGAGTGGAGAGGGAGCGCAAGACAGAGGAACAAACAGAAGGAGACAGGGAAGCAGAGAGTTGGACACTGCGGCAGGGCGAGAAGGGAAAGAATAGAGAAGAGACACAGGGTGGAGAGGGAGCTACGAGCGGACAGAGACGATGGGGTTAGGCAGGTCGAGCGAGCACGAGGCAGTGAGAGACACAGCGTACAGCTAGATGGGTCAGCGAGTGAGACAGGACTAGGGTAGGGAGCGAGCTAAAGAGAACAAAGAGATGGAGATACGCTGAGGAACAGTGGTAGAGAGCTGGACAGGAGTGCAGAGAGGGGCAGAAAGTGGCGCTAGAGCCCTAGTGAGAGGAGAGGAGAAGGAGGAGGAGATGAGAAAGTGCAGGAAGATCGTAAGTAGTGACGGAGAGACAGTGAGGTTGAGGAGAGAGCAGAAATAACGAGAACAGAAAGCCAGAGCAGGGACAGGAGAAGCCGAATTTCCCATGGAGAAAGGTAGGATGGTGGGGAGAGCAGATAGGAGGGACCAAGGAGAAAGACACATGGAGAGCAAAGGTAGATGAGTGGAGGGAAACAAGGAGAGAGAAATAATAGAGATTAGAAAGGGTGGAGACTGAAACAGAGTCAGAATAGAAAGTTGGCGAGCATGCAGGAATAGAGAGGGGGCAACAGAAGCAGGGAGAGAAGCAGAGAGAGGAGGAGAAGGAAATGGAAAGAGGTGGCAAGAGACAGAACGAAGCCGTGATAGAACAGCGGGGAGAGAGCTAGCTGGAGATGGGAAGTGGGGAAAGACGACAGATGGAGAGAGACAAGTTATAGGGAGAGATATTTCTCTCTCCCCTGTCACTCTGTAGAGAAAGACAAAGGCGGGGCGGGGAGGGGAGAGAGCAAGGACGGACAGAGGTGGAATTAGATGAGCTCAGCGGGGCCGTGCAGGTGGAGTGAGCGTGGAGAGGCGCTGGGAGGGAGGCTCGATGAGGAGAGCAGAGAGCGACATGGAGACAAACAGGTAGAAAAAGCAAGGAGAGCAAGCAGGAGTCAGGTGGAAAGGAATACAGAGAGCAGGGACAGGAGAGAGGCAGCAAACGAGGCGAGGGAAAAGGGGGGAAGAGGTCGAGATAAAGGGAGAGAGACGCAGAAAACAGCTGAAGCTGCAGAGAGAAGAGCCAGTGAGGAGGGGCAGATTCAGCAGACATGCAGGTGGAGAGCGAGGGGGCAGGAGAGATGGGTATGTAGAGAGGAGAGACTTCGGGGGAGATGGAGGAGGGAGAGAATGGGTAGAAAGATAGCTATGGGTGGAGAGGTGAGCGCTATGGAGAGAATACGAAGTGGAGAGAGGGAGAAATGGAAAAAGAGGAGAGAGAGCGCGAGAGACAGGAGAACTAGCCAGCTGAGGGGGGCAGAGGAGGGAGCGATGAGCGATTAATGGGATAAAGGAGAATGGAAAAAGACATGGGTGGCGATAAGAGCAAGGAGAGATAAGGAGGGACATAGAAGGTGGAGAGATAGGACAGAAACGGGGAGACGACACTGGAAGAGCATTAGAGCTAGAGGACTTCAAGGGGAGACGGCAGAGGGAGAGCGGGGGCAGACAGGTGTGTGTAGAGATGGAGGGGAGAAAGGTAGGGATAAGAGGGAGGCGATGCAGACGGGGTGGCAGACATCAAAGACAGGTGGAGAGAGGAGACACGGACAGTAGCGGAGAGATGCAGGTGGAGCCGTCGAGAGATAAAGGAGACAGTGCTGGAGGGAGAAGAGAGCGGACAGCTGGTAGAGAGGTAGCATGGGAACTGAGAAATAAGGAGCTAGAAATAAGACAGAAGGTTGTAGAGACAGTTGTAGGTGGAGAGACAGCACATGGAGGCAGAGAGAGGAGAGGAGAGGTGGGAGCGAGCTAGCGCAGCAGTGGGGTGCGTAGCGTGGAGAGACAGCAAGTGAGAGGTGGTGAGCGAGGGGAGAAGCGAAGAGAGGAACAGGTGAGTCAGGGCTGAGAGCAACTCAAGAAAGAGTAGAAGCAGTGGAGATAAAGCAAGGAGAGTAAGACTAGAAAGATGGAGTGGGGGAGAGATAGAGGAGAGAGCGGAGCAGCAGAGCCGGACAGATACGCAGTGAGGGGACATGTCCAGAGAGAGGAGAGCGTGACAGAGGAAGAAACAGAAGCGGAGATGAGGATGGGAGGTCCAAACGGAGAGATGCCGTGGAGAGGAGAGCTAGGTGGAGGGTCTAGTGGAGAAAGCAAGGACTATGGGAGAGAAGATGACGAGATGACACAGGTTTGGAAATCAGAGATCTCTAGATGGGGAGAGAGGGAGGCTGCGAGGGAGAGAGAGGAGATAAAACAAAAGACAGAAATAGAGCAGAGCGAGAACACGGAGAGACAGCAAGGAGAGAAGATGAGAGGGCAAGGGGGTAGGACAGGGATGAGATACACAGATGCAAGGAGCCACGATACTGATGCCTTAGAGACAGCTAGAGGGAGGGGCGCAGAGCCAGCGCTGGAGAGGGAGGGAGAGAGCAGCGGTGTGGAGAGATCGGCAAGGAGGGAGACTAGAGAGAAACGCAGAGATGGAGGCTAGAGAGGGGAAGAGCTGCAGAGAGGGAAGCAAGTTGCGAGGGAACCAGGCAAGTAGAAGAGAGCTAGAAGGGCAGCAAGGGGAGGCAGGCAGAGGTACAGAGGCAGCGGACAGAGAGAGGTAGTAGTGACAGCAGGAGAGGGAGGGGGTAAAGAGAAAGGTCCAAAGACGTGGTGGTGAGAGAAGCAGAGGACAGACAGCAAGCAGAGGGAAAGGGAGACTGGAGAGAGAAAGGTGGAGAAATACAGAAGGGGGAGAGATGGGGCAGAGCGCTCACGAGTCTCCAAGCGGTAACACCAGAGACATGTCCACAGGGAGGCAGAGAAGGCTGAAGCAGACAGAGATGGTGGAGTGACACAGATCCCACGAGACAGAAGGTTGTAGAGACAGTTGTAGGTGGAGAGATAGCACATGAAGACAGGGAGAAATGGAGGAAACCTGGTAGTGGAGTGAAGAGAGATGCAGACACACGAGCTGGGGACGGTGCTGAGGCGAGAGGGATGGGGAGAGCGGTGCGAGCAGAGTATGTTGATGGGACGAGGGACAGTAACAGAGAAAGAGGGAGGAGAGGAGAAAAGACACAGAGGGAAATATAAAGTGGAGCGATAACAAGAACAGGAGACAGGAGGAAAGGGGAGTGGGGAGAGAAGGGGCGTTAGAGAAAGGGGAAGTAGAGAGATGGAGAAAGCGACGTGAGTAGAGATGAGACAGAGCGAGGATGAGACAGCAAAGAGAAAACAGAGGCTGTGAGGAGAGTGGTGAGGGCTGGAGACAGCAGGAAGAGACAGGCCGGGAGGCAGAGGGGCAGGAAGACACAGCAAAGAAAGAGGAGCGAGAGCAGCAGAGGAGGGGGAGGAGACAGAAGGATCCTGAAGGAGAGAGGGAGGGGTAGAGCAGCAAGGAGAGAAAGAGCTGGAGAGAGATGTATTAAAAAGGAAGAGGAATGGCGTGAGACAGCAAAGTGAGATGAGTGACAGCGCAGGGAGTCAAAGACACAAGGGCAGAAGAGACGGGAGGGGGAGAGATCACCGTGAGAACAGAAACAGTGATGAGGGTGAAGCGGTGATTCACAGGGAGGGTAGAGAAATGGTGCCTTCTAGGAGAGGTAAGAGACAGGAGGATGGAGACAGTGGCCAGGGGAGACTCGAGAGAGAAAAGTGTTAAGGGGGAGAGAGGGAGGTTAGGTAGAAAGGAGGGAGACAGCGAGGAAGCAGAGACATGGTGAAATAGCGATAGGGCAGGCAGAGCAAGAAATAGCCAGGACATGACAAAGGAGAAGAGAGGGGGTAGGGCTGCGGGGAGGACCAGGGGAGCTGAGAGAGATGGGAGCCTGTAGGAAGCTAAGCTGAGGGAGGGGAAAGCCTAGCAGACAGGAAAGAGAGAGAGAAGAGAGGAGGAAAGAGGAAGAGAGAGAAGAGAGGGGAAGAGAGGAGGAGAGGGAGAGAAGAGAGGAGGAGAAATGCAAAAGATGAAGAGAGCGATGAAGAGAGAAGAGAGAGGAGGAGAGAAAGAAGAGGAGGAGACATGAAAAAGATGAGGGGAGAGAGAGAAGAGAGAGGAAGAGATAACGGAGGAGAGATGAGAGAGAGAGAAGAAGAGAGGAGAGAGGAGGAGAAATGAAAAAGATGGAGAGCAATGAGAGAAGAGAGGAGGAGAGAGAAGAGAGGAGGAGAGATGAGAGGAGAGGAGGAGAGAGGAGGGGAGAGAAGAGCGAGAGAGAGGAGGGGAGAGGAGAGAAAAGATAGAGGAAAAGAGATGTGGAGAGAGGAGAGAGGAGGAGAGATGAGGTAGAGAGGAGG